>QEPC01014787.1:638478-676673 GCA_003113815.1 Sphenodon punctatus
TCTCTCTCTCTCTCTCTCTCTCTCTCTCTCTCTCTTAAGGCTGTGCCCCCTCACTCACATTGTGGGCTAAATCCCCCTGACCGCTTGCTTCCCAACTAACTGTAATTACAAGATTTTTCCTCTTATAAAGGGCCACAAAATTTTAAGACAAAAGAATTATTATTTATTTATTCAAACTTATACCGCTAATGGAGGGAGGCTTAGTAGAAGACCCAACCCACAAAACCCAGAAATGTCACTGAAATGAGAAATACAAAATTCGACCCTCCTTGCACATTCCTGTCCCTTTTAAAATGGGCCGTGGCAGAGGGGGCAGTCTGTGGACGTGCCGCTGCATGAGCAGTGCACAGGGGGTGGGTGCACAGATGCACATCCATACCCTTAGTATGGAGCAACCTGCATTTCTGCTCCCCTACCTTTACATGGGATGCTCCCCATGCAGATGATGAGTGTCCATGCGAGGGAGCATCTCATGTAAAAAGGGCCACAATTTAAGAAAACCCTAAATGACATTGATCTTGTGCACACACCCCTACTGCTGCATGGTGAGGGGTGTCGTGGACATGGATGAATGTAAAGTTTGAGGTGAAGGGATTCCATCTCAGATCTGACAGACAATGCTGAGGGTATGTGTTAGAAGAAAGGAAGGACTAGGAGTAAGGACAAGGGCTGAGAACAAGAGTAAGGCACAAGATCAAGGACTGGGGCTAAGAAAGACAGCTGGGACTGGGAAGCAAGGAACAGAGCAGGAGCTGGAGGGCAGGGCTGGGAGCAGGAAGAAAGGTGAGGAAGAGAGATTGTCTCTGTCTAGCTTCGTGCTGATACCAGCAAGCCTTGTATGCTGGCTGGCAGCCAACCAACCAGGAATCTGGGAGGCATGACGGGGCTGAACACGGACAGAAAGACATGGCAAGGGCAAGGAAGTAAGGCCTCTTGTTGGAAGGGGTTAGCCTAAGGTAGACTGAGGCAGGAGGACAGTGGGGAATGGCCACCACTCCAGAGCCTCTGAGGGAAAGACTGGGGGCACTTTTATATGATCCCGCTCACAAGCGGGATCGTAAAGTGCCAGCATATCCCTCCCGCCTTCCGCTGTACGCCGTGTCTGATGATCAGAAGATCATCAGATACGGCGTTGAGGATTTGTGCGCATGTGCACTGGGCCAAAGAACCCGGAAATGCGGCGTAAAGCCAGCACTTTGGGGATACGCGTCGGAGGGGGCAGGATCGCCTGCCCAGTCTGACGTGGGGAAGATCCGAGTTAGACTTTTAAACGAGCGCCAAGAAATGCGGCTGATCAAAGGATCAGCTGCATTTCTTCTCTTGTTTAAAAGCTCCCTGGGTCCTTACACTGCCTCTCCAGTCAGTAATTAGTAGGGGTGTTATTGTTATCGATAACGATACCAAAAATGATACCAAAAATGATAACAAGAAACAAAAACGACAATGTCGTTTTCATTGTCATTATTATTAATGCTGTGGGAGTTGGGTTTTGGAGAGAAAATGTGGAGAGGGGAGGAGGGAGCAAACATCTCGGAGGCTTAACAGGGTTGAACTCTTGAACTGTGCCTGTGTTGCGAGGGGCAAGCATCTCAGCAGTATCTGATGGATGTATCACTGGCCAATGAGCAGCGCAATCAGGCCCCAGCAGTCTCATGGCACTCTGTGATTGCTCAATGCCTGCTGCCTTCCACAACCAACCAGGTGGGCTCTGGGGGTGGCCACTGCAACCCTTTATAATGGGTTTATAATGGGAGGGCCAGGCATTTTTCTCTCCGCTCTGTGAGAGCTCTCTGCTTGTCAGGTTGCATTTACAGACCTGTGGTCCTTGCACATAAAAAGAATTATACTTATATATATATATACACTAATATATATATATATATATATTAAATATATATATATATATATATATATAATATAGATTTTATATATATATATATATATATAATATACTCCCTGTGTGTCTGTGTGTGTATACACGGGGACCTGGTGGACACCCCTAGTAATGAGAGTCATACAGAGAGACTGGCTGGGGTAAATATTCCTCCTCGGATCTCTGTGCACAGTTCTGAAACCACAGAGAAGATGCTTATCTGTTTCTTAAACTGTGGTTGTAGTTACTGACTTATTATAACCTGCCTTTTTCCGAGTGACTCAAGATGGCCTACAGTATGTTTAAAAGGACAATACAAAGCAAGAAGATCTTCTACAATCCGCCCCACCTCCCAAAATCCTATACTAATCTCCATCTCTACACAGGAGGAATTCCCCACCACTAACCCACTCTTCTGTCCCTTTCCTGCCTGTACATTCTCCCCCTCCGTTGGAGGGAGGGCACCAGTTATCTTTACTCTCCCTCGAATTAAAGGACATGGCAAAAGTTATTCTGAGAGATCTTGTCTGCCAAACATCTTTTCAGCCACCAAGAGGCTTCTGGCACACTACACTTTCATAAGACCTCTGGATTGCATCTTCCCGGTGCACTGCAGTGCATAGGTGCATGCACAGTGGACTGGGATGTTTGTTTCCAATACTGAGAATGGTCAGGAGCCTTGATTCTGCTTTCCTCTTCCTCTGGAGTTCCCCACCCACATCACTGCCTGGAGACACACACACACACCCCTACTTGCAACACCCAGATACCTTGGGGGTGAGGGGTGGAAGTTGCTTGGCAAGAACAATTCCAAGAAATCCATAGTGCTCGTCTTTGCTCTGATGGGTTTGAGTAGCATGGATTTGACATGTTTGCCAATTTTTGTTTGGGTGTCCATTTTGGTCCTAACCTCTGCAATTGCAATGCCTGCCCTTAGGCATTGCCTCAGAGTGACTCCCGCCCTAGGTCATGACATCAGGTAGAGCAGACAATCTTTATAGGTAGCAGAGCTGATGCTGAACACAGTGCATGCGGAGATCACAGGTTTGAAAGACAGATCAGCATTGTGCAATGCAGACATGATCAATACATTTCATATATTTATATGCTGTCTGGATTTAAGTCACTACCTGCTAGTGACCGCCATAAATTGATCATAGAAAGCACAATTACTTCAGAAGAAAATAGGCCAAATAGTAAAAGACACATGAAAATGTTTACATCAAACCCTGAATCCAGGTAGATTTTTCTATTTGTTCATTTTTAAAACTAGGACTGTGCCTTCAGGTCTGAATAAAACACAAATAAACACACCAAAACAGTCTTTTTTGGTATCTGTATTTGAAACGCACATACTGGGTATTTTCACACAAGATGCTATCATGTGTGGCCGCACTTTACTCTGGTGTGGCCACCCATGGTGGTGTAACATGTGATCTCACCCTCCAGATGTTACCACGGGTGGGATCAGAGGTTTCCCTGAACCATGGTCGGGTTAACTCTGTGTGTGCGCTGGGCTCCATGCCAATGAAACGCACAGAGTAAACCCTGCCATGGTCCGGGGAAGCCACCCCCCAGACCAGAGTAGAGTGGGCCATCATGTATGATGGCCTGCTCTACCATACATAGGCTGGTGGCTGGCTGGAGCTTTTCTGGGTGGGGGTGCAGTGGCCTCATAGGTCATTGCGCCTGCCCGTCAGGGATGAGGTAGGGTCATGCTCAGCAGCGCTCCTTCCCTGGCCACCGGCATGTCTGCTTTGAGCCAGGTCAGGTCCTGTCCAGGGTGAGGTCTCTCACCACAGGCAGGATCAAAGTGTGACTGCGTCTAGCGCCATCATGTTAGAAGATACCAACTACTGAGAAGTTGTCGAGGATGTGTTTGTGTGTTTTGTGCCTCTCAGTTTCCACTACTAATTTACATAAAAACATAAGTAGTGCCATACTGGGTCAAACCAATGGCCCATCAATCCAAGCTTCCTGTCTCCGACAGTGGCCAATTATTTCTCTTGTGAGAAGTACGAACAGGTCACAATGGGCAATCCATGCCCTCTTGTTCCAGCCTCCAACAGTAAGAGATTACGTTCCCAAAACCTACTTAGCTAACAGCCATTAATGGACCTATCCTCCAAGAACTTATCCAGTCCCTTTTTAAAACTAGCTAAACTACCAGCCATGACCACTTTCTCTGGTAGTAAGTTCCACAAGTTAACTATGTGCTGAATGAAAAGAATACTTTCTCTTATTTGTTTTAAATGTGCTACCAGTTAATTTAATGGAGTGACACCCTAGTTCTAGTACTCTTAAAGAGGGTAAATAACCACTCCCTATTTACGTGTTCCACACCACTCATGATTTTATAAACTTCTATCATATCCCCTTTCATTTGCCTGTTCTCCAAGCTGAAGAGCCCTAGCCTATCAAGGCTCTCCTCATATGTGAGCAGTTCCATACCCTTGATCATCCCCCCCCCTTCTCTTTTCCTTTTCTAGTTCTATTATATCTTTTTTGAGATGGGTCATCCAGAACTGCACACAATACTCCAGATGTGGACATTTAAGTGTCTTTAGTTGTTGATCTGATAGTTTGAACATATTTCAAGTTTCATGGCATGTTGTGCTAAACAGAGGGAGTTTGATTTAGGTTCACTTTTAATTTTTGAGGGATTTTTGTTTTGAGAGTTTGGCAGGCTTTCCTAGGCAGCTGAAAGCAAAACTGCACTCAGTAATCTGGATTCTCATGTTAAGTGAATGACACTAATGAGTGAGATCCCCCTGCCTTGGATTGTTGAGAGTGTGGGATTTCCTTGTCTGGTGCTTGTTGATGAGAGAGGACCTTTTGTAGGGTCACCACGTGTGCATATTTGTGTGTACACACACACGCACACATACACGCGCACACACACACACAAGGCTGTACCCCCTTACAAACACTGAGGGCTATACCCCCCTGCTTGCTTGCTTCCCAACTAACTGTACCAGTTACCAGATTTTTCTTCTTTAAAAAGGGTCCCAAAATGTTGAGAGACAAAATGTATTATTTATTTATTCAGACTTATACCCCTAAAGGAGGTATGTGTAGGGAAAGACAAAACACACACAACCGCCCCCCCAGCAAATGTCACTGAAACTAGAAATACAAAATTTTCCCCTCCTTGCATATCCTTGCTTAAGATTCCAAAATTAGCACAATTTCATTGCAAGGTTTCCAAACTTTCTTACCAGTTTTAAACGAAACCTAAAGTTTATTTGACTATCAGCCAATTTATGATTTTGTACAGAAGCCAGTAAAATCTTTTCTCTAGGTAAAATGTGAGGGCTTTGGCTGAGATTAACTATTTCTTCAAACTAGAACAAAAACAAAACCTAAGAATGTGAGCTCACACAAAGTAAAACGGAAGAAAATATTTTACTAAGTCACTAAGAATTCAAACTGCCAAGCACTGTACAGCTTTACGATGCATATTATCCCTTAATCTCAGTTTCTACAAGGAAAAAGTCTATTAATGAAACTGTTGCCTTAAGAAGTAAAATTCTTTATGCTGTGCATTCGCTGATGCATTTCTGCTTTAATTTCCATTCCATGTACTACTTTCTCCTTCCTTACTGTTCTTTTCTCTCTCTCCAAAATTTATGAAAATTGTAAGTGAGGAAGAAAAAGAAACAAATGCAGCATATACCACAAAACTGGCAAAGGTCATCTTGGATAACTTGACATTTATTTATTTATATATTAATTTTTTTTAATATAAAAATTGAGTACCCTGCACCTCTCCTGCCTCAGGCAGCTCGGAGCAGCTAACATATTGTAATAGGCACATAAAAACACATAAAACCAATGCATCATAAACACACTCACTGGAGTTTTAAAAAACCATCACCCCCACCAAAAACCCAGCAGAACAGCTAGGTCTTACATTATCGATGGAAGGAGGGAGGCCCAGGGTCAGATGGACCTCCACCAGGAAGGAGTTTCACAGCCTGGGAGCAGCCACCGAGAACACCCTCTCCATAGTTGCCACCTGAGACACCCAGAGGACCTTGAGAAGGGTGCTCCTGATCAACCACAGGGGCCAATCCAGAACCTGGGGAGTGAGGTGGTTTCATAGGTAAGTAGGGCCCAGACCATATAGCGATTTATAGGTCAAAACCAACACCTTGAATTTGGCCTGGAAGACTATAGGAAGGCAGTGCAGTGAATGGAACACCAGTGTTATGTGCTCCCAGCAACCTGTCCCTATAAGAAGATGGGCACCAGCTGCAGCCTCCAAACCATCACCAAGGGTACCCCCACATAAAGCATGTTGCAGTAGTCCAGTCTTGAGGTGATGAAGACATGGATGATAATGGCCAGGTCAGAGTCTGAGATTTACAGCCAAAGCTGACGTAGCAGATGTAACTGACAAAAGGTGCTGCTCATTACAGCCATCCCCTGAGCATCCAGGTGAAGCTGTGATTCAAGGAACACCCCCAGACCCTGAACCTGAGGGGCCAGGGAGGGACAAACCCCATCAATGATGGGAGTCTCCAGATCTCCAGCACCTCCCACCAGCATCACCTCCGTCTTGTCAGGATTCAGCTTCAGACGGCTCGCCCTCATCCAGTCCTCCACAGCTTCTAGACATCCTATAACTGTATGTCTCCACCACCAATCACTCTTTCCCAGGACCAGGAGCTTGTCCACAGGCAGATGTGAAAGTGAACACTCTGTGTCTATTTCTATCCCCAAATAGGTCATTTAGTTTTGGGGCCCTTGGTTTTGTCAAGAGTAAGTGGCACTCCAAGTCCCTCCACTGTCTCCTGAAAAATCCTCAACGCATCCACACATTCAGGTGTGTCTGCCCTTACCGCAAACAGGAAATAATCAAGATAATGTGTAATGCAGCATGACCCACCCTCTGCCGGGCCACCCATTCCAGCAGTATGCAAAATCTCTCAAAGGCCTCAAAGGATACAGAGCATCCCATTGGCATTGCCTTATTGAAATAGAATGCATCTGGGAACTGGACATTCAGCATCCAAAAAATCTTGTGGGTGTACTGGCAGAAGCCCAAAGCCTGATTTAATATCACATTTTGCCAAAAGCAACCCGTCCTACAATCATGGTAATTTTTGACTGCCGAGTCAAATGATGCATAGTGTACTGAACACAGCTCAGTGTGAATCACATAATTCACCGACTCCCCTGCTGGGAAGAAAAGATGGTGGATGAGACAAAACTCCCCATGACCCTTCTTAGGAACTACCCCAAGTGGGGAGACATGCAACTCCTCCATCAGGGGCGGGTGGGTGGTGTGATAAAGGGTCCTTCTATGCACCCTTCATTAATATCCTTACAAATCTTCGCACTAACAATGTGTTCCAAACCGACTACCAATTTAAGATTGTTCACTGTCTTCTGTGGCTGAAGCATGTGGGACAGTATTCACTCAGAGACCTTCCTCAAAACCCTCTAATATATAATGAACAGCATTGCGATTGAGGCAATCCCACAATACTTGCTGTAAAGCCTCAATTTGAACTGGGTTTGGGGCCCTTGCCTCCATCACTCCCTTGTTTTCCTTGATTGGCATGTTGCTGCTTCCCTCTGCCCTTACACTTGTTAAATATGACAGTGGAGTGATGCCCCTCCATACTGAGTGCATGCATGCCTCAAATGACAGGGGGCACAAAACCTCTTTCCTTTATTGTTGAATTCATAGCCTGACCCAGTTTTCTTAGTTTGTGCCCTGTATGGGTCTTTAACTGGTGCAACCCCTCCCCCCACTTTCTTCAGCACATGCCCAGTGTTTGATCTCGTCATGCTGGATGCATTCATACACTGAAGCCATAGGTTTTCCCAGGATTACCTGTGTCCTAAACCCGCCTAACAATGTCCTTGTATTTCACAAGTTCTGACTCTCTCTCAGGGTAAGCTTGCAACATAACACACATCAGAACAGAATAGATGGCAGTCCATTTCTCCAAGTTCCTGGAATCCTATACACCTTGGGCCTTTTAAACTTTTCCTTTTCCTTCCCATCATCAGCTAAACTAGGATATGGAATTGGATCACTAAACAGGAGGGCAAATATGTCCACATATTCGCCCCTCCAATTATTTTCTCTCGTCAATTGTAATAGATGTGCTCCCATAGGAGCAGATACCTTATTGACATAATCACCAACGAAAGGGTGGGGTTCCCTCCATCTCATGCAAGATCAAGAAATACCAACAGCTTCCACAGACTGGAAGTACCATATTTACATGACACCCCCCCTCACCAATCTGGTATTGGACTGCATGCATTGGACACACCCCACTTGCTATATCATCTAACCCTGTGAAGGAACAGGGAGAGGATGCAACTGTGGGCAATTTTAGATGTCACACTGAATCTGGGACCGGGATCTCTCTCAGATCCCGGTCTGTGATGAAACTGGCTCCATCCTGCTGCGGAATCTAGGTGGGGGCGGGGCTGCGCGGTGCAACATGCGGCCACACCGCCCCCGTGCTCTCACGGCTAGCCGCCCTCGGGGAGACAGGCGGATTCCATGGCCAATGCGGTCACTTCGCCCGATCCCATACTGTGGTCAGGGCCATGATCCATGATGGGCCAAGGTAACAGATGTTAATTTTGGCCCATCCCGGATCATGGCCAATCTAACCATGCTTCTGGACCTCCGGCCGGCTGGAGGTCCCGAACCATGGTTAGCTTTGATCCCCATCAGAAATTCACCGTGGTGAACATCTGGCAGGTATCAAACAGATGTTACCGCGATCACTGCCACCGGAATCCACTGTGATTCACTGTGGTGAGCAGCGATTTTGTAATGTCTGAAATTACCCAATGTTGCTAACTTCCCTGCCTGGGGCCCGTTATTCCCCTGTGTGGAGTTGGAAATGTCAGAGGGGATGGCCCCACACCATTGGCCAGGCCATGTCCCCTTCCAATATAAGCATTGCACTTCAAAATGCCCCTTTTGTCTGCTCCAAAAAGTACTGTTCCCACAAAACCAAAAACCCATGTACTCACCAGGCTGTACCTGTAGTTCTTGATTCACACTCCCCCAATGGTTTCACCAGCGGTTGGGCAGGCAAAGCTGCCAAGCCATATACCACATTCTCCAGGGCCTCCATCCTCTTAAGGAATTCTTCCAGTCTAGGGTCCTGAATATCTTCATGGTCTTGTCTCAGGCAATGAGTTGGAAGGGCTTCAACCCTAAAAAGATTCGTGGGGACACAGCACTGAGCACCCAGCCCAAGAGAGTCTTCCTTTCACCTTGGCTCTCCTCCACTGGAGACTGCTCTTCAAAAGGCCCAATCGAGACCGGAGGTGTGTGTGTGAGGGGTGGGGGAGGTAGACTCCTTCCTCCATTGATATGATGGCCCCAGCAAGGCCTCATTTGGTTAAATCTGGCTGACCACAGCCTGCCACATGCTCCTGTAGGGTGCATAAGATGACTTTTAAGTGGATCATCCTTCTTTGGTCCTGTGGGCGAGAGGCCCTGAACTTTTCCCCTCAAAGGCATCTCTTTTTTAACTGGAATTTTGCCCTTTTTACTACCCCTCTTTCCTACCTTTGGCATCCTTCCACTTCATGCACTTAGCTCCAACACTGCCCAAAGGGGCCTCCTTGGACTAGCACCCTAACCATTAGCTGTGGGGCACCCTAGCCAATCTTTTTATTGATCTCTTACATTTATTTATTTATTCTTCTAATTTCCTTTGATGCAAACAGACACACCCTAAATCCCAGAAAGGGAAAGAATGGGAACAGAGGGCCCTTTGCAACCTCATTAGCCACTCTAACTACCACCCGTACCGCACTCCCCGGCAATGCTCATGCTGCTTGCTGTCCTTAGGAGAACCTTGTGCCTTGCTCTCTGCTAAGGAAAATGATTTGGCTCCACACAGCACCAGACTCTGAGCTCCAATGACCAAAGGAAAGAGAGTTCTGTGATGAGACTCCTGGAACCTTTGCTGCCCATCCAAAACAGCACTGGGCTTAGAGGTTTGGTGACTGTGCAGCTGCAGTCCACAGGTATCCATCACGGTCTTTGTCCCACAGCCAGGCATTGTCACAGCAACCCCACATGCCACTTGCAAAGCAACACCTTATCTGAACTGTGACCACTGCATGAGTGGCTTTGCAGTCACCTAATCCCCACATTTTCCTCCTTTCATGGGCGTGCGGCAAACTCCCCTGCCCCCAAGGGTTGCTGCTATGGCAGTTGGGAGGCAAAGAGATTGTGGGAGGAATCAGGAATAACTTTAATGCACCTATTAATTTTACACTGCCATGGCTAATCAGCAACAATGACCATATTCTAATTGGAATTTCACTGCTTTCAACCAAAATCGAGTCCATGGGTTTCTCTCCTGCATTTCTGCTCTTTCTGGGTTTTTTAGCAAGCTAAACAAGTGATCAAATAGCAAGTTCTGGACATGGCTGGCAAGGCTGAGATCACCATTATCAGTACTTCGTCTCCTGTGTCTTGGATCTCCTTTCAGTTTCGGATCTATCAGTGTGGGTTCTTTTTCTCATTGAAGTCAATGGGAATTTTTCCCATTGACTTCATTGGGAAAGAGAGAACCAGCCAAGAGTCTCGAGACATAGGGAGCCACCACCAAAAAATACCCCAGAGATCCCTACCACCCCACTCCTGGACTCAGAGGGTGGGGATCCATTACCCCTAATGGGGCGTGGCTTTACCCCCCACCCCACCCCCGGGCTCCCTGTACATTACTTACCTTTGCAGGTTCCAGTCCAGAGGGTGGGAGTCACAGTCGCTGACTTGGTCTCTAACTGGGCCGCCAGCTCTTCTACCAGTGGCCAGGCCTAATCAGCTGTTGATTGGTGTTGGGAGCTGGTGTCGGGAGATCCTACAGTCAAGTAGTGAAGAAACATGCTAGGGTGAAGGGAGCAAAGCTGAGGAGATGGATCCATGTCGTTTTCGTTTCATTTTATTTAGTGATTAGCCATTTCCATTCAATTAAAACTAAAACAACTAAAACAAATACATAATAAAATCCAACATGCTCAATTAAAAAGAAATTCCCTTTTGCGTAAAGATAAAAGAAAAAATAATACAGTACCATTCAAAACAGAAAGATCTCTAGATTTCAGTAGAATCTTCAATTTTTGTAAATCTGTGAGAAAGGTTTTCTCCTCAAATACAGGATCAATCCAGCTTGCCCTCAGACTACCATAAAGTGGGCATTCAAATGGCCTCCAGATGTTCTTTCACTTTTAGGTAACAAGGGCATAATAGATCATTATAATCAATCCTGGCAAAATGGCCTTTAGTAACAACTGACTCAAATGATTGAAAACAGATCATAGTCGGAATACTACATAGGGTATTTTCAGACATTACGAGATCACAGTGAACCACTGTGAATATGCACCTGTGGTCAATGTGTCTCGCACATCTGATTGGCGGCCGCAAGATGTTCGCCACGGTCAATCTGCACATGGGGTCAATTTGAACTACGCTTCCCGGGATAGCCAGGGGAATGTCCCGGGAAGCGTGGTCAAAAAGATCCCCAGTGGGGACCCAAAAAAAGTAACGTCTGGCCGGTTGCCACGGCCTGGGATCCCCGGCGGGATCCCGGGCCGTGGCGAATCCGGCCTGATGCGGCGGCCGCATTGGCCCCGCCGCCCGCCCGTCTCCCCGGAGGGCGGGCGGCGGGAGCGTGGAGGGGGCGGGGCCGTGCGGCCGCACGTTGCGCCGCGCGGCCCCGCCCCCTCCCAGATTCCCTGCCGGGATCCCCCCGGCACGTCTGATATGGCGTGACGGAGTGACCCCGGCGGGGAATGAATGGGTTGTTTTCGGTATGGGGCCAAGCGGCCCCGTAACGTCTGAAAACACCCATAGTTGAAAGTGTGAAATATGGCTAAGATAATGTTCCAGATAAAAATCTAACTTTACATTAGGAAACCATGGTCCCTCATGCAATGTAGCATTTCTTGCAATGTCCTCCTGTGCAGCAAAAAGCAGGAGAAAAGCCAATATTCAATAATAAAAAAGATATAGCTTTCCACCACTGGAACTTTTTGAAGTCATCATGATGGAATTGATCTATGTCTCAGATCCAGGATATGGACCGTTTTCTTCCTTCTATACATGAGCACAACCCAACTCCCAGCAACCTGCACCCAACTCTCTTTGGCCCATAGACTAGTAACTAGGAATTTTCAAAGTGGGCCACAGGAGGAAAAGGGTTCCCAACCTCTGTTGTAGATGCTTCCAGAAAATAATATATACAAGAGTACTGACAAGTGAAAATAGATATCCCTGGCACTTATTGGAGCACTAGCTAATAAGTGTAAAACCCATGAATATGAGAGTAGGTTTTTAGATTCTTGTATTTCATATGTATAGGGGTGTGCATCTGTAAGGTTTTCTATTGATTATGACAATGAATGTAGCCCCATTTGTTTGTGTAACTAATGTTATAAAAACAGATGAATAAGCAGACAATTGTCATTTGCTTTCATCTGTATTAATTTTTTTTAAATAAAATTAAATATATGTCTTTAAAAAAATCACTGCTCATGCGCAAAATGACTGCCAGAGTCATTCTGCGCATGCACACCCTTTCCCAAAATGGGACCAGCAGTGTGGGCACCATTTCAAAAAGAGGTGTGCATGTGGAGAATGGCCCGCAGAATGACCCCGTTGACCATTTTTTGCATGTGCAGTGATTTTAATTTTTTTAAATTAAAAATAAAATATTTTTGTAAAAAATTCAATGAGGGTGTGGAAAATGATCATCAGACCATTATGTGTATATGCAGCTCTTATCCAACATGTTGCCACCAGAACTTCCAGGGCCATTTTGGAAAAGGATCCACATGCATAGAATGGTCTGGCAGCCATTCTTCACATGCACGGTGATTTTTTAATTAAAATATTTTTAAAGTAAAGAACACAAAAAAAGCAAAACAAAAAAAAAAGGCAGAATATTGTAGGATTGCTGTGGAAAAAACCCCAAAACTAGTTTTTGTAAATGAAAATGGTAGGCGTGCCTCCTGCATACCTATGTCTATATGTATGTATGTATATCTCCAACTCTAAATCAGACACTCTTTTATGTTTTTTTTTGTTTTTTTTCAGTGTGAGCAAAGTTCAAATGGATGTGACACACATTTTGAAGTGGGATTCAAACACACTTATACAAATTTCAAATCCCTCAATTGCAGCATTGTATTTTGGAGCTGAAGGTTTGATCTGGTTCTTTAAAATTTGTCATATATAGAGGAACAGTGTGGTGTAACAATACATATGAACAAGGTGGTTTTGCACATTGTGCATTGGGATTTGATTTCTTGTGTCCTCTCATTTCTCTCAATTCTTGATCCAGAAGCATAGATCTTTACTTCTCAGTTCCTGGCTTTATGAGGTGTAAATTGTCCTCAACTTTCCAGAAACACAGAAATGAAAAAATATGCATCCTTAATTGTATGTTGGCTAAGATTTCTGACCAGAATACATTCCTATGTGTTTCTTAATGTGGTCCAGAACTTTTTATGCCAGAGTTGTATCATGTAGATGGCCCAGGATACACCAACAGCTGCCCTTCTCCATTGTCATGAAGTTCATGAGGTTTGAGATAGTTAGTTTCCCAAAAGATTTTGAACATCTTTTGGTGTGACTGTGAGATGGTTTTATCTCCTGCTGGGATTTGGGAACACAATAAAAACATAATTATGTCCACTTGGATTAGACCTGTGCATCTGGGTTTCAATAAAACACAAATAAACACAAACTATCATATCCAAAACACAAATATTAGAACTGTGTATCAGGGTTTTGAGTAGGGCTGAAACTTGATCCTAATATTCTCGCTTATCTTGGTGAGAATCAGAGTTCTCGGATCATTCTTGAAAAGGTGAACAAGCCAAGAATTACTTGAATTCTCAAGATTCTTGCTTTTGTCAGTGAGAATAGCCCTCCCACCGTAGTTGCCCCCCCTGGGGTTTTAAAAAACCCTTTTACTCACCTGAATGCTGGAGGGGACTGCTCCAGCTGTTGGGTCTCACCATTAGGACTTTCCCCCTCAGCTTCTCTGCAAGGAAAGGCGGGGAAGCATTCATGGAGGAGGCAAACAAACAAAACAAAAATCCACTGCTTATGGGCAAAATGGCCAATGGAGCTGTTCTGCGTGTTCACAGCCCTTTTCCAAAATAGCATCAGAAGTGTTGGTGTCCTTTTGAAAAAGGGAAGCTGTTCTTTGAATACCGGCTGCCCTTTACCAAAATCATGGTGATGCTGCCAGCAATATTTTGAAAAAGGGCTGCACATACCTAGAATTGGTCTTTGGTGGCCATTTTGTAGATGCATGATTTATTTATTTTTTTGCTTCCTCTTCAGACACTATCATCCCCTTCTCTTGCTCCAGGAGTGGCCAGCCCTGCATCCCCTGTGCACAGCCGGGTTTAAATGGATATGACGCCTACTGAAGCCTGAAGTCTGCCAATGCGGCACCCCCCTCCCCTGTACCAGGGAGCTTCAGACAGATCAACCACTGATCTTCAGCTATATGGTGTTGTCAGACCAACCCCGGGTCTGAAGCGAAGCTGCAATGGCCTGTCCATTGAGTTGATGGACCTCTGCTCTGCATCCAGCTGGTGTTCTGGGTTTGGGTGGCCCTCTTCACTTGTGGTGCTCTGGGATGTTCTGGAGCACCACAAGTGGATCTGGGCTGGAGCAGGCAGTGCCTTTTTCACCTCTGTTCTGCCTCAAAACTGAGTGTCCCACCTTTAAATGGACGGGCTACCAGGGGTGATATGGAGCAGAGGCATGGTTTCACTCTGTAAAAGCACCCATCAAGTATTTTCAGAAGTGATGCTACCATGCTTAGACCCAATCCGGGGTAATGGCTGTCACCCTGTCAGTACCCAGAACAGACATGACTGTGCGCCTTACCACACTTTGCCCCGAACCTTGGTAGCACTTACTATTGTCTTTTCTCTGTGATTTTATGAAATCACCACTGGTGGTAACTGCTACCACAGTTCAGGGCAAAGCATTTTGAACATCTGTCGGCTACCGAACAGAAGTGGTGGTGTTGGTTGTGACCCTGGGGTGGGATTAAGTGTGGCTATGTGTGAAAACAGAGGGTGTCTTCAGATGTTACGTGAACACGGTGAACCACGGTGAATACCCACCTGTGGTCACCGTGTCCCGTACGTCTGTTTGCGGTGCGCCAGATGTTGGCCACGGTCAATACCCACATGGGGTTCGTTTGAACCACGCTTCCCGGGCTAGCCGGGGGAAGGTCCCGGGAAGCGTGGTCAAACGGACCCCGGGCCGTGACCAAGGAAAAGTAACGTCTGGCTGCGTGCCATGGCCCGGGATCCCCAGCGGGATCCCGGGCCATGGCACGATTGGCCGGACACGGCGGCCGCATTGGCCCCGCCGCCCGCCCGTCTCCTCGGAGGGCGGGCGGCGGGGTGCGTGGAGGGGGCGGGGCCGTGCGGCCGCACGTTGCGCTGTGCGGCCCTGGCCCCTCCCACTTTCCCCGCCGGGATCCCCCCGGCACGTCTGTTGTGCCATTACGGGGTGACCCCGGCGGGCAACGAAGCCGGTGGTGCCGGTACGGGGCCAAAAGGCCCCGTATCATCTGAAAGTACCCAGACATGACACTAACCACCCTTTAACCACCCTTGGTGGTTATTTATGCATGTTGCAGGGTTGTATTGGTGCCCTATGCAGCCCTGCAACATGCATAAATAACCACCAAGGGTGGTTAGCATAATGTCTCTTTTCACCCTAAGTGTGGTAGCGTCACTTCTGAAAATACCCACTGTTAATAGATTGTGAAAGATTATTTTTTCATCATCCCTATCTTCCAACTGTAAGATTGATCCAGCTACTATGGGGTTGGAAGGTACACAGTTGTTAATGAAATTCAAAGAAAGTTGCATATCCAGTGCCAGTGTATGTCTTTTGAAAACCCACCTTTTGAAATTTGAGCACCCTTGTTACTCTTTTAAGGTGGTCAGGTTTCATCTAAACTATAAATTGTCTTCATTTGCTTGTTCTGCTATCTCCTAATGGTATTTTTGAAACTTTTAAAATGAACATGACATTATCAGCATGTTCTAGAATGCAGCACATGTTTCTAACATCCTGCCTATTAATACTAAAGTTATGTTATATCCGCCCAACAAGTAAATAGAGGTGACAGAGCAAGGTTCCCTGACAAATCATTTGATATTCCTTGTAAATGCTAATATTCTACAGAAAAATCAAATTAACATGTTAAGCACATTTCTTTAGTCATCTTAATAATTTCCCAGTACAGCTAGATACTAATATATATCACCTCCTCCTCTTGTCCAATATATATTTAAATTGCAGTGTTTTAAAAAGGCCATAAAACTGGCAATGCATAAAGCAAAAGTAGTTTAAAGTACAGCTTCATATCATACAAAACGTCATGATAGTAGAAACATTACACTTACCAAGCTAGTAGCTTATGCAAAATACATACTTAGCATGCATGGAAGCTTTTGTCTGGACACCATCTGTCATGCGTAGCATTGGACAAGGCAAACTAAGTGATGTTTTGAACTGTGTTTTGCAATATAACACAAAATCTATAAGGCAGAAGCACTGTGGGTATCGAGTTAGAAAGTAAAGCTTCCAGTTTTTTTTCCTTTAAATAGCAAATGTATAGTCGATTGCCATCATTTTTGTGGTAGATAAAAGGAAAAGCGAGAAAAAAGATAAAATTTCTCACTCAGGAGTAGTTCACAGTGTGTTGCCTCAGTATAACAAGATGATTTATAAATTTGCATCCATCTGAGTATGTAAGGGTTTTACACTAGCTGGTTAGATTTGATTTCCCTTTCTTGGTGGGGGGGGATTATTATTTTTTTTAAAGTCACACTAGATCGGTGTGTGTGTGTGTGTGTGTACATACGTGCACATATGCACATCCTTTCTTAATAAACTTTCATCCAGCAGCCAAGTTTGGTAGAGACAGAAATCCCAAAGACACAAAATGGTGACTGCCTCTAGAACTCAAACAATCTAAATTGCAGCTGAAATACACAATATCTGGAGTTCACATGTGGGATTACAAGTAAAAAATTATTTTGTATTTCCTTTTTATGAAATACAAAGGAATATGAAATGCAAAGGGTTATACTGGACTCTTACTTTAACAATTTATTGTCATGCTGGAAGTCTGATTAATTCTTTCATGTAATCTAGTATATTGTTGCTTTTAGAAGTTGTATAGCTGTGGTTTTACACCAATGTTCTTTACTATATTGTTTAGATCTTTGTTGCAACCAATTTTACAAAATGATTGGTTTCCATCTTTTTCCTTTGTTCCTGGGCTCCCATGGGTGGTTCCATAAAGGACAATGATCATTTGATAATGTTTTTTTTTCTAACATTCATTTTCTTTGGAAAAGGAAAGACTAGCACTTTTGTGTCATGTATGGCATAGTGCCATCTTGTGAATGCTGCATATAGAAAAGAGGAAATGCAGAGGGGAGAGGAAGTAAGCTAGAGAGAGACATAGCAGCAGAATTTAAGGGTCTAAAGAGTTGTCAAAATGAGAAGGTGAAAGAACTGAGATAGCTGGTGACAATCGGGGGAGGGGAGACCCTCAGCAATGGCAGAAGGCATCTCATTCTAGATGCCTTTGGTAGCTCGCTGTGAGGCTCAATGCAAATATCTCAAACTGTCACGGGGAAATGGGCAGTTTTTGGATGGTTAATTGCAGGTTTGTAGTGAATAAGGATGATGACACTGGGCATTTTTAGACGCACGTTAGTTCCAGATGTTTCAATCTTCTGGGTTTACAAGTCCACAAGTAAGTTCCAAATTAATTTTTCACACACACACACTGCCCTGAGCCAGTTCCAGGATGCATTCCTCACACAAACACTGCCCTGAGGAAGCGTAAAGTAGCCGCAGCTGTAAATGTGACAGATTGCCATGGAAACCAAGTGGCCACAGCTGCCTGGAGCAAAGCAGTTCACCAAGAGAACCTTTTACACACAAAAGTTCTTGGAGAAGTTTCATGCAGAAGTTCAAAGTTCTGGATGTTTAAGATCTGGATGAGTGATTTAGACACACAGAAAGCTCTGGATGTTACAGCAAACATCCAGGAGAAATGTGTGTCTAAAAACACCCACTGTAATCTATCACCAAGTGTCACACAGATCTGGCATGTATGACTGAGACTAGGACTGAAACCCGATCTCTATTTTCTCTCAGTTTTCATCAAGAATCAACCTTCTTGATGAGAATTGAGGGAAAAAATGTAACCCATAAATCCCCTTTCTTGACACTTTCTTGTTGAGATTTTTTCTCTCTCTCTCATTACTCACCCATGCCATTTGTGCTACATCCCACACAGTCTCTCATCTGCATCAATCTCTTTTCTCTTCAGACCTTTCAATTCTCATTTCAGCCTTAACTGAGACCTGCCTGGATGATGCCATAAGCCCTGTTTTGGAATGATTTGTCTACCATGGTTCTTGGTGATCCACCAGCCTTGTGCACAGAATGAAAAGGTAGGGTGGGGAGAGAGGGCTTTGATTTTTAAAAAAATCTTATTTGCACTGCATGAGGTGGCCCACCTGAAAGGTGAATACATTTGAGTGCCTGGCTGTGTCCTGTGCCCCTGGGACAGGACCAAAGTTGATGGTCCTGCTGGTGTATAGACCCCCAGGTAATATGGGGAGATTCAGGGCTGAGTTCTTGGAGCTGATGTCAGCATTGCTGGTAGTAGTGCTGAAACAAGAAAATTTTCACAAAAATCCTGTGAGAATCAAGAATCAGAGTCGAGATCCCACAGTCATCTGACCCTGATTCAGATTCTCATGAGATTTCTTGCTCCCCTCTCTCCCATGCTCATCCTGGTCTTCCAGCCTGGAGAAATTTAAGGGATGAGGAGGAGGAGGAGGAGGAGGAGGAGGACACACTGTTCCCTGCCCAGCTTTCTTATTTTGTATGAGGCTGGCAGCTGTCTCAGTGAGGAAAGCTTTTTAAGCACAAATTTTCAGGAATGGGAGGAGGGAGAGCAGGAGAGAGGGGGCACACCCAGCTCATATCTTATCATTCTATTGGCAAACATGAGTCAGCACCAACAGAATGGTGAAACGCTGTACTGAACCCATCTCTTCCCTTCAGCAATCCCTCCCCCTCCCCCATTTCCAGATGGGAAGGGGGAGAGCAGGATGTAGGGGGTCGATCATGGGTCTTCTATTGGCTAGTAGGAGTTTAAGCACCCAACAGAAAAATGAAAAGCTGTGCTGAGCCATCCTCTTCCCTTCAACTCCCCCCTCCATCTGTTTCCAGCCCCAGACGAGGTAATCACATGGGTAAACATGCAAATCCACTACATTTGATTCCATTTTTCCAGTTGGGAGGGGGAGTTGAATGGAGGGGTTGGGCTCAGCACAGCTTTTCAGCCTTCTGTTGGGTACTCAGACTTCTGCTAGCCAATAGAATGTTCAAAATCTGCCCCCTCCATTTTTACTCATGCACATTTTGAAATATATAAAATAATAATAGAATAAAAATAATAGAAAATAAATGTGCACGTGCAAAATAGCCACCATGGCCATTCTGCACATGTGAGGTCATTTTCCATAATGGTGCTGGCAGTGGGTGCAATCCTATGCCCTGTGCGGAGTCCCGTTTACACGCAGCTTATGCACGGCACTATGTGCTGGCAATATGGAATTTCTGGCTCCACAAGGATCTGCAAAGCCATAGGATTGTAAGCAGTGTCAGTGCTGCAGGCACCATCGTTGAAAGGTCTGAGCATACTCAAAAGGGGCCATAACGTACTGAGGGTGCATAACGTGCACTGGCTGCCTATAACGTACTGAGCCAGATTCAAGGTAATGGTTTTGGCCTATAAAGCCCTACACGGTCTTGGCCCCGGATACCTCAGGGACCGCCTCACCCTCTGTGCCCCAGGGCAGCCCCTTCGGTGCACCGAGGGTGCCTTCTTGGAGGTCCCCTACATAAGGCGGGGGGTCACAATGGAGAGGGCATTCTTGGTGGCCGGACTGCGATTATGGAACTCCCTCCCGGAGTGTTTATGGAACTCCCTCCCGGAGGAATCCAGTCTGGCCCTAAGTCTGTCAGCTTTCTGCTGAGTATGTAAGACTTGGCTGTTCTCCCAGGCCTTCGGAGGTGGGGAGGGGTGTGGGTTAATCATGGGGGAGGGGTGGTGGGTTTTTAGGTATTTTGTAGATGTTTTTAAATTGTGTTGATGTTTTAAATTGTTTTTATTGGTGTTGTAAGCTGCCCCAAGATGCCATGGGCATGAGGGGTGGAAAATAAATGTAATGAATTAAAAAAAAATAAAATATGGTCCTTCTGAGCATGCCCAGCTCTCTCTTTCTTTTTTCCCCTCAAACTTACCCAGTCCAGAGGAAGATATGCATCACCGGAGCCCCTCCAGGGTGTGAGTACTCTACTCTCCTCAGCCCCTGTTAAACCCCCCCTCTTCCTTGCCCCATTTCTCCACCTAAGGCTGCCTCTGGCCTGCTCCTTGGCCCCCACCTTCAGTCCCCATCCTTGGAAACTACTTGTGAGTTTTCACCAAGAGTCCTCGGAACTCAGGCGAATATTCAAAAGTAGTTTTTTCACCACTCCATTTAGCCCTTGTCAAGTTGTCATTGCACAAAGCAACCAGGTCATCAAGAGTTTAGCTACTAAGGTCAGTAGGTTGATCCTCCAAGAGTTCTGGAAACCAATCTGATCCATTAGCCTCTGGAGGAAGACCAACGTAACCGACCCACCACACTGGAGTATCATAGGACAAAGATTTAACAGCAAAAATGTTACCTTAGAAACAGCAACTTAAAAGAGGCAGATAAAGAGAACTGAAGGGAAAAAAAAGAGAAAAAAATTCCTAACAGTTGGACGGCTATAGCGAATATCCATCATATGCCTGATTATGTCCCACCATCAAAGGAAAATAGTGAAAACAGTGAAAAAGCCAGTAAGTTTAGGGGTGTGCAGCAGGACCCCATGTTGTTTTTTGTTGTCATTGTTTTTGTTATTAAAATGTGTCATTTTATTATTTACGTTATTAATGAAAATGTCATTTTCATTATTGTCATTATCGATCGATGTTGTTACTGATTTCAAATGAAAATTTTACTTTTGGTATAGTTTTGTGATCTCACAAGACTGTGAATGATGCCAAAACTGGAAACGGTAGTTCAATTGACTGTGTAGTGGCGTGTTGCGTGCTGCCTGGCTGTGTGGGTCTGTTGTGACTAGTTAGCTCTGTGTGTGTATGAGTGTGTATGTGTGTGTGTTGTGTGTGTCTGTGTGTGGATGGAAGGTGAAGGAAGCAGGAAGAAGAACCTGAGGAGGAAGATCAAGGTGGAGGTAGAAATTATGGAGGCCCAGGCTGGACCATCTCTTTGGGTAGTGGGGGTGGGCTGCTCACTAGAAGAGGAGGAGGAGGAGGTGGTGGAGGAGGAGGAGGAGGAGGAAGGCAGAGGAGGTGCCACTGCCAGGTTTATAAAATTTGTTTTATTTAAGGTTCCATATAAATTTGAGGTCACGAAGAATACTATCATTTAGAGCCAGCTTTCTGGCATGAAGACTGGCTGGCAGGTGGGCAGGTGCTGGTGGGCAGCCATGCACGAGCAGAAGCAGCAACACCGAGGGACATGCCAGGGTCTCAACTTGCAGACGACACACCAGAAAAGGCAGAATTTTCATGTGTCTTACTTCTGGGTTGGCCAGACGAGAGGGGATCTTTCAGCAGCAGCAGCAGCAGCAGCAGCAGCAGCAGCAGCANGGAGGTGGTGGAGGAGGAGGAGGAGGAGGAAGGCAGAGGAGGTGCCACTGTGTCTTACTTCTGGGTTGGCCAGACGAGAGGGGATCTTTCAGCAGCAGCAGCAGCAGCAGCAGCAGCAGCAGCAGCAGCAGCAGCAGCAGGAGGCATAAGTGGGTGGCAGTGGAGGAGTAGGCTGGTAGGTGGACAGGTGGGCAGGTGCCAGTGGGTAGTCATACACGAGCAGCAGCAGCAGCACCCAGAGGTCTCAACTCTCAGACAGCACCACAGGAAGGGCAGAATTTGCCTGTGACTTATTTCTGGGTCTGCCAGAACGAGGAGTTCTTTCAGCAGCAGCAGCAGGCATCAGCAGGTATCAGTGGAGGAGCAGGCTGGTTGGTGGACAGGTTGGCAGGCAGTTAGGTGCCAGTGGGCAGTCAGACACGAGCAGCAGCAGTAGAACCCAGAGACATGCCAGGGTTTCAGCTTGCAAACAGCACCCCAGGAAGGACAGGATGTGCATCTGTCTTATTTCTAGGTCTGTACAAGAGAGGAGCTCTTTCAGCAGCAGCAGCGCGCAGCAGCAGGTGGCAGTGGAGGAGCAAGCTGGTGGATGGACAGGCTTGCAGGTGGGTGGATGTCGGTGGGCAGTCAGGCATGAGCAGCAGCACCCAGAGACATGCTAGCCAGAGTATCAACTTGCAGACAGCACCCCAGTGGTGGTGTTGTACTTGGGAGAAAGGGGAGGAGGTAGCAGCACCACCCATCCACTTGGTGTGGGAGAATGGGTATTGGTCTGGGAAGGACTGGAGGCATCGCCATGAGTGCATGATATTATGTAGATGTTATGTGTTCCTGTTTCAGAGAGGGTGATGATTATGCTGGTGGTGCCAAAAGCCCCTCAAGGCCCACGTCACAGACCCAAAGCAGGGCAACAAGTTCCGTGGTATTGAAATATTTCCATACCTCAAAAGACGGCTTCGCAGAATGCAAGGTAAGGCACGGGGGCTGGAACAACAGGGGATGGATTGCCCTATGACCTGTTAGGAAGTCCCCCACAGAGAGAGACACTGGCCACCCACTTGTAGAGATAGAATGCAGGCAGGGCTTGATAGATCATTGGTCTGAGCCAGGGTGGCACTTCTTATGTTCCTATCTTTTTATGTTCTTTAGATCTGCAACTAAAAGATTAAAAGGGGACTGCAGGGGACCACATCTGGGCTCCTTGCCAATATTGAGACAGTATACCTCATCAGGGTGAAGAAGGGTGCATCTGGTGGTTATGGCAGCACTCGCAGGGAGGAACAATGGCAGGAGCAAGGGAGGAAATTGCACCATCACAGCCCTTTCCCCTCCAGCTCCTTGGACAATTCACCAGCTCCATGGGAAGAGGACACCCCCAAAGTGAGGGCATTTCGGGGGTCGCTGAGGAACTCAACAAAAAATATATGAAGAGGTTCAAGGCCAACACCAGGGATGTGGAGGACAGGCTGGTGCAGCAGTTCTGGGAGCTCCAGATACAGGAGCAACAGGTTCAGACTTATGTACAGTATATAAGTATTGAAAAGGATGCCATAGAGGCATTCCACCAGTCCCTGGTGGCATGGAAGGAATCCACGTTGGGGGCCCTGGATGTTGCCAGGCAACATGAAACAAAATTTGACAACATCCTCACACCTCGGTCCCATGGATCGTTATCCCCTTTCCCACATTTTCCAGGGGACAGGCCCAAAGAAGCCTAAGTTATTTCTCTTCTATGCCTTCTTATAATGCAATCGTGTATTTTCACCATCGTTAAAATGTGTTTTATAATGTTTTTATAAAAGTTATATTTGTTACCAGCTGATTTGGACTTGTTCAAACTGTTATTCCTCTGTGGTTCATCTGGCAGGCAGCAGAATCTCATTATATATACAGCTTGTCAGATCCCTACCTGACAACAGCAGCAGCACTGCCACTGGTGCGTATTATCCCCAAGATGTGCCATGGTCTCAACTTAGACAGCCCCCGGGAGGGGCAGGGTTTCTGTCTGTGTGGGTGTGCCAGAGAGAGAGAGGGGGGGGAGACTTTGGTAGAGGCATTAGTGACTGGCATTGGAGGAGCAGGCCAGGCCAGTGGGTGGGAGCTTGGCACGAGCAGCAGCAGCTGAAGCAGAAGCAGGAGCAGGACTGGGGTATCTTTGGGAGGAACATGCAGACAGCGCCCCAGGTGGAGCAGCCAGGGCTAGTTTCTGTGTGGGGGTGCCACAGAGAGGGGGGGCTTTCTGGCAGTGGGCAGCAGTGGCTGCCTTTTATATTAGAGGAGCTCGAGACCATCACGCAGTCTATTATTGGAATATCGTAAGTAAGCATGTCATGGTGGACAGTCGGGCACAAGCAGCGGGTTACTGCCTTGTAAACAAGGTTCTTAGAGTTGGCTCCCAACATTCTGACAACAAAACCTACCCTTCCAGCCCTCCAATACCCCTCCAGGTATTGAAGGAGCTGGCACACAGGCATGCAGGCAGCGGCTTGGCAGGAGCAACAGTGGTGGCGGTAGCAGGATCTGTTTTGGTGGGGGGTGCCAGAGAGAGAGAGGCCATTGGGAGTTGAATAATTTCCCTAGTACTTTAATGATGGTTCTATGGACTGGAGTGACTGCTTCTGGATGCAGTGGAATGACAGCTCCCTGTGAGCGGAATGACGGTTCCAGAACCTTGATGATGGTTCCTGGGACTGGCATGACTGTTTCAGGATGCAGTAGAATGACAGCCCTCTGTGACAGGAATGACGGCACCAGAACCTTGATGATGGTTTTGGGGACTGAAATGACTGCTTCAGGATACAGTGAAATGACAGTTCCCTGTGAGTGGAATGATGGCCACAGAACCCTGATGATGGTTCTTGGGACTGGAACGACAGCTTATACAATATGGCTATCCTATAATCCTAATCTATATAATAAAACAGACTAGCCTAAATACCTATATAATATCTAATTTCTCTATAGCTTGGCATGAGCAGAAGCAGGAGCAGGACTGCGGTATCATTGTGAGCACCCCAAGATGTGCCAGGGTCTCAAGTTGCAGACAGCACCCCAGGTGGAGCAGCCAGGGATAGTTTCTGTGTGGGTGTGCCAGAGAGAGAGAGAAAGAGAGAGAGGCTATTTGGCAGCAGGCGGTGGCAGGAGGCAGCAGGTGTTAGCTCTCGCAGATAGATCAATCAATGGAGGGCTGCTTTTGGAAGCCCCCAAGTTGGGTGGTGTCTTCTTCAGGTCACAGATAGATTGCCCCACAGAGGGCAGCCGTGAGAAGCTGAGGTGACATATGATACTTGGATAGGTTTCACTTACTGTTGGTGGTAGTCATTTGGAAGACCCTGAGCAGTGGGGTATCAGAGAGGGGAGCCTTGGGAAGCCCCCAACTGATTGCGCCATGGAGACCAGGATACAGGAGAAAGAGCGAGATAATTAGTGTGTGATTGGGCACACTTAATTCAATCATTGTAATAGGTGGTAGCAGGTGAAGGGAGGCACCCAGACAGGCACATATTGTGTATTTTTTCCATCTCCTTCTGGTGGGTTTGCTGCTGGATTTGGGCATTGAGTATGAGCACAGATGAGCTCCCTCTCTGGTTCTGGCAGGTTGCAGCTTGAGCAGGATGCACCTCTCTCTTTCTCTCTCTCTCCCCACCCCATCCCTCTCTCTCTCGTTCTAGCAGCAGGGAGCCTCTCTGTCTGTCTGTCTTTCTCTCTCTCTCTCTCTCTCTCTCTCTCACTCTCTCTGTGATCATGTACGGTAGGTGACGGCATGGTCAGGAGCGTGTTTCCCTCTCTTCTCTCTTGATCTAGCCATGGGGAGCCTCTCTCTCTCTCTCTCCATTCAAGTATCGTGGAAACTTTCTCTCCCCTCTGGTCATATACAGCGGGTGACGGCATGGGCGGGAGCATGACTCCCTCTCTTCTCTCTTGTTTTAGCAGTGAGGAGCCCCCCCCCTCATTCAAGTGTGCTCCCGTCCTCACTTTGGGTCCATATCCAGGTCAGGGAAACCCAGCAGTGGTAGGCTGACCTTTAGGAACAGAACCTGCTCCACCAACCCAGTGCCCAGCCTTGAACGGTGGGGACTCACAATGTCATTGTGAATTTCATTGCCAAGATTGTCCTGGAATAGTGATATGTATGGTCTCACTCAGATAGGGGTATTCAACTGGGGGAACAAACAATAGCCTCACCTTTGTTGCCATGACTGCTTTAGAGCAATGAATGCATGGATTCATGTGGACAGGGGGTTCTTGGAGTCATTATAAATGCTCCCATGTATGGAGGATATGTAAATTTTGGAGACCACCCATCTGTTTTGTAATCCTTACTATTATTCAACTGGTGCTTTTCATAACGATCACAAGGTGGTCAGAAACACAGTGTGTCCAGCACGGAATAGGTTTGTTTGCAGTGTTGGTGTACCCCATTGATTGTATATGTTTTTGGAGTGCTAGTGAGTACCCCAATTAGATTTTTATTCCTGTGGTCATTTATTGGATTGCATATCTGCCTTGAGGTTTATTGTATATGTTTATGTCTAAACTTATTAAAATACATGTGGTTTTATGAATGCTCTGTTTATCTAAAGCATCCCCACCCATTGATTTGTCATTGTGAGTTGTGGGTGGTGTTTTCCATCATAATTCCCTAGGGGATTAGACTTTTGTTGTTGTTTTTTTACTCACAATGTCCCCCCCTCACCAAAAACACCCATTTTCTGGGCACGCTAGTTGGTGGGCAGGACACTAGTTCCTGTAACACCCTGGTCAGGGCCTGACATATTTTCCACTTCTCTGCCCAGTACATAAGGGGATCGCTGCTGGGATCCAGCACTGGCTCCTCGCCACAGCTCTTCCGCAGTGTCAGGTTCCTGCTCCCTCTGCCTGCTGCTGCTGCTGCCAACCTCCTCCCCAATTGCCCGTGCCAACGCTCTGCATCTCTTCCCTCCTGCTGCTGCTTTGCCCCTCCTGGCTGCCCTACTGCTGTTGCCACTGTCTGACCCTCTCGACTGCCCACACCCTCTCTACAGGAGCATGTGTTAGGACGCGAACCCATTCCACGACTTAATATTGGGGGCCGGTAGCCCAATATCCAAACAACGTCTTAAAATTAGGGGGAATTAGCTAAATTTATTCAAAGTAAAAGAAAGGGTCCACGAAGGTCCACTGGGATCAGTCAGAGGACGTGATGCACTTCCAGCTGACTGGAATTTCCCTCCCACACCCCAACACAGAAAGGGGATATTCTGATAAAAATGAGGGAGATTTATTGACACAGAACTAATACATAACCAGTTCACCCACTGGCCAATTAGGATGCTGCAAGTAATTTTCTTTATCCTCCCCCCAAGCACAGTTGATATACGTACACAATAATTCACATAGAAAAATCCTCTAGTCTGGTTACCCTGGTGTAAGTAGACATTGTGAGAGGGAGGGAGGATGAAAGGGGAGGGGGAATAACCAATATTACCTATCCAGTCCTGTCGAAAAGGGACAGGTGACCCTGTAGATCCAGTGGCATTTGCGGGGGGGGGGGAAGCTGGGCAGACACGGGGTGGTGGTGGTCTGGGGGAGATCCTTGGGGCAAGCATGCACAGAGTAACCTGCTTGTGTCTGCATTCAAGAATAATCCAACTTTCTCATGGGGGCAAGAGCAGTTATAGGGTCCTTTCATAGAAAGTGGTAAGGTTCCCCAATCATGGGGAAACAGCTGGATTGTGCCAATCTTTAAAAAAGGAGATCACCGCGATCCATCCTGTTATAGACCCATAAGTTTGCTCCCTGTAATAAGTAAGCTCTTTTCCTCAGTAATATGTCAACATCTACAACAGTGGGCTGAGGAGAGAGGTATCCTCCCTAGAGAACAATATGGTTTTAGAGCCAAAAGGTCAGTAACAGATTGTTCGTTCATTATGGCTCATATAATTATGAAATATCGTAGAATTAAGTCTGGGAGATTATACATCGCCTTCATAGATTTTATAAAGGCTTTTGATTTCGTGCCCAGACATCTTTTGTGGAGGAAACTGGAGGGATATAGTATAGATCCTGCATTATTAAAATTAGTAATCGCATTGCATGAGCAAAATGAAGCCAAAGTAAAAGGAAGATCTATAACTGTAACAAGTGAATCTATATCTATTCAGAGAGGGGTGCGACAGGGCTGCCCACTCACCTCCTTTTTATTTAATCTGTTTGTATCAGACCTATTAGAGCAAATCAAAAAGTATAACCCCCATCCCCCCAGGATTCAGACGTATCCACTATATGCGTTACAATACGCAGATGATCTAGCCCTCTTTGCGCAAACCGAAAAGGGATTGAGATCAGCAATTAAAGGGCTACTTGAGTATGCATCCACAAACAAATTAAAAGTGAATCAGGAAAAATCGAAGATCTTGAAAGTGGGAGAAAGATTTCGAAAGAATGCAACTTGGACAGTCGCAGGGGCAACTTTCCAGATTGTAAACAAGTTTGCATATCTAGGTATAATCTTTACCTCCAACGGTACATGGAGTCAACATGTCGTAAATAGGGCTAGGTTATCAATGGTCATCGCAAAAATGTTAATTAAAGCACATAACTCCTCAGGGGATATGCCGGTCTCCATGATTATGGAGGCATTTCGAGCAAAGGTAATTCCCATTTTGGATCAGAGTGCACTGTTTTCTCAGACATCAGAGTACTAGAACGAGTGCAGAATTATTTCATCCGTAGGCTTTTGAGGGTAGGGGATGGTGTCCCAGGAGCAGTTCTTAGAGCTGAAACAAACATGCTCTAAGTAGAACACTACATGATGATAACCCTCATAAGATACTGGGCTAAGTTAATAACTCACCCCCTAGATTGTCTCCAAATTCTATGCTTGAAAGAGGAACTCCAGAATGAAGGAGCTAGAACATAACCGTGGATTCGATATACTGCACAAATACTGAATAAATTGGGCTTCTCATTGGTATATCTAAGTACCCAAACCCCAAATGAGATCAAACACTGCATTCAGCAAAGATCAAGGGATATTGTGACTCAGGAAGAGCTTGCCGCCCTCAAGAATTGGAGGGTCGCTCCAAGGCTTGCAATAAGTAAGGTGCTTTTTAAGAGAGAAATATATTTGGACATTTTGAGAAATGCCCAACTGAGATGACAATACACCATGTTTCGATTTAATCTCACCCTGTCTGCAGTGGTAGAAGGTAGATATTTAAAGGTACCTTATCAAGATCACATATGCTCATGCTCACTGCTCGAGATAGAAACGGTGGAGCATCAAATTTTTACCTGCCCGCATTATGTGCATCAAAGGGTGACACTGCTGATTCCCTTGTTGGATGGAAAGGGCTATACCCAATCTCAGACACTCATGTATTTGGCCAATTTGTCAAATCTTAGCGACATTATATCTCTTACAACATTTCTCACTATCATAGTTAGGAAGAGACAGGAAATAAAACTTAATGAAATTGGTCGCAGAGATCGCCAAATCAAGAAATGTTTGCACCAACTCTACACCATAACAACAACAAAATGGGCCTTAGGTCCTGTAAATACTACAAAGTATCCACAGCTAAAACAAGATTGGTGGTGAAGTATATATAGCGCAGTGCTAGGAGTCAAGTGCTAGCGCTATAAGCCCTGAGAAGGGTAATCCGCAGAGGAAGTTATTTGAATTAAATGGGGCGTGGGTTTTGTAAACACCACAAACTACTAACAGCTCAATGGGACGAGTGGGCAGGTATACATACTTCTCTTGGGTTAGGTGAAGGCACCATAAGCCCCGAGAAGGACAACCCATATAGAGGAAGTTTATTGATATCCCAAGCGGGGCTCTATGCCTAGGAACTATAACTACCAAAGCTGTGTTTCCAAATCTATTTTAGAATTATTTATTTAAATGTAAATTTGTGTTTTGGATATGCGCTTGACGTTTTGATATTGTTATATCAAAATAATGTTGGATAGATATGTGCATATGAAGATGGCATGAGATGATGTTTGTATCTGTGTAGATCGTGAAATGTTATACTCATGACATTAAGTGTTATAATGTTTTCTATTTCTATCTGTATTTCCTACTTGGCCATGGCGAAGGCTAGAGCCTAATAAAAACGATTTGATCAATTATAGGTCCTTAGAGGCGGGGCAGCAGGGCTTGCACAAAAGGGGTCCCAAAGGTGTTTTGCATAAAAGGGATCCCAGAGATGCTCAGGAATGGCCCTATAGCTGAAAAAGAGAAACCCTTGCTTGATGTTTTGGGAAAAATAGAGCCTTAGAGAATTTCAATGGGAGGCATGGCCGGATGAACAAGAGGGCAAAAGGAAGGTTTTATAGACAGGGGAAGAAGGCTATTCTTAAAGAGGTGTGGAGCTATCAGCCTAACAATCAATCTATTGCTTGCTCAGAGTTTTAGGCGGCCGTGGAGGGCTCATCCCAAAAGAGGGAGGCCATCTGTTTTTGACTGCTCCATTGTTTACCCAGGAACCTCCCTTGTTCCATTCTCTTATCCCTTCTGACCAGACCGGTGTTGCATGGGGTTTTTCTTCCTTTTTCCTTTTCCCCCTTCTGTTCCCCTGCACCCTTTGACCTGTGTCTCGTGGGGTGCTACCAAGGGGGTGTGTGTCTATGGTTTGGGGGGGAAATGATGTCATTCCTAACACATGCTTCCAGCTCCTCAGGGTGAAGTCTGCCATGTGAACTGCCACACTTGCCTTCACTCTGGGGCCCAGCATGGTGGAGAGTACATAAACCTCCTTGTATGTAAGAGGGTCAAACCACCTGCTCAGCCCCTCCTTCAACTTTTTTACCAGGGCCACCATCTCTGGTAAAAGGTGCAGCTCCTCCTCCTCCTCCTCCCTGCCTTAGTCCCTCAGGAAGCGTTCCATCCTCCTGATGAGACTTCGGACCAGGAGGGTTACCTGGCTCAGGGTGGCCATCGTTGCACTCAGGTTCTCCATTACATCTTTAAAGGGCTTAAGGATGTGCTCAGCCTGGGCCATCATTGTTCACTCCTCCCGCCCTAGTGGCCTTTCCACCCCAATCTCCCCTTCTGAGGCTACCTTGTGCAGGCCCTGCCACTGCTCCACCAGACACTCTATCATGCTGTACGTGGAGTTCCACCAGGTGCTCACATTCTGCACGCAGAAGTGCTCCTGCACCCCCACATCCACCTGCTTCTCCCTCAAGAGGTGACCACCCTTCAGGCTCTTGTTAAAGTATCCTGTAATCTTCCTGCCCTTCTCGATTTAACAGGGTAAGGGGGATGCTGCTGCACTCTGCTTCCTTCTCCCCCAGGCCCAGGGCATCCCTCACCACCAGGTGAAGGGTGTGGGAAGCGCAGGGAATGTGATGGAATCCGCCATCCTGCACTGCCCTCTTCATGTTGGCCACCGCATCATCCTTGAAGTGATTCCACACAGACCCCCTGGGGTGCCCTGAACCCTTTGTGCCACCACTCAGGGCCTCTGCCTTTGTCCCCAATGGGGCCACAATAGGAGCATCGTCATGACCAGGAGTCTCATCCACCACCTCCTTGCTCCCCTCATTGCTACCCAGCTCCATGATGCCACCCATGCTGAAGCTTCTGCTGCTACCACCTTGCAGCATGGGAGGAGAGGATGCCCTGCTGCTACTTGCTGAAGCCAAGCTGCTTCTGCAAAGATGCCCTCAAATATGTCCTTCCCCAAATCCTCCAAATTCCTGGCGGGGTGTGTGTGTGTGTGCGTGCCAGAGAGAGAAGCCTGACTAGGAGAGGAGGGTGCCCCTGCACCACTCCCAACAACATCACCCAAATCATCATCATTGCTGGGGCTTCCCATACCAATATCTGCTCCTGCCCTCAGTGAAAAATCACTGCTGGCAGTGCCAGCTGCTGCTGGTGCTTCAGGAGGGGAGGGGGGGTGTAGTGCTGCTGCTGCACACACACCCGTTGCTCTTGGCTCCCTCCTCCAGTGCCACTGCTACTAGTGGAAGGCTGGGGCTCCCTGCCTTCTACAGATGCCACTCCCGAGATCTCTGCTGCAGCATGTTCCCCTGATAAGACCTGCTGCCTTGAGAGGAAAAAATCAGGTCTCTTCAGCTTGGACAGTAAGCTGCCATCAGTGGCAGAAGTGGCAGCGGGTTTGCCAACTCCCCCACATGCGTGTCCATGCCCACAGCCTCTACCAGGGCCACCTGCCCCAGAGGCTGAACTATTAGTCCTTCCCTTTCTCATTGTACACACAAGTGTATACACAGTCAAATAAGTACTGTATGATCTAATTATATATACAGAAAACCTAACCTAAACCTAACCTATATTTATACAATATGCCTGTTCTATAATCCTAATATATATAATAAAACAGACCAGACTAACCTATATAATACCTAATCTCTCTCTACATGTACACAACTAATATCTATCTAAATCTAAGGGAGACAGGGAAAGGTAAAAGGAAAAGTATTATTTAATCAGTTATCTGTATAACTATTTTAATCTAATCTATATGTCTATAATATATATCTAATCTATACTTATTTATATATAAATGTACAGGGGGGAGAAGGGCAGGGAAAGGGAGAAGGTAACTCCTTCCCCTCCTTTGCTTTCTGGCAGTATTCTGACAGTATTCTGGTACTTTCCGGCAGTTTCTGACCCTTTCCATCAGTATTCTGACAGTATACGGACAGTTTCCAGCAGTTTCTGACAGTATTCTGAAAGTATTCTGATACTTTTCAGCACTTTCCGCTAGTATTCTGACACGTTCCGCTAGTATTCTGGTACTTTCTGACAGTATCCTGACATTTTCCAGATGATTCTGACAGTATTCTGACACTTTCTGACTTGACTGGGGATGCCACATCAGGAAAATGGCAATGGATGGGCAGTTTATGACAGAATTGATGAAATCTGTGGCATGCCGTTTCAGGCCTATTTATGATGGAAATAGCTTTTATTGAGATTTTTCTGTTCAGCACTAATAGAGGTATAGACTTAAGGAAAGGAAAAAGTAACTCTAAAGCAAAACACTGAAGAGAGTGCTGGCTTATGTGAAAGGAGTGGGTTAACTCAGACTAGCTCTGAAAAGAATATAGTCATCGGAAAATGGGCCATGTTATCTTAAGCCCAAGGATGTGTACTTGGAGCTAGGAAAAGAATGAGAAACAAGTTTAATAACTAAAATGCATTTATTTTAAAGAGAAAATAAATACAGAGTTAAAAAAAAACCTTAAAAAACCAAAAAATAATTTAAAACAAGAACTAAGTTTGTTTCTGCTGCACATCCTAGTAAAGGGACTTTTTCATATACAAAACTTCTGGATGTTTCTGTGATAAATAATGCTGTTTTTAGATGAAATGCAACCACACAGTTCCACCTATAAACCATGCATCCAAATGCCCATCTGAAGGTGTGTGTGCGGGGGGGGGGNCACACAGCACCTACTGATGGCCACACGTGGGGTATCAAAGAAACAATTGGAGTGCCCCATGTGGGGGGGGGAGTGCATGGGGAGAGACACACACGCATCCCCTTCCCGTGTGAACTGGGGAGCCAACCCATGCCAGCGGATAGGTCCCCAGCTGACTGCCTCCCCGGTCCTGCCCACAGTCCTGATGGGAGTAGGGATGTGTGAACACAGTTCGACCATTCGATGTTCGGCTGAAACTCAGCCTGTTTGGACAGCCGAACCGAATGTGGAAGTGGCCGAACATTTCGGCCACGTTCGGAGGAATTCGGTTGTGTTCGGGCAGGAAAAACAGGGCTGGAAAGCCCAGGGGCGGGGGGCAGTGGGGGGCAGCTGAGGAGCAGACTTCCTGGTGCCAGGGGTGGAGAGGCTGGGAATAGCATCCAGCCTGACCAAACACCTTCACTCTTTTCCTCAGACCACTGGCTTCGCAGTCTGTGATTGGCCACTGGCTAGGCTGCACGGAGCCAATGGGGCTTGTGGTAAGGCAAGCGCAGAAAGTAACAAAAGTCATTGCCCTCACCCCTTCCAATTGCTTCTGAGCTAGCCACTGATCCTGTCAACAGGCGTTTTCAGAAGCCTCCCTCTCCCAGGGAGAGGGAGACTTTATGTGTTCCTCCCATTCCATTGCCATCCTTCTCTTATTACATGCATTCCAACACATTTACCTCCATAGTTTCTTTTATTTAGATTAGATTAGATAGATTTAGGTGTTATTTTTATTAGGGATGGGTGAACAGAATGCAGTTTGGATGTTTGGTCGTTCAGTTCAAAACCCGAGTTCGGGTTTGATGGTTCAGTTCAGCCGAGTTCAGGTTGGCCGAACTTGGCCGAACAGTCAAAAATAGCACTTTCGAAACCAAAACGAAACCGAAACTTAACTGAAACCAAAAATTAGCTTTTTTCCCCTTGAAAAGACGTTTTTCCTGCCCCTGAACTCATCCGAACACAACCGAACTGTTCGGTCATTCGAGAGTTCGGTTTGGATGTTCGGTTCGGACACCCAAACAGACCGAGTTCATCCGAACTCCAAACATCAGAACCGCGTTCGCCCATCCCTAATTTTTATTTTTTACCCCTCCCTGTATTCTTTCCCCCTACCCTCCATTGAATCCTTCCCTCCATCCCTGATTCCCTTCCCTTGTTTTTGGTTTTTTTTAGAGTAGGATTAGATTGATTTAGGTTTCATTTCAGTTTTATACCCCTCCCTGCGTTGTTTGTTGTGAGCTGTCTGTGTCCCCCCCGCCATCCCTGTGGATAGATAGATAGATAGATAGATAGATAGATAGATAGAGTGTGTACGTAGTGATTCAGTTTTAATATTTTATAGTGTGTTTGTAGGACTAGGCCTTTGTAGATATTAGATAATATTTCATTTAGTTCCATAGGTTTTATAATAGTTAATAGCAGTTAGAGTTAGTGTAGATATATATAATATTAGATTACCAATTTGAATTAAAAAAATTAAAACTTCCAGTTCATTCTTTGGATGGGAATAATGGATAAGGAAGCAGGAGAGGCCAGTCTGCTGCCTGTAAGGCAGGCAATGGGGCATGTGGAAGATGTGGCAGGGGCTGTGCCAGAGGAGTGGCCTCAGGCATCAGCAGCAGCCCGGGCCCATCACCACGTCCCAAACTTCACATGTCTAATTTTGGCAGTCAGGCTTCAGAGTCTCCCAGCAGTGGCACTATCCGGGGTGTGGTTCAATGGCACCTCCTGCCAGCATCCTCCACTGCCACGCAGGGCACTGGAAGGCCTGCAGTACATGAGGCTGCGGCTGTCTCTGCTGCGGCTGTAGGTTCAGGTGCTTTGGATGTTCCTCCAGGGCCACCAATGTCCCCGACCCCAATTGTTGAGGTGATCCCCAGAAGTCCAGAGCTTTTGGATCCCACCTTGGCTTCTAGAGGCAGGGCCTTATCCCCAGGCAATGGCAGAAGGGAAAGGAGCAGGAGCAGGAGCAGCAGCAGCAGCAGCAGCATCAGCAGCTATAGGGGGCACAGGGAGAGTGGCAGCAGCATTGGCAGTCGATCAGCCTCAGGGTTCCAGTACTCCCCTTCATGGGACATCACTCATATTGGGGACAGCAAGGCAGACACAAGTACTTTGAAGAAGATGTCTGGTGCTGAGGTGATGGCTGTCCCTTCAATAGCTGTGTCACCACCATTTTCTGCCCCTTCCAGCAGCGTTGTCAGCGAGGCATCACCCAGTGCGCGCCAGAAGACAGGAGGGGGCCAAAAATCCTCCTTGTGGGTGCATTTTTAATTGGTTCAGGTGGATTATCCCAGGGAGGTGCAGCGCACTTTGTGCCAGAAGGTGGTGAAGCGTGGGTAGGTGCTCACCAATCTTGGCACAGCTGCCATGGCAAGGCACCTAAAGGGATGCCACAGCACTGTGCTGCTAAGCGGGCAGGCAGGGGCAGTGGATGCCAGCGGGTTCCCGACTGCAGTAGTCAGTTGTCTGCCTCCATCAGCGGGCAAGCATTCTGCTCAAACAACTGTCTCTAGCAGCAGGAGTGGTATCCCTGCTAGGGGGGAGCAGCAGCAGCAGCAGCAGCAGCAGCAGCTTCAGTACACCATGGAGGAGCTATGGTGGGGGAAGCTGCCAAGTCCATCTGGAGCTGCAGGACGTGGAAGGCGGTGTGGATTTCAAATGAAAAACATGTACATGTTGGGGTAAATGATCATCCTGGATGGGCATCCCTTCTCAGTGGTTGGGGACATGGGGTTTAGGTGCCTTACTAGGTTCCTGGACACCCAGTTTAAACTGCCCTCATGCACCACCCTGAGTCGGCAGATGGTGCCAGCCCTGTACCAGGCTTTAAAGGAGCGGGTGAGGGAGCTGCTGGCAAGGGCTGGGGGTGCCACTGTCCACTTCACCACAGACCTGTGGTCGAGCAGGAAGGTGCAGCATGCCAACCTGGCTTTCATGGAGCACTGGTGGCAGGACCCGGAGGCATCAGTTGGCAGTGGCAGGAGGGGTCCCAAAGCCAGATATAGGTGGGCCCTGCTTCTGGCAGAACTAATGGACTGCCCCTACACTGATCGCAACATCGAGGCAGCACTGACTGCCATTGTGATGGAGTGGTTCACGCCAGGCGCTCCCTTCTCCAAGGGGTGCGTGGTGATGGACAATGCAGACAACATACTAAGGGCAGTCCGCGAGGGGAGCTTCACCAGCATCCCTTGCACCACACACACCCTTCACCTGGTGGTCAGGGATGCTCTGGGATTGGAAGAGAAGGGAATGGGGCAGCCACCTTTAGCTCCCTGATTGAGTGGGGAGGAAGCTGTCCAGTTTTTTTAACCAGAGCGTAAAAGGCAGCAACCTCCTCTGGGCGAAGCAGTCCGAGCAAGGATTCCCAGTGCACCAGCTGGTGCAGAATGTGTCCACACTCTGGAATTCAGTGATCCTGATGCTCAATCAGCTTCTCAAACAGAAAGTTGCCTTGCATCAGGTGCAACTGGTGATGGACATCAGGGCACCTCAAGGGTACGATGTGGCAGAATGGGAGATCCTGGCTCACACGGTCTTCGTGCTGAGACAGTTCCTGGCTGTGACGGACACCATCAGCTCCTCCATGGCCACCATCAGCCAGGTGACGCCTCTGGTCCAGAGTCTCCTCAGGATACTGGAGGAGATTCTCCAGGGGCAGAATTGTGGCCCTCAGGGAAGGAAGCTGGCAGATGAGGCGGTTGAACTTGTGCAGAAGCTGAAGGCAGGGCTGAAGGCATGCTTTGATGAGCTCCTGAAGTGGAGGGAATACGTTCTGGCAACTATGCTGGACCCCAGGGTCAAGGGCAGCGTGGCACGACAGACAGCGCTCTATGGGTACTGGAAGGGTGAGCTGGTGGAGTTGGTCCGGCAGGCAGAGCAGGTTCTGGAGAGGGTGTGGCAGCAGCAGCAGGATGCCTCTGGGGATGGTGGGAATGGGAGCAGCCACCTCTTCCATCTGGCGGGGTCTATCCCTACCCCCATCCCTAGCAGTAGCAGCACCAGCAGCAGGCTGAGCAGCAGCAGCACCCCTATTGGCAGCAGCAGCTCGTATGTGCAGTGCACTGTGGCGAGCATGGGCTCGTGCACAGCAGGGCAGGCAGCATGGCTGAGGGCAGTGGTGGAGGTACTGCCAAAGGCCAATTATGCGAGGGAGTATGACAGCACCTCAGCAGCAGTGGAGAGCTACCGGTAGGAAGAGCTGTGCATAGAACCCAGCAGCGATCCCTTGGCCTACTGGGAAGTCAAGTCCAACATGTGGCCGGCCCTGTCCAAAGTGGCCAAGGGTCTGTTCTCCTGCCCACCAATGAGTGTTCCCAGGCAGCGGATATTCTCCATGGTGGGGGACATTTGATCTCTGCACCACCTGAGACTGGGGGCCAAGTTGGTGGAGCAGTTGCTGTTCTAAAAGGTGAACCTTCCACTGCTGGGATTTCCCAAGCTGCCCCTGGAAATGAATTGATGGTGCAGTGGCACATGCCGTCCCATGCCCAGGGCAGTCTTGGGACGGGCTCCTCCTCAATCTAGCCTGCTGCTGCTGAGGTGCTGTTCCTCCTTCCCAATGCCAGGTGCCTGCCCTGCCTCTCTCTCTCTGAGTCTCTGACTAGACAACCTCAGCCGGCCTATCTGTCTGACCTCATGACCAGCCGGCCTCTGGCTAGACGATCTCGACCCACCTATCTGACTGGCTTTCTCTTGCACACGCTGCACAGTCTTCGTCAACCTATCTGAATGCCCTGCCAATGTACCATCCTGCCTTCCCTACTGCCTCTCATGCCATGCTTCCTGTCTGCCCACCTGCCCAGGTTACCAAGATCAAACCCTTCCTCTGTCTGCCTTCTGCTCATGCCACACTGCCTGTCTGCCCACCCGTCTGCCCGCCCAGGTAGCCTAGATTGAAACTTGCCTCAGTCTGCCTTCTGCTCATGCCATGCTGTCTGTCTGCCTGCCTGCCCACCCGCCCGCCCAGGTGGCCTAGATCAAAGCTTGCCTCGGTCTGCCTTCTGCTCATGCCATAATGCCTTTCTGTCTGCCTGTCCACCCAGGTGGCCTAGATCAAAGCCTGCCTCGGTATGCCTTCTGCTGATGCCATGCAGCCTGTCTCCCTGCCT
>QEPC01014787.1:688767-732877 GCA_003113815.1 Sphenodon punctatus
GCGGCTTTGGAACTCCCTTCCAGAGGAAGCTCGCCTGGCCCCTAGCCTGTTGACATTCCGGCGAAGTTGTAAGACCTGGCTGTTCGCCCAGGCCTTTGGGAGGGAGGGTGAGTAGGGAAGGGTGTTATTAGCTCCCCCACCTACTTTGGTTGATATTGTTCCTTAGTCCTGTTTTAATATTTTATATTATTTATGAGAATTTTATTGATTTTATTGTATTTTAATGTTGGAAGCCGCCCCGAGCTGCATGGCAGGAGGGGCGGGGTATAAATTTATGAAAATAAATAAATAAAATAAATAAATTTATGGGAAGGAGTGGGGCTACCCCACGAGGCCCACGACTGGGGACCACTCCTTCGCCTCCTCTGCATTCTACGTGAGCAGGGGGAAGATCCTCAGGGGCACTCCTTCTAATAGAATGAGGACTCCTCACGGAACCAGAGGCCAAAGGCTCCTGATGTCCCCCGTTCCTTTGGGCCAACCCACTCCCCTGTGGTTGTTGATCAGTATTGACTACCTGGAAACAGTCTGGGGTACACCCTGCCAGTCTAGATATATAAATTGCTTTAGGCCTTAATAGCCCCACATTTTCCAATATAAACGGGACCAAGTTGGCAGGTTAAACTGCACTTTAACCATGTGACAGTTCCTTTGACTAGCAATAATGACAATATCCGGGATATCATGACTGGTGATAGGTTCATGCAACAACAAGCGCAAATGCTCTGGAACATTTAGAGGTGTAATTCACCTTGGCAAATAGCCATTAGCCAGTGGGCAGATAGTAAAAATGAGTTCGTCAGGATAAACCCTAAACAGGGGGCTATCCCTATCACCACACCCACCCACCCCCCAAGGGGTAGCGGCCCACAGAACAGGGAACCAAAGGGCCTGGCACAGACTGACCCACTCTATGGGCGGTCTTCCCCTCAGGCACCCCTAATTTGGGACCTGGATTCCCAGGGGGGCGTACTACATCCGTCTGGGAAACATCCCCACTCCTCTGTACCCTGCCCACCCGATTACCCTGATACAAAAATAAATTCGTCAACTCCAGTTTTCCATTCCACTTCATCTATAAGCTGCCACTCTAGTCCCAGGGCCCACCATCAGGGTTCTGGGGCCATCATTCTGCTCACGGGGAGATGTCATTCCATGGCATTCCATGGCATCAAGAAGCAGTCAGCCACTCCAGCCTCAGGACCCACTGTCAGGGTTCTGGGGCCTACGTTACAGGCACAGGGGGGCTGTCCATCCATGTCATCTACAAGCTGCCACGCTAGTCCCAGGCCCCACCATCAGGGTTGTGGGGCCATCATTCTACTCATGGGGAGCCATCGTTCCACCGCATCAAGAAACATCCAGTCGCTCCAGCCCCAGGACCCACCATCAGGGTTCTGGGGCCAAAATTCCAGGTAGGGAGGACTGTCCATCCACATCATCCAGAAGCCACCACTCCAGTCCCAGGACCCACTGTCAGCGTTCTAGGGTCTACATTACAGGCATGGGGGGCTGTCTATCCATGTCATCTACAAGCTGCAAGTCTAGTTCCAGGACCCAGCATCAGGATTGTGGGGCCATTATTCTGCTCATGGGGAGCCATCGTTCCACCGCATCAAGAAACAGCCAGCCACTCCAGCCCCAGGACCCACCATCAGGGTTGTGGGGCCTATGTTCCAGGCAGGGAGGACTGTCCATCCACATCATCCAGAAGCTGCCACTCCTGTCCCAGGACCCACCATCAGGGTTCTGGGGCCTACGTTACAGTCAAGGGGAGCCATCATTCCACTACATCAAGAAACAGCCACTCCAGCCCCAGGACCTGCTCAGGGTTCTGGGGTCTACATTTCAGGCAGGGAGGGATGTCCATCTACGTCATCGAGAAGCTGACACTCTAGGCTGCTGCTCAGTCTGCTTCTGGTTCTGCTACTGCTAGGGTGGGGGCAGAGATAGACCCTGCCAGCTGAAAGGGGTGGATGCTCACACTCCTACTATCCCCAGGGGCACCCTGCTGATGATGCTGCGCACTCCCTAGAGCCCTCTCTGTCTGCTGAACCCTCTCCACCAGCTCACCCTTCCAGTGTCCATAGAGCGATGTCTGGTGTGCCACGCTGCCCTTGACCCTAGGGTCCATCATGGTTGCCTGCCAACATATATTCCTCCCGCTGCAGGAGCTCATCAAACCACGCCTTCAGCTCTGACTTCAGCTACCGCACCAGGGCAACTGCCTCAGCCACCAATTTCTTACCCTGAGGGCCACAGTCCTGCCCCTAGAGAGTCTCCTCCAGCCTCCTGAGGAGACTCTGCACCAGAGGGGTCACCTGGATGATGGTGGCCATGGAGGAGCTCATGGTCTCCATCAAGGCCAGGAATGATCTCAGAACAAAGACAGTGTGATCCAGGATCTTCCATTCCACCCCATAGAATCCTGGAGGTGCTCCACTGTCCATCACTAGTTGAACCTGATGTAAGGCAGCTTTCTGCTCAAGAAGCCGCTCGAGCATCATGAACATGGACAAATTCAACCAGGTGGACACATCCTGCACTAGCTGATGCACTGGGATCCTTGCTCAGCCTGCTTTATCCGGAGGAGGTCACTGCACTTCATGCTCTGGTTAAAGAAACTGGCCAGCTTCCTCCCCCACTTGATCAGGGAGCTAAGGGTGCCTGCCTCAATTCCCTTCCCTCTCAAGCCCAGAGCATCCCTGACCAGCAGGTAAAGGGATGCTGGTGAAGCCCCCCTCGCGGACTGCCCGCAATATGTTTGCTGCATTCACTGTTGTGCATCACCACACACCCCTTGGTGAAGGTCAGTGGTGTTTTGATGTTCTGAGAAGTGTGGGGGGAGCAGCGTCTGTCACGGGGGTTGGGGTCCACTACCGCATATTTCTGGGTTGGGTGACTCAATTACCCTCACTTGCAGCCCACCTGAACCAGTTCTCTCTCTGGATGATTCAGTCCTGCAATGGGGACAATACTTTTGTCTCCCAAGTTCTCAGAAACTTCCCATCCATAGACTCTTTCTCTCTCTGAGTTCACAAGAGCTTGAGGGCTCCAGTTTCTCAGATTGTGTTCCCCCAATGGGCAGACAAGAGGAATTACTTCTTAGTAAAGAAGAAGGTTTATTCAATACATAAGCAAAGATAGTTTGAACACAGAATGGCTAATAAACAAAAGTAAATAACACATTCCTAGTCTGAACTGCATGCATCCCTAGTTAAATCTTCCCCTACAAAAGTCCATTTCTCAGCTGGGCACCAGTCTTAAGTTGGTTAGAATCAAAGTTCCTTCTCTCAGTCCATAGTTTCAGCAGACTGGCTGACGTAGGCATGCTGACTTGCTACGCGAGTCAGAGGTTGAGTGAGATCCCAACAGTAACCGAGTTCCAGGGGAAAAGATCTCTCCTTAAAAATCTCTCCAGCTCTCTTTGTCTGCCTTTTCCCGCCTTGAGAGTGTGTGTTCTTGGTCACGTCCGCAGAAAAGGTGCATTTGCAACTGAATGTCTTCTGTCTAGCTCTCTCAGAGGTGTTAGGCTCTCTCTGAATACACATTCTCTGTCTCTCTCCATTGCATGAAGTGAGTTTCCAGCTCTCCATTTAAATTACATGATTGCATGAAGTGAGTTTCCAGTTATCAGATTTTATATTACATTACATACATGTTTAATCTTTAGTTTTACATATTTGTTAGACCTGTAGTCCCAGAGCTCTCTGTGACAGTGTCCATGACTTCCGCCTGAAGCAGGGCCCACCTATACACTGCTTTGGGACCCCTCCTGCCACTGCCAAAAGCTGCCTCCAGGTCCTGCCACCAGTGCATCGTCACTGCCAGGTAGGCATGCTGCACGTTCCTACTCGACCACAGGTCAGTGTTGAAGTGGACTGTGGCACCCCCAGCCCCTGCCAGCTACTCCCTCACACGCACCTTTAAAGCCTGGTACAGGGCTGGCACCACCTGCCGACTCAGGGTGTTTCTGCCTGGCAGGCCTCCAGTTCTTCTTGCTCTATACTGGGTTCTCCAGTTCTAGTCACCATCATGGCCTGGCATTGCAGGCTGCCAGGCATCGGTGGCACCCTGACTCAGGGTGGTGTGTGAGGGCAGCTTAAACTGGGGGTTCAGGAAGCCAATGAAGCGCCTAAACCCCATGTCCCCGACCACCGAGAAGGACTGCCCATTGAGCGCAAACATTTTCCCCAACATGCGTATGGCTTTCAGTTGAAAGCCACGCTGCATGCCACATCCTGCAGCTGCTGGTGGACTTGGAAGCTGCCCCAACCCCAGCTCTTCCATGGTGCACTGATGCTTCTGGGCCTCAACTGGCTACTGCTTCTGTACCACTGACAACGAGGGGAAGAACATAGTGGTGACACAGCTCTCAGAGGGACGTGTGGCCAGCCCTGTCCAAAGTGGCCACGGGTCTGTTGTCCTGCCCACCAATGAGTTTCCCCAGCTAGCGGGTGTTCTCTATGGTGGGGGAAATTTTCTTGCCGCACCTCCTGAGTCTGGGGGCCAAGTTGGTGGAGCAGTTGCTTTTCATCAATGTGTCTGTCTGCTGCTGCTGCCGCTGCTGCTGCTGCTGCCGCTGCTGCCATAGATTCTGCTGCCGGGTAATCCAATGTCTGCTGCTGCTCCACAGATGCCTAGCAGCCTGCAATGCCTGGCCAAGTAGAGGTGCCAAGCTAGCCACCTAGCCCCAAGCCTTCCCGGCCTCTGCTGCTTCAGCTGCTGTTTCTGCTGCTACTGCTGGGTCTCAAACAGACATCCATGGCTCTACAGGCATCCCCGGGGGCCAAGCGCTGAGCCTGCCTTCCCGGGCAAGCAGGGGTGCCAAGCACCAAGCCTTCCCTGTCTCTGCTGCTGCTGGTTCTCCAACAGCCTGTCATGCCAGCCCTGGCACCCCGGGTGTCCCTGTAGTGCCTCAAGCCTCCCGGTGGGTCCTAACTTCACCAAGTGTTTTGGGGGGGTCTGAACTCCGCCGAACCGAACCCATGAACCCGAACTTAGTTTTTGGTCTGAAAGGCTGAACGGCCGAACATCCAAACCCCATTCTGTTTGCACATTCCTAACTGGCAGCTCTCTAGATAGCTCTTAAATTATGCACATGAAATATAACACCGCATTGGTTCAAAGAACAACAAGCCGCCAAAACAATGCGTGAGAGAAGAGACAACACAATTAAGGACAGCTGCGTGAGAGAAGAGACAACACAATTAAGGACAGCTGCTCGGACAGAAGCTTCCTGCAGGTTCCTCTCGCATCTCCCCACCTCCCCCAGTATGCACCTCCATTGTAGTCCAGGTCTGTCAACAGCAGCAGTGGCTGCACTGACTCTTGGGAAGGAAGGGGTTATTGGCTGCTGTAGCTTGATGTTTCTGTGGTGTCCGCAGCTGTGTGACATGGCAGAGGGTGAGTAACTGGACAGGACTTGAGGTGGGAAGCATTGCTAGGTGAGGGAGGGGAAACTGCTTCTGGTATGAATTGTTTGCTCAGCCGGTCCATGGTGGGTGGAGGCTGCCTAAGTGGGTACGATGGCCACTCAAGGAGCTGCCCATTAGAATACTTCCCCTTGCACACTACATGAGTGCCTGCTCCCTGGCTGTTTAACTCAGTGGACACTGACCCCCCACCATCTTTGCTCATCTAAAAACACCCTAAGTATTCCTATACACAAGGCTAGCATACTAGCTTACTGAGGTGTTTTCTTTCTACTATTATTCCAGACACAGTCTTAGCAAGTTAAACTTAGTTTTCACATTGCATTGAGTGCAGTGTACTTCTTACAACTGAAATCCCTTTCTGGTCTGTGATCTGAATTGTATGGAACGCATAATAAAAGGTACTGTCCCTGAACATTAACCTTCATCTGGTCCTCTGATACATTCCAACTACTTGGTGAGCTTTTCAAAACATGGCTAAATAACTTCCTCTTTGCCATTCCCCGAAGAATGGGGGGCTTGATTCATCTGGGGCTCATACCATGAAAACTTCTAATAGGTTACATTGGGAAACAATTATATCTACTCCGGTATAATGGGAAATCCTAAATACCCCATCTCCAGGAAGAAGCCTTCCTATTCTATAGAAGGTGACCTTCAGTTTCTTTCATGAATACCAAGGTAAAGAATTTGAGCTCTTAGCAATATCAGCCCATCTGTGACTAACTTTCCATTCATGTCCCTTAATGGCCCTGTTGGTTTCATCCCTGCCTATATGCTTCTTAGACCTTCAGTTTAAAAATCAATTTCTTTAAAATGAGTGGCAAAGAAATAACAAAAGATACCAAACATAAATTCCTGCTCCTGTATATGTGGACAGCATCTGCCAATATTCCTGTGACCAATTCACCACTCTTTGTTTAATTCTAAATATATTTTAAATTTTAAACTCCATGTTTAATTTTAAATAAATTTTAAATCTGTTATTTGGATAATCCTTATTTTTTTCTTTTGTCTATTGTTGCTGTGTCTGTTTCACAGCAGTATAAATTGTGTCCAGTACCAGAATGTGCAACTCTTGTTTGGAGCCACCTCTATAAGGCTGCTTTCAAAATAAAAAATTCACATGTACCACATCTGTAATTGAAATGTAACAATTTATTGAAGTGTAACATGTTCTGACCCTGTCCACCCTTTCAGTTTTAGCTTTTGTCTTTAGCCAAAATAAGACTGCTTGCCCACATTACCTTGGGTGGTGAATCTTCCAGCAGGGAATCTCCATGGTGGGAATATTACAATGAGCTAGGGTTACCATACCTTCCCTTTAAAAAAGAGGACGCTTATGAGAAATACATGGTGCAAAGCAGCATTGGTTCCAGTTCAGCCCTGCAACATGTATTTTTCATAAGTGTTCTCTTTTAAAGGGGAGGTATGGTAACCCTACATATAGGACACTAATGTGGCCCTGCAACATTTATTTATTTATTTATTTATTTATTTTCTAGATTTTTACCCCGCCCCTCCTGAGAACAGCTCGGGGTGGCTTCCCACAATAAAAATACATATAAATACAATACATATAAAATATATATAAAACAATTTTAAACACATCCAAAATACAGTTCAAAGTATTAAAACAGGGCCCGGGAAACATTAAAACAATAAGAATGGGTGGGTGATGGGTGAGTAATGGGTGGAGAGGCGCTTGTCTAAAAACACCTTTTGTCACAGTAAGTGTGTCCTTGCCTATAAATTCATTGCAGTACCCAAACCTTGCAAAATCAAACCTATCTGGAGCATGGAAACCCAGTGGTTTTATTTGTCACATTGTCAAGCTTACAGCACATCCAAAGTTCTCTCTTCATAGCCTCAATCCTCCTCATATTTCGACCTTCATTTTCTGCTAGGTTCCAACCCAGGAACTTCACTCCTCCTCGACTACCACCCTCACCCTCCTCAGAGCCTCCTGCTCCACAAACTATCTTTGCCTCTTCTCTTAGGCTTACACTGGATGTGTGGACCTCCCTTCTGTAATATACACACTCTGTTCTATTCATTTATTAAAGGCATTCGCTTTCACCATAGCCATTAACACAAAAAATTACAAACTCAACATCATAAAATACAATCTTAAGTATGATACATTTAGTACAATTACCATGCACTCTGTTCCCTCCCTCCCAAACCCAACTATAAATTTCTCTCTTTCATTGGGTTTACCCTTGCTCTTCACCTACACAGGCTTCTTACTAATGTTTTTTTCCGCCACTCACAGTTCCTTCTTTCCCGTAACAAAGCTAATCATGGACACCTGAAACTTTTCAACTTTATGAATCTCTTCCTGTCTATCCCTATGCCCCCCCCCCCTTTGTTCATCCTAGATTGTAAGCTGCTCAGGGCAGGGATCTATCTGTAATTAATGATCAGTGCCGGGCACAGTTCTTGTGCTATATAAATTACTAATAATAATGATAATCTGGCTGTCAACCACTTCTGAAAACATAAAAATGGAATGTTCTTGCCCATAACTTTATCAATATATTTGCCCAGGCTGGAACCAAGATGGTTCAAAATGTTTGCAATTCTGTATATCAAACAATGCGTTGAAATGCTTAGTGAAACTCTTGTACAGCATATATATGGGTCCTGTTGACCTGAGGGATCACCTCACCCGCTGGGTCCTAGGGTGGCCCCTGTGGTCATCTGGGGGTACCCTCCTGGAGGTTCCACACTATTGGTGGGTTTGGACCGACAGGTGGGCATTCTCGGTGGCTGCACCGTTGCTGTGGAATGCTCTCCCAGTGGAGGTTTACCTGAGCCTGAACCTCCTTGCCTTCTATCTTAACTGTAAAACTCAGTTCTTCCATCAGGCGTTGGGTGGTGTGGGTGAGATGGTTTAGGTAGGGAGGGGAGGAAATTGTTCTGAGCAGATCGGGGTTTGGTGCTATCGTGTATTTAGATTTATTATAATTGTATTTATATTTTGATATTGAAGTTTTATTTTGTTGTTTATATTTCATATATGACTGTAAATCTTCCTGAGTTACCACTGAAGAGAGAAGGTGAGAAGGCATTCTAAGTGGGAAGTACAACACCATCTTTCCTCTATATTGGCCCACCCATTTTCATTCTCGCCAGATTCAGGAGCTGCTATTTCTTCCATCTATAGGTTATCAGCAAAGATTGGTGGCTTTTTTTCACTCCCCCCAGATGGTTAGTTATTTGCTCTCTAAATCAAATTTATTCGCAACTTGGGGAGTGATTATGGGGGAGGTGTTCATGGATCTATCAGTCCGTCCCCTCTGCGCAACTTCCCTGACAGGTCCTCAAATGAGACAAGTGCAAACCTTAACTAAGCCCCCTAATACCATCTTGCAGGGGACTTCGAGTATTAGTGGTCAGAGAGACCCTATAAATGACAGATTTACTCAAATCGCTTCATCGCAGGCTTGTCCTGTACAGTCTCCTCCCCCAGTACCTCTGCTTAAAGCTCAGTCCACTCAACGGGTGGTATTGCTGTCTTCTTCCCCAGATATTGAATCCATGGATCTTGCCTCCTTAATTTTTTTGGATTTGGCAAATCGGGGAAATCCATGTTGAAGTGTGACACCTCAGCAGCCCCCCTCCCCAATTGATTTAGCAGCAGTAGCTCTCATGAAGGGGGGGGATCACCAGGTCTCCAGCCAAGAAATTCTAACCCGGTTGCACGGGGCATTTCCCCTGCCCCGGATTGGCGGGGAGCATGACATAGGCAGTGTCACAGTTCTGACCTGCTTAAGGTCTGTTCTTGGAATGTTGCAGGTTGGTCAAGATTGTCAGGGATCCCAGAAGTTACATAATTCCTCAATACTTTCCATATCATTGCCCTCCAGGAAATTTGGGCTGTCTTACAGCCCTTGTTTGGACCTTATATAGTATATCATGTCCCAGCAGTTAGACATTATAGGAGGGGCCGCCCGAGTGGGGGCCTTGCTTGCTTTATTGAAAAATCTCTCCAGAAGGACATAGTGGCTGTGTATCCCAAACCACCCAATTTATTGTCATTGGTTCTTAACAGGAAGGGGTGTTATATAATCTTGGTCATTGCTTATATTCCCCCTGCTAATGCCAGATATTATAGTTGTAACCATTGGCTCCAAATCAAGGACACATTAGAGGAAGTTACTGCCATTTACCCATCGGCTAAGATTCTCTTGATGGGTGATTTTAATGCCCGGTTGGGCGTTAACGAAGAGGCTCTGATTCCTTTTGATTGGAACATCCAAGATAGTAGTCCCTTGGGCCTTAAGTTGTCCAAAGATAAAATTATTAACACATCAGGCCTATTATTTTTAAAATTGTTGACTGAGTCTTCATTGTTCATACTGAATGGTACAGGCTTTGGTGACAGACATGGGGAGTTTACCTACCTGGGCCCGATGGGATCCAGTGTAGGAGACTATATAGTAGTTTCCCAGGATGTAGTCCCCTGGATCAGGCTTTTTGAGGTAAACTCCTGTCAAGGAAGCGACCAGCTTCCATTGGTTTTAGATCTTGCAATAGGTACTCGGGTCCCTGGCGTACAGCCAATTTCGAGGCCGAAGTCTTCTAACACAGCATTTCATGTTACCATCAAAACAAACGAGGCTTTGAAGGCCAAAGTGAGCTCTTTCCTCACTTCCTCCCAGTACAACTTCATTGAGACCTCGCAGTCGGCTATAGTCAATCAATTTTCCCTGCTAATAGAGGATCTATCCCATCATCTTTCCTCTCATAGGTCCAGCCAGGACAGGCCCATTTCCTCCCACTCCTACTCCAAACCCTGGTATGACCAGGAGTGTAAGGCTCTTTGGAGCCAGTTAGTTCAGATCTATCAGGAATACAAGGGGGGGGGGAGAGTTGGGAGCCCTCCCACCCCAGTATTTTGAGGCTAGGAAGAAGTATAAGGAGACTCTTACGTTGAAGAAAGTCGCTTACTGGGATGGTTACTGGGGAAAAGTAGTGGTTGCTGCTACTGCTAAGGACACCAGGACATTTTGAAACCTAGTAAATAGGTTGGGCAAGTCCAGGGTAGACCTCTCGCTACCTGTGGTCCCTGATGGGCTTTGGGTCGCTCACTTTCATGGCCTTTTTGCAGGAACGCAATATGCATCTGAATTGATGCCTTCATCTAAGGTAGTGTCTACAGCCCCTCTTTGTCTGCCTGTTTCTGTCTCCGAGGTTGTGGAGATTATAAGTACAATTAAGAATGGGAAGAGCCCGAGACTGGATTTGGTTTCCATAGATCTGATTAAGTCCTTCCTGGATTGGTGGACCCCCAGATTGGCTTTGCTTTTCAAGTGTATCAATAACACCGGCCAATTTCCTTCAATCTGGAGTAAAGCGATGGAGATACCCATTTTTAAAAAGGGGGATCAGGCCTCCACCACAAATTATAGGCCTATCAGTTTGCTGTGTACCATCTCAAAGATCTATGGCAAATGGCTGCTCGCCAAACTGAGTGCTTGGGTGATTCAAAACAAAATTCTATTCCCGGAACAAGCTGGGTTCCAACAGGGACGATCCACCACATAGCATTGCCTTATTTTACAGCATCTTGTTGAAAAATATAGGTCAAGAAACGGCAGGCTTTATATCGCATTTTTAGATCTTTGTGCGGCATTTGACTTAGTAAATAGATCTCTTTTGTGGGAGAGGCTGGACTCTATGGGCATGGACCAACGTTTACTTGGTCTATTTTGTTTGATCCACACCAATACTACTCTGGCTGTTAAGATCGACCCTGTGGGTCCCCTTTCGGAGGATATCCCTACTTTTTCTGGTGTTAGGCAGGGTTGTGTGCTTGTCCCCCTTCTTTTCAATCTTTTTATCAATGGGGTAGTGCCATTGTTAGCTTCTCCTGCTTTTCACCCCCCCAAATTGGCTGAGCAGCCCATCAGCGCGTTACTTTATGCTGATGACATCGCCATCCTGTCTCAAACAAAGGTGGGGTTAAGGCGGCAGCTTGACTGTTTCTCCAATTTCTGTATTCAGAACAAGCTTAAGATAAATTATGACAAATCTCATATTTTGATATTTTCTAGCTCCCGCCAGGTGACCCAGTGGAGGGTGGGTCCCCACGATGTTTCACAAATGAGGTCATTTCAATATTTGGGATTGCTCTTCAACTCAATGGGGACTTGGAGGTGCCACGTGGAAAATGCTGTATCAATTGCAAAAGGAACCTCCTTTTCCCTTGCCAGGCTGTTTTCGTGCATGGGGAAAAGGGCAATAGCTCCTGCTGCCAAGGTTCTACATACTAAGGTCCATCCCCAACTTTTATATGGGGCAGAGGTTTGGTTGGCTTATGCCACCGCGCTGGCGGGGAAACTTAATAGTCTCCAGACGCACTTTTTTCAGTATTTGCTGAAGATTCCACCGGGCACTCCCTTTGCGCCCATCAGGAGCTGGGCCAATGTAATGGTCTGTGGAGGTCTGGACCCTAGTTTTGAAATTCTGGGCCAGGCTATACACAACTCAGGACCAAGGGTTGATAAAGTATTGCAGGGAGGACTCCTTTAAGAGTAACTGGCAGCGAGTAGTTGAGTTATTCCTTAGCAAATTAGGTTTCCACCTAGATTATTGGGCTGGCAAAGATCGGGGGGAAATGACGACCGAGATTATTCGTAGGCTGTACGATAAGGATTCTCAGGAGGCAATAGCAAGGATCAGAGCCTCGCCATATCTGGCAAATTATCTTCGTGTCATCAGATTACCCTTCAGTATGGCTGATTATTTATCTTCAGCCATAGCGTCAAGGGGAAAACATTTGTTCTTGTGTGCAAGGCTGAATGCTTTGCCAACAGCCTTATTGGAGGGGAGTATGAGGGCAATACCCTTTGAGGAGCGATTGTGCCCTTTTGATGCACAAAGTGTTGAGACAGTTCAACATGTATTATTTAACTGTCATCTTTATGACCGCATTCATGCCAATTATCTTTCTGCCCTCCTTCAGATATATCCAGGCAGAACTGAACAGAACCTTCTCTTTTTGGCATTGGTGGATGAGGACCCCCAAACCTCTAGTGCTGTCACTCAGTTTCTTATGGCAGCTTTAAGTCTTCGTTCATTGTTTTTAAAGTTCAGGTATCCTATAGACTGAGATAAGGAACCCGGGTATGCTGATATATTGTTGTTGTATAATTATGGTGTTTTTTGGGGTTGTGTAGGGGATGAAGGGGAGAATAGCTGTTTATTGTACTCCTCTATTTTTGTGATGTCTTGGGGTTTTTTTCGATTTGGCTTTGGCTGCAAATAAATATATTATTATAAAATAAATATTGCATATGGAAGGAAATGAATTTCAGCTGAACTAAAAATTGTTGCATTTTATCGTAGAGTTATTCATGAAATTGCTCATAGATCCCAGAATTCTGGTCTGTTGCATAATTCACGCCAAAACATTTCTCACTGATCATGGTGATCATGTAATGTGCAATAATCAGAGATATTTCTATTTTGGTAAAATGACTAAAGAAAAACATAGCATCTCTTATTTATATATCTGTAGCAATACCCATGGTTCATTGTGGCTATAAATGTGTTCAATTTTAAAATGTGCAAAGTACTTGGATGAAAAATTAATGTTATTTTCAAGTTATTCTTAAATACACCTAGTTGCATTTGTTTTCAATGTTAAACAACATATATTTCAAAGTTTCAGATGTGTAGAAAAATAACACAGTCTTCAGTCAACCATCTTTCAGGGAGATTTTGTTCTCTTGAATGATAAATTTAACTTTAGACTTGAAGAAGACTTGGTGTAGCAGGGAGCAGTCCTGTGGGGCTGCTGCCCCTTTAAGAAGGGGGCTGTGTGGGCCAATCAGAGGGCTGAGCGCACACAGGGGTGTGGCAGAGCCGGCCCCAGAGCTGGGGATCAGCCTGTGAAACCCCTGTGACATAGTGTGCAGCTTAATGGCCCTTTAAGGCTGAAGAGAGGAAGCCTGGCCATGCCCACTCTACCTGTACATAAGAGAGCAAGGTAGAGAGTAGGGCTGATGTGGCAGCAGCTGTTACCACGCCGCAATTCTGTTCCGTCATTTCGGAATTGCCCATGCCACACTGTGACTTTTCTGTGGACATTCCGCTAATTCCGCCGGAATTCTGCAAATCGTGGAATTGCAGAAAAATTGCGGAAAAATTGCGGAAATTGCGGAAAGCCGCTATTCCGCTATTTTGTGGCACTGGCGGAATTGCGGAAGTAGCGAAAATGTCATGTTTCCATGATTCCACTAAGTAGCAGAATTAAATAAGCGGAACCGTGGAACCGCGGAACCACAGAATAAAACTAGCAGAATGAAAGCCTCTGCCATGCCATTCCACTAATTGCGGAAACACTGTTTCCACCGGAAATAGCTACCGCTGCGACATTCCGCTACAGTCCTAGTAGAGAGAAAGAGAGTTTCTGCCATTGACCCAAAGGAGCAACTTGTCCCTGAACAGGCCTTCCTGCTCTATGCTATCCAGGGTGCTGAAAGCTGGAGAACCAGAGGGACCCAGGCAAGTGGGAGAGGCTTTGCCCAGGAGGGAGCCTCTTGCCTGGGGAAGGCTTGGCCAGAGCCTGGGGGATTTGAAACCTTGCTGGATGAACTTTGGGGGTTGATATTGTGGTGCTCCTGTGCCTGAGAGAGACAGACCTGGGTCTGCAGAGTGGAGGTGAGTGAGCCAGAAGACCCAGGGACTGTGTACTAGGGATGGGCAAACAGATCGCGGTTCGGGTTCAGTCATTCGGTTCGGCTGCGTTCAGTTCGTGCATATGGGTTCGGCCGTTTGGGTGTCTCACTGCATTCGCATTCAGCTGTTTGGGTTCAGCGTTCGAATGTGAGATCGCGGGAAACCAGAAATCGCGCCAGAATCCAGAAATTTGTGTGCGTGCGGAGCTGTGAAGCGAGTGGATGTGTGTTGACTCGGTGGCTGTTCGGTTCATGTGTTTTTGGCTGTGATTGTGTGTTGGGTTTAGCTGTGCTGTGTGTTTGGGTGGTTGGTGTGTGTTGTCGGTGACTGTTGTTGGGTGTGTGGGTTAAAAAAATAATAATTTTTAAAAAATGAAGAAGGCTGTTATGCGGATCCCCCAGCTGGGGGTCAATTTGCCAATGGAGGAGGAGGTCGAGGCCGCTGCCCCTTCTACACCTCCCGTGGCACCGGTGGCTTCCTCCTCGGATGAGGAGGAAGCGTTGGGTTCTTGAGGTACTGCCACTCCTGCCAGGTTTGTAAACTTTTTTTTACTTTTAAGACAAGAAAGGCTGTATCAGTTAGAGCGAGCTCAGCTCACTGGCGTGCAGGTGGATGCGTGGGTGGTGGGAATCAGTCATGCATAAACAACAGTGGCCAACAGCAGGTGGCAGCGGATTTCTGCCACAGAGAGAGAGGGTACTGTAGTGTGGGGGGCTCTTCCAGCAGTCAGGCACGAGCATCCCCACCCAAACATGTGCCAGGCTATCAAGGGTCTCAACTCTCCAGTTGCCATTCCATTCCCTACACACCGCCAAATAAGGGCAGTTTCATTCCTCCAGCCAGGATCACATCTTCCATCACCATTCCTAGCACCCCAAGGGGGGCAGGAGTTGCATGTGCCAGCCAGGGGCTTTCTAGTTGCAATATCTAGCATCCCCTTGCACCCCTGGGAGGGCAGGATTTGCACGTGCTTTATTGCTTTTTTTAGTTGCCATCACTAGTACACCAAGGAGGGAGGATTAGAGGCATCATCATAAATGCATGATATTTATTTGGTGTTCTTGTGTGTTCCCATTTCAGAGAGGAATCAGATTCCTGCCCCAGGGCCAGCCCTGCTGCCAGGACCAGGCCTAGGATGATAACTTGTCGCTGGACTCCTAGGCGGAACTTGCCAGCTTCACCCCCAGACATTCGGCGCCAGTCGTCAGATGTCTGGCGGTTTTACATCCAGGGCGACAGAACTGCCACATGCAAGGTATGTCACGGGGACTGGAACAACAGGGAATGAATTGCCCTCTGACCTGTTAGGAATGGAAGTCCCCTGCAGAGAGATATTGGATGGCCACCCAGTCCACCCACTCGTGGAGACAGAATGCAGGCAGGGCTTGACAGACCATTGGTCTGACACAGTATGGCACTTCTAATGTTCCTTTCTTTTTCTGCTCTTTCTAGATCTGGAACCAAATATTCCGGCAACAGAGGGAGGGGACCACATCGTGGCTTACCGCTCACATAAAGCGGAGCCACGACATGAGAGTGAGGTGGGCGGGTGAGGACTCCGCTGCAGTGGCACCTGTGGAGCCGCAGCCCAAGAAAAAGGGGGGTAGGCGGCCAGCAAAAGGAGGCATATAAGACCTTCCCCTCCCCCAGCCTCCAGCCTTGGCGTGGAGACCCCCAGGATCCTGGAGGATGCTGAGATCAAGGCCCTTTGGGCCAGGTTGCGTCAGAGCACCCAGGGACATGTGGAGGAGGTCCAGCGCTCCTCTGCCGACCTGGAGAAGTGCCTGCTGGCAGAGATGTAAGTGGTCCACGCAGAGCGGCAGAGGGTGGTGGCTTATGGCTAGTATGTGTCTGCTGAGCTGCGTCGCGTGCAGGTCTACCACCAGGCACTCTCCAGGTGGCATAAAGATCTAACAGAGGTGGTGAAGTATGCAGTGGACAATGGCGTGGTGGACCCCTCCACAGTGTCCGTCCATCCGGAATGTGAGCCGCCCCAAGGCCTGTTGCCTTTCCCCCACATACCAGGGGACAGGCCCAGTGGCAGAGACTGAGTGACACTGACTCTTAGCTTGTTTAATTAATAAGTTTCCTTTACATGTTTGCTTTTGTTTTATTAAATGTTGTTGCTGTTGTTTTAATGTTTTCTTGTATTGTAAATAGTTTTAAGTAAACTCTTGAAATTTTTTGTTGTGAGCTTCTCTTTACATGTCGTCACTTTTATCCATATGTGCTGAAGTTCTGGCTGGCAGATGGCAGAATCTCATACAGCTTGTAGATCCCTTCCAGCTGCAACTGCCACCTTATGTAGCATAGTTATGACCTAAAGATGTGCTGTGCCAGCAGCAAGGTATCAACTAGCAGGAAGTCCCCCCCCCCGGAGGTGCAGGGCTGGTGTTTGTGTGTGTAGGAGTGACAGAGAGAAAGAGAGACAGGTTCCTTGGCAGCGGGCAGAAGGCAGCATGAGCTGGTGGCCAGAAGGGCTTTTAGTTTCAGCAGCCAGCTTCAGCGGGCACCCACGGGTGGGTGCAGAGGAGTAGGCTTTTGGGGAGGGGGGCAGGATGGCGTGCGGGCACCAGACTTCTAGATGCAATGGAATGGAATGCAGCCTCTAGTGACTGGAATGATGGCCCCATAATCTCGTTGATGGTCCCTGGGACGGGTGGGGATCGGAGATATTGGAATGACAGCCTAAAGCCTATGGGGCACACTTCATTTGATCAGGCGCTAGGTGGTAGCAGGGCAGCAGGTATATAGTGGTACAGGGACGCACACAGGCAGGCACTGGCAGGCAGGCAGGCAGATATAATATGTTGTGGGTTTATTCCATCTCATTATGGTAGGTTTGCTGTGTTCTGGATGTGGGCGATGGGCATTAATGAGTGCAGCACAGATGGGAGTTCTTCCTGGTTCTGGCTGGTGGCAGCCAGGATATACCTAGCTGAGTTCTCCCCCTCTAACTCCCATCTCTCTAGTTCTATCTGGGAATGGAAACCTCTCTGTCGCTCTCTCTCTCTGGCCATATAGTGCCAGTGACAGCATGGATGGGATCTTGTCTGTCTTTCCTTCAAGTAAGCAGTGGGTGGACTTTCTCTCCCTTTCTTGGCAGCAACCTGGTCGGGCAGACAGGCACCTTTGCATGAGAGGCAGGAAGACAGACTGAAGAAATAGAGACATGCTTTGATTTCATTGCTTTGAGCTTGGCGACCACCGGCCACCAGGGGTACAGATACAGAACACTTGGAGCAGACAGCATATAGGTCTGGCAGCAGCAGCTGTTTCTTAATGCCATTGGCATCATGGCAAAGACAGCATATAGGCCTGGTCTGGGGGCCATTGGCACTTGAAGAAACAGAAATTGGTAGCCAAGGTACAGAACCCTTGCTGCAGATAGCATTTAGCCCAAGGATCTCTTAGAGAGTAGATCCAAAGAGATAGGCGGGCATTGTTGTGATTGTGAAGGGACTGGTTGGCGACCAGTGCTTGGGAGGGGGAGGATCAGGCAGAACCCCTGGGGCTAGTCCTGGGGCAGAAGTGGCTGTTTATCGATGCGGTGGAATGACAGCGCAGTGTGTGATGAATGACGTCCCCAGACTCATCACGGTGGGTCCCGGGGCCGAGGTGGCAGCTTCTAGGTTTTGGCCCCAGCCCTCCCTGCCTGTAATTTGGCCCCTGAACCCTGGCATTGGGTCTCTGGGTTGGAGTGGCTGCTTCTTGGTGTGGTGGAATGACAGCGTAGTGTGAGATGAATGACGGCCCCAGACCCATCACGGTGGGTCCCGGGGCTGAGGTGGCAGCTTCTAGGTTTTGGCCACAGTCCTCCCTGCCTGTAACTTGGCCCCATGACCCTGGCGTTGAGTCCCGGGACTGGAGTGGATGTTTTCGGTGTGGTGGAATGACAGTGCAGTGTGCGATGAATGACAGCCCCAGACCCATCACGGTGGGTCTGGGGCCGAGGTGACAGCTTCTAGGTTTTGGCCGCAGCCCTCCCTGCCTGTAACTTGGCCCCTGAACCTTGGCGTTGGGTCCCGGGGCTGGAGTGGCTGCTTCTCGGTGCGGTGAAATGACAGCGCAGTGTGCGATGAATGATGGCCCCAGACCCATCACGGTGGGTCCTGGGGATGAGGTGGCAGCTTCTAGGTTTTGGCCACATCCCTCTTTGCCTGTAACTTGGCCCCTGAACCCTGGTGTTGGGTCCCGGGGCTGGAGTGGCTGCTTCTCGGTGTGGTGGAATGACAGCGCAGTGTGCGATGACTGATGGCCCCAGACCCATCACAGTGGGTCCTGGGACCGAGGTGGAAGCGTCTAGGTTTTGGCCACAGCCCTTCCTGCCTGTAACTTGGCCCCAGGACCCTGACGTTGAGTCCCAGGGCTGGAGTGGCTGTTTTTGGTGCGGTGGAATGACAGTGTAGTGTGCGATGAATGATGGCCCCAGACCCATCACGATGGGTCCCGAGGCTGAAGTGACAGCTTCTAGGTTTTGGCCGCAGTCCTCTCTGCCTGTAACTTGGCCCCTGAAACCTGGTGTTGGGTCCCGGGGCTGGAGTGGTTGCTTCTCAGTGCGGTGGAATGACAGCACAGTGTGCGATGACTGATGGCCCCAGACCTATCACGATGGGTCCTGGGGCCAAGGTGGCAGCTTCTAGGTTTTGGCCGCAGCCCTCCCTGCCTGTAACTTGGCCCCAGGAGCCTGGTGGTGGGTCCCGGGGCTGGAGTGGCTGCTTCTTGTCATGCAGTGGAATAACTAGTTCTGTTGTCACTAGCAGCAGCAGACATTGGTTGCTGGGGCAGACAGTCAGGTGGCGTGGCATGAGCGGCAGTCAGGCAGATCGAGGAAGGGTTCAAGCTTCGCAACCTGGGTGGGCAGGCAGGAAACATGGCATGAGAGGCAGTAGGGCAGGTGGGCTTGGGCACTGGGCAGGCTTTTAGTTAGGCAACCTGGTTGGGAAGACAGGCACCTTGGCATGGGAGGCAGGACTGATGCATGCTTTGAGCTTGGCCACAAGCAGGGCGGGCAGATAGGCAGCATTGCATGAGAGTCAGAAGGGCAGGCATGCTGGGATATTGGCAGCAGGGCAATGCCAATCAGATAGGCTAGCAAAGACTGTGCAGCACGAGAGAGCAAAAGCTAGTCAGCATCACATAGGCGGGCTGAGATCGTGTAGCTAGCCATAGGCCAGCTGGCAGGCTTACAGTTTGTTTCCCAATGCCACCCTATATCCTGAAGTCAGTCAGATAGGGTGGCTGAGACCGTGTAGTATGAGAGAGAGAGAGAGAGAGAGAGAGAGAGAGAGAGAGAGAGAGAGACAGGGCGGGTGCCAGGCATTCAGAGGGAGGGACAGAACCTCAGCAGCACACAGGAGCAGTAGCCCTAGCCCAGATTGAGGAGGAGGACGAGCCCTGTCCCAAGACTGCCCCTGGCATGGGATGGCATGTGCCACTAAACCATCACTCCTTCTCGGGGAATCCGAGCAGTGGAAGGTTCACCTTCAGAAAGAGCAACTGCTCCACCAATTTGGCACCCAGTCTCAGGCGGTGTGGGGCGCATATGTCCCCCACAATGGAGAACACTCTCTCACTGGGGACACTGGCTGATGGGCAGGACAGTATACCCTTGGCCACTTTGGACAGGGCCAGCCACACGTTGGTCTTGCCAGCCCAGTAGGCCAAGGGATCCCTGCTGGGATCTACGCATGGCTCCTCCTCCACATAGGTCTCCACTGCTGCTGAGGTACCATCATACTCCCTCTGGTAGCTCTGGGTGGGCACCACCTGCCCCACTGCCCTCAGCCACACTGCTTGCCCTTTTGTGCTGCGCCCCATGCTCCCCAGAGTGGACTGAACAGAAGAGGAGTTGCTGGCAGTAGGGGTCCTGCTGCTGCTACCACTAGGGCTGGGGGCAGGGATAGACCCATATGGCTGGGGGTCGCTGCTCCCACTTCCATCATCCACAGGGGCATCCCACTTATGGCCCGCTCTGCCTGCCTGACCTCCTGGACCAGCGTAAACTTCTGGAGGCCATAGACCGCAGTCTCACGGGCCATGCTACCCATGATCCTGGGGTCAAGCATGGTTGCCAGGACATAATTGTCCTGGCCCTGGAGCTCATCGAAGCACACACTCAGGCCCGCCATCGACTTCTGAGCAAGCTCATTCGCCTCATCTGACATTCTCCTGCCCTGAGGGCCACGATCCTGCCCCCCTGCCCCCAGAATCTGATCCAGACTGCTGCGGAGACTATGCACCAGTGGGGTCACCTTGCTGAGGGTGGCGGTGGAGCTGCTCAATGTCTCTGTGACACCCAGGAATGGTCTCAGGACAAAGAAAGTTTGGAAGATAATCTCCCATTCCTCCCTGTTGTACCCTGGAGGTGCCTTGATGTCTGTTGCCAGTTCAACCTGATGCAGGGTGGCTTTCTGTTCAAGAAGGCGTTCGAGCATCAGGAAAGTTGAGATCCAATGGGTGGAGACATCCTGGATAAGGGTGTTCACCGGGGACCCTTGCTCTGCCTGCTTCTCCCAGAGGAGCTCGCTGCCCTTCACACTGCAGTTGAAGAAGCCCGCAAGATTCCTGCCCCGGTCGCCCAGGGAGCTACGGGTGCCTGGCCCAATCCCCTTCTCCCCCAAGCCCAGAGCGCCCTTCACCACCAGGTGGAGGGTGTGTGCGGCACACGGGATGCTCATGAAGTGCCCATCACAGACTGCATTAAGGATATTTGCCGCATTGTCTGTGACCACACACCCCTTTGTAAAGGCCACGTCTGGCGTGACCCACTCCCTCACCATAGTGGCCAAGGATGCCTCAAGGTTCCTCACAGTGTGAGAGCTGTCTATAACTTGGGCCTGAAGCAGGGCCCACCTATACCCTGCTTCAGGTCCCCTCCTGTCACTGCCTAGTGTTGCCTCTGCATTCTGCCACTAGTGTGCTGTCACCACCAGGTAGGCATGCTGGGCATTTCTGGCAGACCACAGGTCCATCATGAAGTGGACCATTGCACCCCCAGCCCCTGCCAGCAGCTCCCTCACCTGGTCCTTCAAAGCCCTATAGAGCTGTGGCACCACAGTTTGACTCAGGGTGGAGCGGAAAGGCAGCTTAAAGTTGGGGGCCAGGAACCCAATCAGCTGCTGGCCATCCAGGGTAATCATCTCGGCCAACAGGTGCTTGCCTTTCTCCTGGAAGCCGGTGCCACAGCACACTGACTATGACCTTGACACATCCCCCCACCTCATCTCCTCCATGGTGGACTGACACCACTGCTGGGGAGGCTCCTGGTGTTGTTCTGCCCCAATACTGCTCCTGCTGGTAGAGGCAGCAGCAGTTGGTGCAGGACGCTGGCCTGCTGAATGAGCCAGGTGACTGGCCACTGGAGTCGGGAACCCATTGGCATCCATTTCCCCTGCGTTCCCACTCAGCAACACAGCACTGTGGCATGTCTTGAGGTGCCTGGCCATTGCAGTTGTGCCAAGGTTGGCAACCACCTGCCCGTGCTTCACCACCTTCTTGCACATCATGCACTGCACCTCTCTGGGATCATCTGCCCATACCAGCTTAAAATTATCCCAGACTGAGGATCCCCTCCCCATCTTCTTGCCCGACCCAGTGGACGTACTGCTGCCAGCGCTGCTGGGAGGAGGAGAACTTTGTGGCACTGGTGATGCAGCTCTGGGAGGAGGGTCAGACATCACCTTGTGTACAGAGATCTCCTCTGCAGCACTAGTGTCACTGACTGCGTCTTCCTCACTGTTCCCGGCGATCACAGTGATGTCCCATGAAGGGGAGTACTGTGATCCAGAGGCTAGACTACCCATGCTGCCCATGCTTCAGGCACTCTCCCTGTGCCCCCCTCTGTAGCTGCTAGTGCTGCTGCTGCTGCTGCTCATCTCCCTAGTACTGACATTGCCCGGGGATCGGGCCCTGCCTCTAGCAGCCAGGGTGGGATCCACCTGGGGATTGCCTTGACTGTGGGGGACATTGGTGGCCCTGGAGGAACATCAGAAGCAGCCCCAGCACCTGCTCCAGCACCACCCGCAGCAGAGACAGATGCAGCCTGAGCCTCAAGTCCTGCAGCCCTTCCAGTGCCCTGCGTGTCAGTGGAGGGCACTGCAAGGAGACGATGCAGAGCAGCCTGTTGCCCTAAATCAGGCCCATGTGATTTTGTGTGTGTGTGTGTGTGGGGGGGGTGATGCGCTCTGCCTCTGGCTACTGCTGCTGCCTGCTGACGCTCCCCGTGCATGACCCCGCCCGCCTCTGGCACATGCCCCATTGCCTCCCCTATGGGCAGCAGACCAGCTTCTCCTTCCCTTCTCCATTTCTCCCTCCAAAATAATGTTTTTATATTGGGTTTTTTAAAATTTCTTTAATTTTTAATGTAATTTTTAAAATCTAATATTATATATCTATCTATCTACACTAAAACTATCTGCTATAACTATTCTAAATGCTATCAACTATTAACTAAATATAATTATCTATTACAAAGGCCTACCCTTACAACCACTAAAACTAAACACTAAACGCTGTATCTCTCTATCACTAAGCTAACTCTAGTAACTCCTAACTGTCCATCTCTAATCTTTCAATATATATATATATGGGAGGGGGGGGGGGGGAATCACAAACAACACAAGCAGGGCTACAAAACTGAAATGAAACCTAAATCAATCTAATAATCCTACTCTAAATGAATAAAAAAACAGGGGAAGGGAAGGGAATCAGAATGGAATATGGGAGAGGAAAAGGATTCAATGGAGGGGGGAGGGAGGAAGGAAGATTGAGCACAGGGAACACAGGGAGGGATAAAACCAAAAAATAACAACTAAATCTATCTAAGGTAAGCTAAATAAATGATAATATGGAGGTAGATGGTTTGAATGGGTGAAATGGAAGGAGGATTGCAATGGATTGAGGAGAACAAAAACTGCAGGGAGAGAGGGAGCCTTCTGAAATGCCTGCTGTTCAAGAACAGTGACTAGCTCAGAAGGTATTGGGAAGGGGGAGGCAGATAGTTTTGTTTCTTGCTTCGCCCGCCTCCCCGCAAGCCCCATTGACTCAGTGCAGCCTAGCCTGTGGCCTAATCGCAGACTGCCAAGCCAGTGATCTGAGGCAAAAAGGGATGGTGATTCGGCAGGCTGGCTGCTACTCCAAGCCAATCTCCACCCTCCACCCCTGGTGCCTGGAAGTCTGCTCCATGCTGAGTCAGATGACTTCCCCCTCCCGGCTATGTTTGGCCTTCCAGTGACCTGACAGTAGACCACATTTTAGCCACTCGAACTCAACCAAACGCAATCCAAACTGACTGAAGCGTTCGTCCATTTCGGCGTTCGGAGTTCGGTCTGTTCGGTACGTTTGTATTCATATTCGAGTTCTGGTTCAGTGGTCTGAACTGGTCGAGTTCGGGCTGAACACCGAACGTCCTAACCGCGTTTGCCCATCCCTACTGTGTACACTGGTTGAGTGGTTGTGTCCAATAATGGACTGTGGACTTAATGCCCTCTGGACTGTGTGGTGTGTCCTGAGAGGGTACCCCCTTCTGGAAAGAGGGGGGATTCAGCCAAGGCTCGAGGCTGAAATGAGTGTGACCCCCAGTGCCCTCTGTGGCCCTGGGGAGACCCCCTGCTACTCTTGGTATGTAGGTTTGTGCCCCTAGCAACACACAAATATTTCTAGCAACAAGACTTAATAATTGTGGGCTATTGCAACTAGACAAATCTACACACAAATATGTAGACTTTGATATAGTAACTTCCTCTCTAGGTTGAAAAGTGTGTCCTTTCCTTACTGAACTCTGTACACTCAGAGGATGTGATTCTACAAGGGTCTTCTATGGAAAGGGGCGGCGGGGAAAGGCCTTTGCTGTGGCCTCCTGAGTGATTAGATCCTTGAGACTTTCAGAGAACTTGGGGGGGGGGGGAGTTCATGCAGCAAGACTCAACATTTTTTTGAAAAAAAATGTGTGTCATCTTCATGGTCAAACTTTATTACAGGGTGTCACCAATGCCCAGGGTTATAAAAATCCACTTGCTTGCTTATCTCTCTTCTAGAGTTAAAATGAATTGTGGACTTGATATTATGGATTTTAAATAGCACTCAAAATACCCAAACAATATTTACATCCAAAACTGATATTTCCACATTCACCTATTTGGACAGTCCTGGTCGGTAACTTATTTGGACTATTTGGGTTATCTGGATCACTGATTTGGGTATTTCAGTTACTTTGGGTAGGCTGTTGTGCATGTGCAAATAGCATGAATAACATCAAAACAGAATTAGCAAAATGGCTGACCTGAATAGCTTAACTTATGAAATAATCAAACCAGAATAAGAGAAACTGATATCCAATGAAACAGAAGAACATTGTGATTTGTATTCGCTTTGTCAAACCTGAATTGAAGCAGGCAAATTAATCAGGTATTGTATTAATAATGAATACTCATTTCAGCTTTAGTGTACTCTTTGAGCATTAATGACAGGCATATTTCCATTCACCATATGGCCTAAAAAGAGGATAAAGTATAACGTAGGAACCACCATCATATACAGGAAGAGTGATGACTAAAAGAGCAAGTCCCCTTCCACCACCATGTGTGCCTGTTGCCTTGGGAAATGTCCTCTAATCTAAGGGGAAAGAATTCATGAGTTTGAACTCATTGGATAAAAACAGACATGCAGGCAGCACAGCAGCTCTCTGACCCAGTGAGGGGTGGGAAACTGCAGATGACATGGTCCAGCTTGGGGAAGGACACTGAACAACCATTTCCTGAGAGCCATCCTACCACTTGAGCTAAACAAACATGTGGGCAGCCAGCTCCACCCATGCTCTGCTCCCACTGCACCACCCCCACCATGACAGACAGTGATGGTCCTCAGTCATGGCATCCCCTGCCCTGGTGCAGGTATGGTGGGGCAGAACAACCATGATAGCCCACATTCTTTGCTTGGAGACTTTCCAAGGACACAGTCAAGACTAGTCACCTACCTGCCCTGGGGCAGTCCTGGGCTAACATCTGGTGGCACCTAAAAAGGCATGCCGCTGGGTTCCAAGTCAAAATAGGCCACCGTCATGTCTACTTTTACCCATAGATTTTCATCTCTTTCACTGACAGCAACCTCTAATTCTATACACCTCACTCTTCTGATTTTTTACAAAGCTCACACTTCCTTATTCCCTATAAATGCATAGTTCAGTTCACGAATATACGTGTTCTTGCATGTGGGGGGAAGGAAGGCAGGTATGTGGATGATGGGGCAGTCAGGAATGGTGCCTCAGCAAAGCAAGGCTTTCACCCCCACCCCAGAGTAGGACAAGGAAGTAATAAGGGCCCAATCTCCAGAACTTTGAAGGGTTTAACTTAACTCACCTGCCTTTAGGTCAACTTAAGTGCTGTAAGAGATTAAAAGGTTTACTTTTTTTTGGTATTCTATTCCTTATGGGCAAACATGATATGCCTTCATAATGACACCAGCTAGCAAGGCTCTACCATGGCTATGGGATGGCAGATTAAGGTTAAACAGAAAACAACAAAGCTTGCAGTTATAACTTGCCTGTAACTAGAGCTAGATGGAATCTCTTGAATGTTAATGTTTTGATAAAGTTTTTTTTTTATGAATTCGAGGAAGATCTAATAATTTTGACTTTTCCAAAATTAATTAAAAAAACAAAAAAAAAACTTCAATAATTCCCACAGACTTTTGTGTTTATCCAATCACCTCTGAGTAACTTTACAAAGCACTTACCTTTTAGACTTTAAGTCTCTTAACAAATTGTTATTTTTGATTAATATAAAGTCCCAGGCTCTACAGAAGCTACAGAACTTTGCAATTAATAAAAAGAGATTTTTATTCAGGCTACTGAATAGGGGTGGGACATCAGGGCAATTACCAGTTACCGGTTTACCGGTTACCGGATTCAAAAACCCCGAATTACCAGATTTGTACCGATTTACCGGTACTGGATTTGTTCCATGGATTTCAATGGGAAACTGTCCCCATTGAAATCAATGGGGAAAAAACCAAAAACCTCCCCCTCCCTCTCCCAGACTGTGTGGGTGGAAGGGGGGGGACACCCCCACCCACACTGCCCAGCCTGGATTAAAAAAAAATAAAAATGAAGTCCCACTCCCTACTAGTGCGGGCTCCGGGTCACCGCCAGCGACCCGGAGTCCGCACCAGCAGGTACTAGGGTGATCCCTGGGGTGGAGGGTGGTTTAACATACCCCCCCACCCCAGGGATACCCTACCTCCCCACCCAGGGATCGCCTACCTTGTGCTTCGGGCGGCGGCGGCAGTCCGGTGGCTTCAGCGCTGGCTGTGGCTGCCGGCTTCAGTGCTACTAGGCCTTCTGGTGAACTTCCAGGTTTCCCCATAAGGCCTAGTAGCGCTGAAGCCGACAGCCACAGCCAGCGCTGAAGCTTTCGGACCGCCGCCACCCAGAGCGCAAGGTAGGCAATCCCTGGGTGAGGAGGTAGGGTAATCCCTGGGGTGGGGGGGTGTTAAACCACCCCCCACCCCAGGGATCACCCTAGTACAGTACTAGTACCTATACCTAGTCCTACCTACCTGCTGGTGTGGGCCCTGGGTCGGCGGTGGCAGCCCAGAGCCCGCACTAGCAGGGACTTCGGGGGGGGGAATTTTTTTTTTTTAAATCCAGGCTGGGCAGGGTGGTTGGGAGGTGTTCCCCCTTCTACCCATGCAGCCTGGACTGGGGAGGGCAAGTGGGGGGGGGGTTGTGGGGTTTTTTTTACATTGCAGCCATTCATTTGAATGGCCGCAATGTAAAAAATCCGGTACGGGGAATCCGGTAAATTACCCCGGATTACCGGGTTTAATCCAATACTGCCGGTACACCAAATACTGGCAGTATCGGATACCGGAAGATCCGGAATTCCCACCCCTACTACTGAACCCTGCACTATTCTTAAGTGAATGCAGCTCACCCTGGAAAGTTTTGCTATGAAAGGCCTGCTTTATTCTTCACTTTGCAGTCAAGATTGTAATTGCTGGCTGGGTGAGAGTGGGGTGATCCTGGAACTTCCGTCTACTGGCTATTTGTGCTAGAGTACCACCTGTTCTTGGGGGAGCCCACCATCGTGCCTTAAATCAGTGGTAGAGCTGAAACAGGTAACAGATTTGCTACCCACAAATAATACCTGCATTTTTGAGTAGTCTATCAGGTGCCCGATTGGTATCCAAATACAGTCGGGCACCTGATTATCCAAAAATATCAGGTATTACTGTTACCAAATTACCATTTTACTGATCCATAAATGGCAAATTGATTCTAAAACTTGAAAAATTCTGATGGAAAGGCAGCAAAATGATACTGGACATTAGGGCTGAAGTGGCAACTCCTTTACCCGCTCCATTTTTTCATTCCTCCATTTCGGAATTGTCTGAAACTTTTTGCAGCTTTACCACCGGCATTCCACTAATTCGGAAACTATTGGAACAATCTCGGAAACTGTTGGAACAAACATTGTTCCGCTACTTCTCAGTGCTTGTGGAAATTGTGGAAGATAGAAACTGTTGGAACAAATATTGTTCTGCTATTTTTGCAGCTGGAGGAAGTAGCGGAATGAAAGTAGCGGAATGGTGGAAGTAGCAGAATGAAAGTAGTGAAATGAACACCTCTATCGCACTGTGCCGTTCATTGAGGAAAAGTTTTTTCAGTCGGAAAAAGCTATTGTAGCGGCTTGCCATTTCACCCATACTGGACATTGAAAAATTGGGACAAAAAGCATTAAACTGGTTACTTGGGTAGCCTTTCGGGCACTAATCCGGTACCAAATATTACTTGATATTACCAGCCTGGGCCAAATATCGCAGTTCTAACAGGTGATGTCCATTTCCCCCCTCCCCCCAACTGTGATGTGCCTGGGCACGATGGGCAACAGCATCCGCCAGCCAAGACCCTGCAGTGGTGCTCTCTGCATGGCAGGGCACAGGGCTGAAACTTGATCTCGAGTTTTTCTCTGTTATCATCGAGAATTATGGTTCTCAACTTGTTTTAGGCGAGAAATGATAATTGAGAAAAATGCTGTTACGTGACGTTTCTTGGTTGAGAATTTTTTTCTTTAAATACCATTTACTGTTTACTGCAATTTAATATTTACCATGTACCAGTATACCGTGTACTGCTTACCATGTACCGCTATCATCCCAGTAATGCACATCTGCAAAGTGCCATTTTGCGCATGCACATTACTGGGATGAAAATGGTACATGGTAAATTGGTATACCGTAAATGGTAAATTGTGGTAAACACTACACGGTAAATGGTGTTTTGAGAAAAAAATCTTGACTGAGATCTCAGTCTGTTATTGAGATTGTTCCAAGATCTAGGTGACAATTTTCTATCTCGTGATATTTTCATGGAAAAAAAATGCTTCTCATTTCAGCCCTAGCAGGGCAAGTGACACTCAGGCACAAAAATTGCCCTGCCCTTGGTAGCCTTACCCCAATTGGGCTAATGCTGCTCTGTGACACTCCACCATGTGGCCTGGCTTCCCAGAGTGGGGTACGGTTACCAAAGGCCTGATAACCTCTCCATTCTGTCTCATGTGACTTCACCTATATGTTGTCTCCACACTAAGTTTGAACCATTTGTTTCCCACTGTAGTAAGTTTGCCATTTACTTTGGAGCCAAATTCTCTCATTTTCAGCAGAACTTGAGAAGTGATAATTTGAGCCCAGAGTTAGAGTTTGGGGTTCAGGAGACTCAGTCTTGTCTGGCTTATATGGATTAGCTTCAGTTAGTGTCACCCACTGAGTCGGAGGGTATGCTTGGAGTAGTGCAGGCAAGCAGTTGTGAACTAGATTGATTGGTATTTTTAAATAAGCAAAGCAATGAGGAGGGGGTCAATGGTCACAGCATAGCTCTGCCACCCAGCACCCACACAGATGGAGCATGTGTGTAGTTATTTCTAATGGGTGGCTTCCAGTGTGACTACCGTGGCCGCGGAGGCTGCCACCATGCACTCCCTCTGCCATGGACCATGGGGGAGGGAGAAGCCCACAAGAATGGCCTTTGCAAGTGACATTTCCCGGGTGTGAGTGCTGCTCAGTGCTCCCAGTCAGGGCTTGTGACTTGCAAAGGCTGATTCTCCCACCCACAGTGCCTATTAGTAGTGACCTGTCTGCTGGTGTGACTGGCTGCCACTGTTCGTATGGGCAGGGATTTTGTGGCTGGCCGTTGCCAAGCATCCATTTGGATTTCCCCTCATGGAGCACTCAGGATTTCCTGGCAGTGGGTGAGTGGGTGCTGCATGGCTCATTGGAGCATGCATCCAGATGCTCCACTTTCAGATGGGAGGTTGGATTCATGGCTTCTGGCTGGCCATGCAGTATAACATCTCAGTGTCTGTCTGGTAGGAGTTGTCGTTGCTTCTGTTCAAGTTGGCATGATATCAAAACTTGAGTTGTTCAGCCCCTGCTTAAGAAACCATTGCTTGATGTTGACTCCCCTGCCAGCTACCACTCTTCTAACCTTCCTATTTTAATGGAGATTATTGAGCACCTTCATGTGCATCTGGATGTCATCAGTCTCCTGTTCATGTCAGGAAAGCCAAGCCATCTGGCCTTCATCCTGGGTATGCAACTGAGATTGTACTTGTGGCTTTGGCCATTGACCTATGCCTGAGATTGACAGGGCAAACTGACTTCTGTTGATCTTCTAAGATCTCTCAGCAGAATTCAGTACAGTTGATCATGAGGTGATGTTGACACAATTGCATGACTTGACAGGGGTTCGTGGAACCACTCTTGTGGGTTCCATCCATTCCTGTCAGGGAGATCTCAGAGGATGGTGAGGGGCAGCTGCCCATAGTTCTCTTGGGATCTCCTCTGTGGGGTTCCTCAGGGTTTCAGTTTGTCTTCCCTCCTGTTTAATGTGTATCTGAGCTGCTGGGTGAGATCATACAGAGATGTGTAGTGAGGTGCCATCAATATACTGATGACATCCAGCAATGTCTCTCTTTTTATTCAATCCAGGTCCTGCAGTCTTGGTGCTTTCCTAATTGCCATTGGTCTAGGCATGTTCTTGAATTCAAGATCTCTCTCCTTGGGAAGAACTGGGGTCTCCATGTGCCTTGCTGCCAGTGAGGACTGGATGCACTGAACCAACTGAAGCTGAATCCAGATAAAACTAAAGCAATGATGTTTGGTCAGCTCATGATCTGGGTGACATAGAAACAACCTGTAATTGATGGGATCCAACTTCCTTTTATCACTCAGGTTCAGAGCCTAGGGGTGCTTCTGGACCCACTGCTGTGCCTGGAACACCAGATCACTGTAATGGCCAAGAGTGTTTAAATCCAACATCAACTGGTGAGAAGGTTGTGACTTTTTCTAACAGATTCAGACTTGGCCACTGTCATCCATGCCTTTGTGATGTCTAGGCTAGACTACTGCAATGAGCATGTAATGCTAGTGCAATGAGGTTACACTTGGTGCTGTGTATGCGCAGTCTGGTTGCCCTTGTCCAAAATGGTGCCGACGCTACCATCGCCATTTTGAGAAAGGGTGCTGGTCCCGATGGCCATTTTGTGCATGAGCAGTTATTTTTATTTTTTGTAATGAAAACAGATGCTTTTTTCTTCATTTTTGTCCATTTTCAGTACCATTGCCTATCATTTTTGTATTTTAATTACTAAAACAAACAGACTATCATTTTGTTTTAGTAATTCAAAAACAAAAGTGAATCTACACACCCCTACCCTTTTTGAATGAGAAGTAGGCCTGAAAGGACACATCTCTAATTACAAAGGCTGGGATCAGCATTCAGGAGAGGAAAATACAAAGAAATGATTAATTGGGACCAAGAGTAATATGAATTCAGAAGTTAAATTTGTGTGCTTTTATTCTGTCTTTCTATAGGATAGAAATGCTCTCCATCCTTCAGATTTGCCTTTACAGAGCCAGCAAAGGTGTGGGCCCATGGAGGTGGCTGTGTCTATTAATGTTATCTATTGTAATTTCATCTCTCCATAATGCCCGAGAGCTTTGCCTTACAGTAGCAGACTGTGATGGTGACTAGCAAGATAAAAATTTCAGAGATACAGAATGCTCCCACTACTATGTATGACCAATTGCAATGACAAGGCTGTGTTGGTGGCAGCTTGCAATGTGAAATGAAATCATGACCATGACACTTTAAAGCTGTGTGCTAAAGGCATCTGTGCTGAGCCAGGAGCTCAGAGCACAGTGAAGGTACGGTTAAAATACCCATCAGAGGCCGTGTATGTATTTCTGCTATTGGTTATTGTTGGAGCTGGGGGAGTTGTTACTTATTGTTCGGGATTAGAGAGTTGTGAATCACTCTTGACAGTCCTGGGTTTTCAGGATTTAATTCACTATTTGAAAGTATTAATGGCTTTTGGCATTGCATGGAAACTGATACCTGCTGCTGATTATTGAAAACTGCAAAGTATATGATAGTGGTATTTGAATTAGCAAATTGGTCATCAAATTATAATTTTTTTGTTTTGCTTCTGGGTGATGTAGTGTTTGTTTATCTCATGATCCTAGCTAGTATGCAAGTGTATTCATTGTTACTAACACATCCATATTAGTACATCCTAGTTTTTTACATTTCACAGAGAAACCGTTAGCCAAGCTAAGATAACCTAAGTTAGCTTAACTTTGTGTGTCCTGTGAACAGCAAGAATGACTTCACAAGTGGAATCTAACATTAAATTTGTCAAAAATATGAATGCAACAAACCTATATTAGAGTATTTTGTTTTTATATTTTCCAAAGATAATGTTTCAGCAGATCTGAGTTTCCACATTGCCAATGTGGCAACAACCTCCACAAAAGAGTGGCCCCGGACCTTCCTTCCTTCAGACATCGATACAAGACCTGCCTGTTCCACCAGGATTTTGGCGAGGGAGATGGATGAGGGGGGGTTTATTATTTTTGTTGGGGGTTTTAAATGTGTGTTAATGTTTTTTGACATCCCTCTTCCTACTGTGGGGAAGCTGTGTCCCCCCTCCCCCTTTTTTGTCCCTTTTTGTTGTTATTTTAAAAATGTATTATATTATATTGTACTCTGCCCCAGGCTGCCTTTGGTAGGAGGGGTGGGGTAACAAGTTTTTAAAATAAATAATTAAATTAAATAAAAAGGTCAGCGTCTGCTAGTGCTTGCAGGTTACTGTGGCAGATTTATCCCAAGACTCACAATAGCCTCTTAAAAATCTTACCAGGAAAGATCAGATATCCAAATGGACAGAAAAACATCTGTTTTGGATTATCTAAAGAAATTCTTTGTCAGTGATGGAGTGATGTTTTTGATTCAGGCAAGAAGATCAACATTTTTGTTGATTCCAGCCTTGTTGGTTTAGAAGCAGTCCTCACAAAAGTGACCAAACAGAGTCAAGTCCATGACACTGCAGTAATCGGTGCTGAAATCAGTGCTGAGGTACAAAGCTGAAGGAGACATTTTGCTGTACCGAAGTTGCAGACCCTGGGTGGTGCCCAATCGGACTGTCTTCGCCTCCCTGAAGGGCTTTTATTGTCCCTTAGTCATATCATGCAGTATTTTCTAGTCCTTTAAAAAAGAGCTGCTCATGACTTACAAGTTTTCATGTTATGGCACGCTCCGAGGCCTGCACTACACTTAATATGCTCATCAGTAATGAAGAGAGTCACGGACCAGGAGAGGCAGTACTTGAACTCCAATCTTTCCAGCATCTCTCCCGGAAAGCCAGAAGCTCTTGAAGAAACCCATCTACCTAAAAAGATTTTTTTTTAAACTATTACTAATCTATAAAACTAAACTATGAACTATAAACTGCTAATGAAGTGTCTTAGAATTAAGTGGCGAGCATTCCTAGCTTTCAGCATTTGTAAGGAACTGAGGAAGGAGGAAATCTGCCTTTTAACTCCTTTCTTCTCACAAGACAAAAAAAACCCAACCCAGATAGGGGGTGAGGGGTGAAAGCCTAGTCCCCACAGATGACATGGGTGCCTTGCCTCCTTTCAGATGGTAGGGAGGACACCATGGAGAGGGAGCCTGCTGGAGCCCACACAGCAGTGGCGAAGCTTAAATCAAGCCCTCCGAGACTAGTAAGTACCACTCCAGGGCCCAGAGGGATGGCAGTGGGGGGTCAATCAGAATCCATAATTCCAGAACTGTAACTAGCAGGGTGTAATTATGGGATCTTTCTAATTAACCTGTAGTGACACATTATGAGCAGTTTTGGATTAATCTGAAACCATAACTCCCATCCCTACTGGATACTGCAGACATCGTTGAGTTTCCTGGCTATCTGGGGAGCAGGAAGAGATCCCATAAATGAGAACTGCATAATCCCTTGAAGAAGAATACTTTTTCTCTAACTGAAGTTAGCGTAGATTTTTGTGATTCCCACATGGAGAATAATTTTTGTGATTCCCACTTGGAGAATATTTACTAGTTGTCATGATTATTCTTATCACCTGGGAGTTGAAATCATCAGTTCTACTTCTGCAAAAGCTGTTATACCCAATATAGACAAGCTCTCTTCAGTTTCTGGTATACCAGTTTTCGTCAGAACTGAAAATGGTCCTCCTTTTCAAGGTTTACAATTTGTTGTTTGCAAAATGTCTTGAATTCAAACATCATAAAATCACTCCACACTGGCTGCAAGCTAATGGTGAAGTTGAAAGATTGGGGGCAATCAAGAAATATGAATTGGTGCAGCAGATGGAGCTGACATGAAACAGGAGTTGTATAGTTTCCTTGGTAGCTACTGTATCACTTCCCATTGTTCAACTGACATGACACCAGGAATTGGACAATTCGGCAGACAAAACTATGAAGGAAATTGTCAGATTGAAATAAGAACAAATGATGAACCTCTGCATCAGCAGGACACAGAAGTAAAGCTCTCAAAAGAGCGGTCAGCAAGCACATACAGGCTGCAATTATACTCTTCAAAGTAGGAGACAGGGTACTTGATAGAGATCTCCAGCCTTGTAACAAGCTATCCACACCTGTATAGCTAGTCTGAGTAGAGCTGCAACCAGGTAACCAGAAAGTCAGGCACTCCATCAAATCTGGGGTAGCCAACTCACCCCAGTAGGGTACAGGGAACATATGTGGGGTGTATGTAATTGGGAACAGGCCCCCTCACTTCTCACCCCCCCTACTCAGAAAAAGCCAAGGAGAGAATTTCCCAGCTCAGCTGAGTAGCACAGGGGCTGGAGAGGAGCAGGGAGCAACAAGCAGTGACCAGGACTGGGAAGGAGCAGCAGCCCAGTGGTGAGGTGAGTCAGACCGGGAAGTACGGGGCCCGGAATCAGTGTCCCAGTAATACCTACATTTTTGGGCAAGGGGGTGTACCCTGACGAGTGCCCACTGGGGGTGCCTGAAAATGTGAGTATTATCTGCAGGTAGCAAATGTGCTACCTGCTGTAGGTCTAATCTGGAGAATGGCAAAATGGTCATTGCTCTGAAGAGCAGCACGTAGAGTTACACAAAATGACTCATTTCAAACTACTTGTATGATACTCATCACATTCCTGGTACTTGTTGTATTTGGAAACATTCTTGTTTCAGAATGCCACAGCCCCATCTGTCCCTTAAATTGGATCTGGAAGCCCTAATCAGAAGTAGAGCTGAAACGAGTACTTGGCAAAATTAGTATACCAGTAGAATAATGGGCACTACTTGCTTGGTATCTGACAAATACCTGTTTGGGATTTAAGATCAGGGGAACATGTGTGAGAATGTCTTCTTATTTTATAAGTCACTTGATAGAAAGATCCTTGGGCAGGCATAAGGTGGAATAGAACTTAGATAATATGCCCCAAAGCAGAGCAGCTGAGCCATACCAGAAAGGTCCTTTCAAGGCACTAACTAATAACGGTGGGAATTTCAGTATCAGATTTATCCGATACACCCGATTATTTTAAACATTGGCTGCTTTACCTTTTTTTTACATCTTGGCCATTGAAATAAATGGCCGCAATGTAAAAAAAATGGTAAAGCGGCCAATGTTAAAAAATGGGCATGCTGGTAACGGTAAATTTGATACCGGTAAATCCGGTATCCGATATTCTCCCCAGTGTCCCACCCCTACTAACTAAGTTCTTTGTATGACCAATATGCAATGCCCATCTCAATGATCAAAGTAGTTTAGAGCTGCAGGAGTTACTCTGGTATCTCTGGGTGTTTTTACATACACATTTTTCCTGCATGTTTGCTGTTACATACTGAATTTTCTGTCGAAATCACTCACCTAGATCTTAAACATCTGGCTCTTTGAACTTCTGCATGTTTTTACAGATTTAAGAAGTCCTTGATCTGTGTGGCTTTACAAAACTGGATCCTCTAACATCTGGGTGTCTCCCAGAACTTGTGTGTGTAAAACGTTCTTCTGGTAAACTGTTTTGCTCCAGGCAGCTGTAGTCACTTGGTTTCCATGGGAGTCCCTCATGTCTACAGCTGTGGCTACTTTAGGCTGCCTCAGGGCAGTGTGTGTGTGAAGAATGCATCCAGAATTTACTTGTCGACTTGTAAACCCAGAAGATTGAATGACCTGCACTTTAAGGCATTTGTAAAAATGAAATACCTAAAAATTCAGGAATTATTTGTGAATAATAAAATTCACTACTCATCTCAGCTCTAAGATCCAGAAGTCTCCAAAATGCTTTTAGTGATGTTTTATAAATTGTTGTGGGTTTAGGTTTTTATTGGGTATTTTCAGACGTTACAAGATCACACTCAACCACAGTCAATACCCTGTGGTGGGGAATGATCCCGTAATGTCTGTTGGGGAACTGGAAGTTCCCCCCCAGATGTTACCCATGCTCAATCCCCGCCGGGAATCTCCTTCACCACGCGATCGGCTGAATCCGCGGGGCCAGCGCCAATCACGTGGTGAAGGAGATTCCCAGTGGGGATGAAGGGGCCCATCATGTCTGGATGGCTATCACAGCCCGGAATCCCCACCGGGATTCTGGCCCGTGGTCATTTCGGGTGGGCGCTGCAGCCGCATTGGCTGTGCCACCCGCCCGTCTCCCCAGAGGGCGGGTGACGAGGGAGCATGGAGGGGGTGGGACCGTGGGGCCACACGTTGCGCTGTGCAACCCCGCCCCTTCACCGATTCCCTGCCGAGATCCCCCGGCACATCTGTTGGCCGTGCCGGAGTGATCCCGGCGGGGAATCTGAGTGTCTGAAAACACCCATTGTTGCTGATTTTATTATTATTGTGTTTTTATAATATTGTAAGCTGCCCCGAGATGCCGTTGGCATGAGGGGGCGGCTAATAAATTTAATGAAATAAATAAATAAATAAATAAAATAGTGAGAAACAAATTTAAATTAATTTTTTTCTGTCTGCTGCCTACCTGCCCTGCTTGCTGCTGCAGGGGCTGGGAATCCTTTCCTGGGCTCATCCCTCCTCTGGGATTTCCAGTTGTCTGGCCTTAGGCCCAGGCCCCAGGTGACACTCTGCCCCTCTCCCCCTGTGTAAAGAGAGGGTGGCAGGACCAGGGCTTTCCCAGGACTTTCAGACCAGGGGAGCGAGATAAGAGGCCTGCTGCTTGGCAGAGCCACAGGTGTGCGCCACAGGTCATACACTTAAGGGCCCTTAGGAATGGCCCTTAGTGGGACCAGGGGGAGGGGATGGGAGGACAGTAATTTGGGGGGAGGGGATAGGGGTAGTTTGGGGTGTGTGGGGTATGTATTGCTTGGCCTGTGGGAAAAAGGAGCAATGGAATTGGGTTAGGGAGGGAAGGGTGTGAGGGAGGGGTGCAACCCTTGTGAGAGTGAGGGGCATCCTCTGGTGGCAGAGGTGGATGGGGGGGATTGGAGTGGGGTTCTCCCTCAAGGGGCTGATGGGATGGCCTCCGGGGGAGGGGTTGGGAGGGAAGACCAGGAGTGTATGTGTCTGCAGCCATAGGGTTCGTGATGGGCCAGAGGAATTATGGTCTTTCCAGGAGGCAAATTAGATCGGCGAGACAGGACAGATGTTCTGTAGGGATGGGCGAACAGATCACAGTTCGGGTTTGACCATTCGGTTCGACTGCGTTCGGTTTGTCCGTCCAGTTTGGCAGTTCGGTTAGTTCGCCGGGTTCGGATTCGGGTTCGGCTGTTTGGTTCGGGTTCGGCTGTTCGGGAAATGTTTTGTTATGGGTGTTTTTGTTTTTTATATGGTTTTTTTTGTTTTTTATTTGGTTTTATATGTGTTTTTTTTTTTAATTTGGTTTTTTTGTTTTTATATGGGTTTTTAAAAAAAATTTTTATCTAATATTATATATATCTATCTACACTAAATCTAACTGCTATTAACTATTCTAAATGCTATGAACTAAATGGATTATCTAATAAGTATACAGGCCTACTCCTACAAACACTAAAACTAAATCACTAACACTATCTCTATNATATATATATATATATATATATATATATATATATATATATATGTGGGATGGGGGAATCACAAACAACACAAGGTTTCAGTTTAAGGTTTAAGTTTAATTTCAGTACAAAACTGAAATGAAACTTAAAGCAATCTAATAATCCTACTCAATGCCTACTGTTCAGGAACAGTGACTAGCTCAGAAGGTGTTTGGAAGGGGGGAGGCAGATAGTTTCATTTCTTGCAAGCCTATCCACCCCTGGTGCCTGGAAGTCTGCTCCTCAGTGACTAGTACTACCCCTCCATGTCATGTTCGACCTTCCAGTGAACCTTTTTTTGCCACCCGAACTCACCCGAACATGATCCGAACTGACCAAAACTGTTCAGTCATTTCGACGTTTGGAATTGAGTTCAGTTTGGCCAGTTCATGTTCGGATTCAGGTTTGGATTCGGTCGTCTGAACAGGCCGAGTTCGAGCCGAACTCCGAACTTCCGAACCGCATTCGCCCATCCCTAATGTTTTGTATCTGTCCCAATCAATAGCCCCTGGTCAGGTGGTGAGGTGATCATTGATGAGAGAGTCTCTGACCTTGGTTTGATGCTAATGAATATGAGGTTGGTTGCCAATATGTCAACTATGGTCCTGGAGGTGATCCTGGACCAGGTGGATGACTTTGCATGTATTACAGAGACCTGGCTGGACACTGAGTCAGCGTCTATATTGGCTGACCTTGTTCTGGCCGGGTACTCGGTTCAGCATCAGCCACAGCTGGAGGGACGGCAATGGGGGGAGGTGTGTAGGCATTATTTTTAAGGAGACCTGGTCTGTGTGGAGATTTCCTATACAACCTATCATGGGAATAGAGGGCCTCTATTTGTTGTTGGATTTGACTGGAGACAGAGTGGGGGTACTTCTGATATACCAGGCACCCATCTGTACAGTAGCTTTTCTGCCTGCTCTGACTGAACTGGTGTCAGAGGTGGTCTTGCGGTCCCCCAGGGCAAGAATCCTGGGAAACTTCAATATTCATGCTGGCACCAGTTTTGGAGTGGTGGAGCATGAGCTTATGGCCACCATGAGAACCATGAGCCTTTCTCAGAGAGTGGTGGGCCCTGCACATGTTGGAGTGCATACCCGGGACATGATTTTTTTGCACCGGCCTTAAGACAGTGGATCCATTAGTGGTAGGAGGTGTCAACAGTGCCCTTGTCATGGATGGATCATTATCTCCTCCAAGCCAATATTCTGGTACATGTTGGTCCCCAGGAGGGTGCAGAACCAGGTAGGTTGGCTTGCCCACAAGGCTTATGGAACCAGAAAGTTTCCGGATTGCCCTAGGGGATATTTCCTCTGACTTCAATGGCCGTTCACTTGATGACCTCTTGGTCTGTGGAATTCTATGCTTACGGAGGCCACCGACCATGTGGCTCCCAGGCATCCGCTCCCCAATCGCCAACAAAACAGGTCCCAGTGGTATACGGAGGAGCTGCAGTGGATGAAACAAGAAGGGTGATGGTTAGAGTCATGATGGTGTCACTCTCGTACTGAGGTTGACCGATTGCAGAATAGAGTCTGGTTACATACCTATGCTGTGGAGGTGTGGGCAGCAAATAAGGTTTTCTTTGCTGGCCCGCCCTCATTGCATCTGTTAAGTCCCGTCTGGCTGAGCTCTTCCAGATGGTGAGGGGACTGATCAGTCCTGTCTCCCTCCGCCTGGATTCAGAGCTATTGAATGCTCAATGTGACTTGTTTGTCGACTTTTTTGTCGATAAAATTGCTCAAATCCACCATGGCTTTGACGCAGCACTTTTAACAGTGGTTGAGCCAGAGGCATTTGAAGCCCCATCTTGTTCTGTTCTGTGGGATAAATTTCAAGATGTGTTGTCCTCAGATGTGGGTGATGCTCTTGGGAGTGTTCAACCCATCTATTGTGAATTAGATCCATGCCCGTCCCTGTTTTAGTATTATTATGATTGTTTTAAATTTTATATGATTGTATTTTTATGTTTTTAAATTGTTAGCCACCCCGAGCTGTTTTTAGGAGGGGTGAGATAAAAATCGATAAAATAAATAAATAAAATAAATAAATCTGGGAAATGTTGATTTTAATGAATTTGATTATATGTTTTAAAATGTTAGCCGGTCCAAGATGCTTGTAGTAGGAGGGGGTGGCATACAAATGCTAATATAAAATAAATAAATACTGAAAAGTACTACTCTGAGTAATAACTAAACTAATTACGAGAGCTTTTTAATAAAGATTTTCATTAGTGCCCCTGAGTTGGGGGACATAGGGTAAGTATTAGATCAGTGCTTTCCAAGCTTTTTGCTTGTGTGACCCCATTTTGATACTTCAATATAATTCCACAACCTCAAAGAGCTAAATAGTCATACAAGGTATACAGAGTATCAGTCAGGTTTTAACCCCATCCACAGGTTGTATGACCCTATATGCATTCCTGGCCCATAGTTTGGAAACATCTACATTAAACGTATTTGTTATAGCATTATAGAAAGATAACATATAAAGAGATGGATTTTAAATGGTACTAAGTTCTTTCCAAACTCTTTACAGATCTAGTTTTGAAAACAAATTACAAATGAAATGTGAATAATTATCTAAAACCTTCTTTAGTGATCACAGCTGAATATGAGCGAAAACTTTACAGATACATGGTACTGGAAGGGGTGAGCAGAACTGTCTTTTTGAAAATTCACCCATCCTTATATATCATACACTTCCTTCTGTTTTCTCTTAATATTTTTTATTAATTATCAATGAAAGGATAGTTTGGTAACACTTTCACACAAAAAGTGGCATGCGTGCCAAGATTTAGGTGAGTACATGCCATTGCTTCCATTTAAAAATGTTGGCCTCCATTTGATTTCTGGCCTGTTGGTCTGAGCTGCTGATCAGTGTACTCTACAGATATTCAGAGTGTGTAATATCAGTTAAGCCCCTTTTAAACTGTAGTTTTCAACAAAGTAAAACAACTTTCTTCTTCCAGATTTCAAGTGCATTTTAGGACAGCTCAGAGAATCAGCTTTTTTTTTTACTCATCAAATTTTCTTAAATGAAGTCCAAGAAAACTGTTTAAATAGGTAATGGAAGGGACCTTCCTAATGAAGAAAAAAAGGAAGTAATTATTGTGTGCAGCCTCAATATTCCCAAGGTGGAAATATGGAGTAATCAGCACTCAGTGTGCAGTGATTATGACTGACCAATAGGTGCCAGTAGAACATAATTGAGCTAAGGTATCTAATGTCAGTCTCATAGGAGATAATAGATAAACGGAATAAAATCATAAATAAAAGGTGTTCTTTATATTAAATTTAAATGTTACCAGTACCTGATTTTCTTCTCTTTGCTGTAGAACTAAAAAGGTACATGATCTTTAAAATAGAAACTCGATAGAAAGCAGAAAATAACTTCTTTCCCCTATAGTCACTTGTAAAGAGTGCTTTACTTCTTCAAAGAGAGAGCCCATATATTAGTATGCGGGCTCAGTTTCAGAAGTAATAATTGGCTTTTGCATGCACTTTCCGCAGACTGAGGATATGGAGGAATCTTCAGCAGTTCTGCTCTCTGTTTAGAAATGCTGTGGGGTTTAGGTGGGACCTCCATCAGCTTTGTCATTCCAAAGAGTTGAATAAAAGAGTGAGGTATTAATCATGTTTCATCACAGTCCATCAGTTTTGCTTTACAAAGTGATCTGCACTGAAACAATGAAAGGTATGCTGAACACAGATTCTCTATTTGCACTTCTTCCACCCTCTCTTCATTTTGCCCATTTTTGCTCATTTTAGCAAACCAACTATTCATTAAGAATTTTTTAGGAAATATTTTTAAAGAATATTAGAAGCAAGAAATGTATGAATTTTCTCTTTCAGAGGGTTCTAACAATCTTCCTGGAAAACAAGAGACAGAAATTGAAAATGTGAGCACAGCACAGCAAAAAACATAGCTTTGTTTGATGAGGGGGAAATGTTAGTCCTAATTTGCTAAAAAGAAAATATCATGCCAGACTTGGCTTTCCTGTGGCCTAAAGAAATCATACAACTTGCCCTCTAACCATGTATCAGTACAGGTTCACTTGCAGTTCAACCCCAGAAAAACATGTTTAACTTGCTTGCACTATGTTAGCCAAAATCCAGTGACACCTGGTATAGGTTTTCATTCTGAGAGTACCCAGTTTATGTTCTGTGCTTCTAGTCTTTACATTTCCATAGGCTAACATTTGGTACCTAACTTCCAATCTGTTTGTATAATTACTCTAGAGATGTGAACTGCATAAAACTGCACAAGATCAATCCAAATTATTCTTCTTACAGGCCTGTTCCCTATAAAATTACAGAAAATTGGTATTCAGTGTTGGGGGAAAATTTCCCCAGATCACATTGACTGATGACCCTGATTTTCATTTTCCTTGTTTCATGGGGCATAATTAGTTGCTTGAGTTATCTCCATATATCTCATTATTAACTTCTTGCTCTTGGTTTATTTTTCTTCCCCAATAGTTTTCTGAGGGCTGTCACTGTATGGAGGAAAAGGTCTGACTAGGTGATTAAGTGGTCCCTTCTGATATTGGAGGTTATAAAATGTGTAATGAATGTATAAAGTAATGTGGCTGATGATTAGTGGCACCATGGCCCCTCTTCTCCCCTTATTCTGTTATTGCCAATGTTTCACTTTTCTTAGAGCTGAAATGAATAATGAATTTATTATCTGTGAGTAGTATCTGAATTTTCAGGTATCCCTTCAAGTAACTAACCTGATATGTACAATGAAAATGAATACTCATCTACCCATTCTGGATTTAAAATGGAGAAAACTGTGTGTGTGTGTGTGTGTGTGTGTGTGTGTGTGTGTGTGTGTGTGTGAATGACAGCTACCCAGTTCTATCTCTTGTTTTCATCTGACCCAGACCCGGCAGTTTCAGTGCTTACCCGATGTCTGGCGGCTGTTGGGGTTTGGATGAGGGCGAGCTGATTGAAGCTGAATCCTGACAAGATGGAGGTGATGATGGTGGGAAGGGCACTGGATGTGGTGGTTCCCATCACTGATGGGGTCTGCCTTCTGCTGGTATCCCAAGTCCGTAGTCCAGGCGTGCTCCTTGATCCACAGGTCCGCCTGGATCCTCAGGTGAGGGCTGTGGCAAGGAGTGCAGTTCACCAATTACAACTGGTGCGATGGCTTCGGCCATATGTTTCAGATAGTGACCTGGCCACCATTATCCATGCTTACATTACCTTGAGATTGGACTATTGCAATGCACTCTATGGGTGATTTCAGACGTGATGGGCCCGGAGGCTTGCCACGCTGAACCCTGGACCGGGATCGCTCTCAGATCCCGGTCCGTGATGACGTGCCTGCTCCATCACTGTGGGGAATCAGGGAGGGAGTGGGGCTCTGTGGTGTGACATGTGGTCACACATCCCTGCCCCCCCCTTGGCTGCCCACCCACCCACAGGGAGACGGGTGGGCATAGTGGCCAATGAGGCCGCTGCGCCTGATCCCGTACCATGGCTCGGGGCGCAATTCTGGACTGGGGCAATGTAACTGAGGTTACTTTTGCCCCTTTCCGGATTGTGGCCAAGCTAACCACGGTTCTCGACCTCCGGCCGGCCGGAGGTCAAAAACCATGGTTAGGTTTGACCCCTGCCAGAGATTCACTATGGTGAACATCTGGTGGGGGTCAAACAGACGTGCATGGGAATGTTTCCACCACAGGGGATCCACTGTGGTCCACTGTGGTGAAAGACATTTTCATAAAGCCTGAAATTACCCTATGTGGGCCTACCTATGGTGATGGTCCAGAGACTGCAGCTAGTGCAGAATGCTGCGGCCCGTCTCCTTATGGAGATGGGTCACCATGAGCACATTACACCGGTGCTCCGGGCTCTGCACTGGCTTCCTATAGTCTTCCGGGGCCAATTCAGGGTATTGATTTTGACCTATAAAGCCCTAGATGGCCTTGGATCAACTTATCTGCAGGACCGCCTCACTCTCCGTGCTCTAGATCAGTCTCTGCGGTCTTCTGAGGGCACCCTTCTTGAGGTCCCCCATGTGGCCCAAGGGACCACTATTTATTTTATTTATTTATTTTATAGACTTCTACCCTGCCCCTCCTGCCATGCAGCTCAGGGCGGCTTCCAGCATTTTAAAATACAATAAAATCAGTTAAAAATAATAATAAATATTATAAAAATATTAAACAGGGCTAGAAAAACCATCTAAAACCAAAAATAGGTGGGGGAGCTAAAAAAAACCCACCCTACCCACCCTCCCTCCCAAAGGCCTGGGCGAACAGCCAGGTCTTACAATTTTGCCAAAATGTTAACAGTCTAGGGGCCAGGTGAGTTTCCTCTGGAAGGGAGTTCCACAGCCGCGGTCCCACTACCGAGAATGCCCTCTCCATCGTGGCCCCCCGCTTGACACGGGGGACTTTCAGGAAGGCACCCGCGGCAGACCGCAGGAGCCACTCTGGGGCGCGGAGGGTGAGGCGGTCCCTAAGGTATGAGGGGCCGAGATCGTGTAGGGCTTTATAAACCATCACCAGCACCTTGAACTTGGGTTGCCACGCTATCGGCAGCCAGTGCAGAGCTCGGAGCACCGGTGTAATATGCTCCCGGCGGCCCGT
>QEPC01014787.1:733520-783591 GCA_003113815.1 Sphenodon punctatus
GGTGTCAAAAGCGGCCGAGAGATCTAGCAGGATGAGAAATGTTGAACATCCTGCATCCATCTCCCGGCGGAGGTCGTCTACCAAGGCCACCAACGCCGTCTCGGTGCCATAGCCGGGGTGGAACCCAGATTGAAAAGGGTCTAGGAAGCCAATACTATCCAGATGCACCTGGAGCTGGAGCGCCACTGCCCACTCAATAACCTTCCCTAAAAAGGGAAGGTTAGAGACAGGTCGGTAGCTGGCAAGCGCATCCACGTCCAAAGATGTTTTTTTCAACAGGGGGTGCACCACAGCCTCTTTAAGGCAGGGCGGCAACCTCCCCTGCCGAAAGGATGCATTCACTACCCTTGCCAGCCAACTATGGAGAGGGCATTCTCGGTATCCACACCTAGGCTGTGGAACTCCCTCCTGGTGGAGGCCCGGGTGGCCCTGAATCTCCCCTCCTTCTGTCATATGTGTAAAACATGGCTGTTCTGCCTGGCTTTTGGCAAGGGAGATGGGGTGTAGGGTGGGATGGGGGACGGGGAGTGGTTTTGATTTTGTGCCTTCCTTTTTATTGTATTTTAAGGTTTTATTGGTTTTACAAGTTTTAACATTGTAAGCTGCCCCGGGCTGCTTGGAGCAGGAGGGGCCGGGTATGAAATGATTTTATGAATAAATAAATTAATTAAATAAACTAATTTTTCAAGACAGCTGTTAGAAAGGGGCTTGTAGCAACTACTCTCCCAAGCAGAACAGAGCAGCTGAGCCTCATCAGATGGGCTCTTTCAAGATACTAAGTGTAATCTCTTTATATGACCAGTATACTGTGTCCATCCTCATCTAGAACTGCAACAGATACCTACATTAATCATACCCACAGGTAATGCCTGAATTTTCATGCACCCCATCAGGCACCCAATGGACTGTCCAAGGACCAATCAGCTGCCCATGGCTAGAAAATACAAGCATTACCCAGAGAAACTGACATGCCCCAGCCAGGAGTACTACAGAGTCCAGCTCCATGGTACTCCAGGAAGGGTGTGTCAGTTTCAAAGGTGGGAAGCTGCTTTTTAAACTGACACTCACTGGGTGAGAGCACTATAGAGCCTGACTCTGCAGTGGTCCCAGCCAGGGCCTATCACTTTCAAAGACCTGTGACTTGAGAAGTGTGAGGTGTGGGCATGGAAGAGGCCTTTGAAATTGACACACCTGGCCAGGGGTCCTGTGGAGCTGGAATTCTGCAGTGGCCCGGCTGGGACCTGTCACCTTCAAAGGTCAGCTGGAGTGTTTCAGAAGCCTGTTTAGTCCAGATTGGGCATCAATGGTGTCCAAATGGGGCCAGGTTAATTTGGGTACCCTAGATTTGTTGGGAGTCCCAGAATCTTCAGGTGACCAGTTGCTGCTCTAAGCATGATAAAAAATAGATAGGGGTAACTAGAAGTTGGTATGGTAGCTCTCCTGGTATTGCTTTTGAAAAGAGGTGGAAAGGATGATGGTTCAGTGCTCCTATAGGTAAAGAAATTGTGTGGAAATGTTAAATAATCCATCACAAAACAGGTAACCTTATATTTTTGTTTCCCAAACTAAACTTATAAATGCAAGAAATCACACCTTCAGCTTGCCACACAGTCCAGCGTTGAACCCTTGACCCATCAGTTTCCAGTGCCCAAATCTACCAGCAGAGCTATAGGAGAAGCACAGCACATAGTCAGAGCATTTCAGTCAGCCAGTCAGGTAAGGATGGAAGCTCAACAATCTATAAAGCTGCTTGTAAGGGTGTTCTAGGTGTAGTTGTGGTGTGGCAGGTTTGTGTGTGTTGTGCCAGAGGTCATAATTTCTAGCCTGCATTGTGTTTCTTTCCTGCTACCTTTTTTAACAAAATTAAGTCTCAGCTCCTGTTTACCCTAATGGATGTAGGATGCAACCTGAGCTGTGATAAGTAGAAAGCAACCCGAGTTGCTCCTTCTTTATTAAAAACAAAAGACAGAGGGATTTTCCCTGTCAGCTGGTGGATTCTCTGATATTTTCATGCAGTTTCTTTGCCTATAGGAGTCTCAAAGCCTCAGCCTTTCTACTTCCATTCCAAATGCCCCGCCGTGCTCACAATGGTGGGGGTCTGGCAGTGCCCCTCCCTCCTGGAACAAAGGAAGCGAGGAGGTCGGGGAGGCCGCCGTGTGAGAGGAAGCTGTGGTTGCAATGGCAACAAGGAGAAAAGCGCCCGGGACTCTTGCGAGAGCCACAAGCCCCGGGCGCCATTTTGAGAATTCCCCTATTTGCACCTCATTCGGCTGGACACAAGTGGGGAATAAGAAGTGCGGTGGGGCAGCACGACAGGGAATAGGCCGCATGCCCCATTAGAAGCATTTCAAGTGTGCTGAGGGACCGGGAGAGGGGCGGGAGAGCAGACGCCCCCCACCTCAACAGGGAGAAGGAGGTAAGTGTGGGCTGAAACGCCGGAGAGGCAGGATGCCCCATCCCCCTCCTCCTCCACATACTGCCAGGAGGCCTGGTGCCAGTACTGGGGGGAAGCCTCTAGCCCCCAGCAACTTCCATGTCTCCCTCTCCTTGGGAGAAAGGGGGGGGCAACCTAAGGAGGCACGTGTGGGCTGAAGCACCGGTGCGGCAGGGCACCCCATCCCCTCCCCCTCCGCATACTGTCGGGAGGCCTGGTGCCGGTACTGGGGGGAATCTTCTAACCCCCAGCCACTTCCACCTCCCCCCTTGGGAGCAAGGGGGGGGCAAACCAAGTGGCAATACAGGAGAAGCGGCCTGCGCACCCCCTTCCCCCCTCCCCATGAAAAGATTGTCCTGGGGACCCGGTCGGGGCCTGGTGACTGCACCCTTCCAGCCCCTGCTGGTTCCACCTCCCCCCTCCCTTGGGATCAAGGGGGGGCAACCCAATGTGGCAACCCCCTCGGCCTGGTGACCAAGGTGGGGTGAGGAAAATGGGACTTGGGGGCACAGCCCGACATACACACACCCCTTCTAAAAGGGAGCGAAAGGGGCCAGTGCCATAATCTACCAGGCAGAGCTTCCCCGTGTGAAAGGGTGGTGGATCAACGAGCAACCTCCACTGGGCTTAATCTCCCTAAGCAAGATACCCCACCCCCACCCCTGTACTGAGATAGGGTGCGGGACAAGAAGCAGGGTAGTGCATACCCCCTCTTTCTTGGGAGCCGGTGGGGAAACATAAGAGGGGGAGGGCCAGTCCTGAATCTAGGGACACCTGTTCCTAGCCCCCCCCCCCGTGTTTCAGTGCAAGGAAGTTAAGGGTCAAGGCGTGGCCAAACAGCATGTAACCAGGAGCCCAGAAGAGCAGGAGCATGGCTCCTCACGCTCAAAAGGGCCGGAAGAAAAAGACACTGACAAAGAGGGGTGCAAAAGGTAAAGGGAGCCATCAGGGTGGTACCATCCAGGAGGCAGTCCTCCAAGTCATGCAGGCACAGCTGGCTAGTTACCAGGTCTGCACTGAGGAACTGGAAGTGGGGCACGGGCAAGGCAGTGAGATGGAGGGTAGCCCACAGGGAGCCCTGTCAAATGAACTGGGAGGTACCTCCATCCAGGCCAGCAGTGAGGGCACATGCCTCCCGGGAAGCGGGCGGCACCGTGCCCTTCCATCTCATTACAGGGACGAGGAGCCGGGCACCAGCAGGTGGAGGGACGAATCTCCACCCGACTACCAGGTGCAATTCGATGCTCTTTGGCAAGGGATGCAGGCATTGACGGAGAGTTTGGAGTTGGCCCAGCGGAGGTGGCAAGGGACCCCAGGGCCCAGGCCACATTACGAACATGAGCAGATGGAAGGTGAGCAGGACGATGATGGGTGGGGGGATGGAGAGGGTGACCACTGGGGGTCCAGACCCACCAGGGCACAGGAAGAAGACAACCTAGGGGGATCGTGCACGCAGCACAGGAGGGGTCAGAGCCAGTGCCACTCAGGTTGTGAGGGGATGGGTGTCCATGGGGGGCAGGTCACACAGTCCCAATCCGGTAGCTGCGGATGTTACCCTGCTTGCGGGTACAAAGCAGCAGCACAGATATGGGGCGCAGATAGGTGTTGTACGGTGGTGTCAGCTCGGTGCTGTGGCCACAAAGAGGAGCCCCGCCCTCTGTCAGGAGGGTATGCAGATGTCTCAGCCCCTTTGGGTGAGCATCTCCTGCAATCTACAAAGGAAAATATTTGGAGTGGTGAATATATTGATATATTCGCCCTCCTTTTCAGCGACCCCATTCCCAACCCTAATGACAAAGGGGAGAGGAAAGAGAGGGAAAAATTTAAAAGACCAAAGGCTGAGCACACATGGTCCAACTGGACATCCGCTTACACCATATATATGGGGGTGACACTAGTTAGGTTTCCCGAGCGCGGACTTGAAATGATTAAGTACTCCGATATCGTCCGCCGCACTTTTGATATGGGAGGACCAGGGGCGTGGCTGTGCTACGATGAAGTCTTTCACCATAGGGCCACCAACAATCCATGCCTTCATTGGGATATGCATGCCCATGACATCTGTCTGGAATGCATTAGTTGCACCAGGTATGCCCCGCGTTTGGACAATGGGCACGTGCTGTCCTGAGCTTGCAACAGCCCGAGGTAGGAATAAGGAATGGAGCAAGGCAGTCACAAAGCGGCCCGACTTGCTGGGATTTCAACGATGAGGGCAAATGTTTTCGGGCCCAATGCAAGTTTAAACATGTGTGCACACAGTGCGCGGGTGATCACGCCGCCTCTGGGTGTACACATTTTTGTTAGTACGGGGCCCGTAACTGAGAGCGGGTGGGCAACAGACAGCCCCCCACCGCCCAAGGAAGTGCCACACAAATGGTGGGAAAGGGCGCCAACCCCGGTCAGGCATGAAACGCTGCGGGTGGCCACTCAGGGCTACCCCGACCACCAGATCGCCGACTATGTAGTGGAAGGATTCAGGCAGGGTTTCAGGATTCCAACCGAGGGCCCTCGTTATCATTTAGGAGCTCGAAATTTGAAGTCTGCAAGGGGAAATGAGCAGCTGGTCCAACAAAATCTGGACAAGGAGGTTAAGGAGGGTAGGGTTCAGGCTCCATTTGATGAACTTCCTATTCTCACCCTGCGAATATCCCCTCTTGGCATAGTCTCAAAAAAGATCCCAGGGGAGTTTCACATGATCCACCACTTGTCCCACCCTAAAGGGGAGTTGGTGAATGATGCGATCCCGCCTGAGCTGTGCTCCGTGAGGTAGGCATCATTTGACTCGGTGGTCGAAATGGTGCGCACCTGTGGTAGGGGGGCCCCTCTCGTGAAGTGCGATATCAAGTCTGCGTTTCAGCTTCTGCCCATCCATCCCGAGGACTTCGAACTCCTGGGAATGGAGTTCCAGGGTAAATTTTACTTTGACAAGGCAGTGCCCATGGGATGTTCCATCTCGTGTGCGGCCTTCGAAAAGTTTAGTACCATTCTGGAGTGGATCACTTGCCAACGCGCGGGGCGGAGCTCAATAATGCATTATTTAGATGATTTCCCCTTCACGGGAAGGGCTGGGATGCCAGAGTGCACGCGGGGAATGCGCACATTTCAGGAAGTGGCCAAAGAACTGGGGGTGCCTTTGGCGCCTGAGAAAACGGAGGGACCAACGACTAGACTGACATATCTTGGCATCGAGCTAAACACCAAATGCTCTTTGTCTAGATTGCCAGAGGATAAGCTACAGGTTCTTAGGGAGCTGGTGGCAGCAGTAGCGTGAGCCCCTAAGGTAACAGTCAAGCAGTTGCAATCCCTCACAGGCAGCCTCAACTTTGCCTGCTGAGTCATCGCACCGGGGAGGGCATTCATGTCCCGTTTATATGCCCAAATAGGAAGCGACCAGCCCCCGCACCACCATGTCCGCGTGACAAAGGCAATGCAGGAGGATCTGGTGACCTGGGAGGCTTTCCTCCGGGGCTATAATGGAGTGAGTTTCTGGTGGCAGTGACTCCTTTTGGAGGCGGAGCTTCAGATCCACCCTGACGTGGCAGGATGCCACGGTTTTGGGGTGTACTTTAGAGGGAAATGGTGCGCAGCCCCATGGCCAGAAGCATGGGAAGCACAGGGCCTGACCCGCGATCTTACATTCCTGAAATTTTTTCCCATAGTGGTGGCAGTGGAATTGTGGGAACTGGAATTCGCCAATAGAAGGGTGCTATTCTCGTGCGACAACATGGCAGTTGTCCATGTCATCAACAAACTGTCCTCGAAATCGGAAAGGGTTATGTGGCTGGTTAGGCACTTCGTGCTTCAATGCCTACAGACAAACATATTGTTTGTGGCCAAACACATGCCCAGGATTGATAATGGCATAACTGATGCCCTTTCTCGATTTCAGACAGACCGTTTTCACCAGCTAGCACCAGATGCCAGGGAAGACCCCGACCCATTTCTGAGGAACATGTGGAGCCTTGGATTATAGAATTATATAATGCAGTGCAGGGATCCCTCACGCCCAGAACAAGGCGGGCTTACAAAGCAGCATTTACGGAATTCCAGGACTACAGGTTGGGGAAAGGTTGGGAACTCGGTTTCCCCATCCCTGAAAGGCACATACTTTAATTCACCCTACAGTTCAGGCAACAACGTTTGGCACCCGGGACGATAGCAGGAAAGGTATCGGCCATCTCATTTACGAGCCGTCTGGCCGGTTACCCCTCTCCCGATAACGGCTTTTTCATGAGCCATTTAAAGGAGAGTTGGGATAGGCAGACCCCCCGGACACCGGACGCCAGGTCCCCTATTACCCCCCAGCTGCTTAAGGTAATTAGTCACGTCCTACTTACCGTGTGTCACTCTACCAGCGAAGTGCTGCTCTTCAGGGCAGTGTTTCATATGGCGCTGTTCAGGGCTTTTCACATCAGCGAAATAGTCCTTCAGTCCAAGTCGGATCGGTCTGGGGCGGCCCTGCAGATTCAAGTTGAGAACTGGCAAGGTGGTTCCTTACTTTTGCATCTATGCAGGTCAAAAACTGACCAGAAGGGAAGGGGCCAGGTAGTGAGACTTTGTCCTTCGGAGGATGGCAGTATATGCCCGGTGGAAGCAATGAAGCTGTATTTGGCATCCCGCCCACAGGCGGAGGACCCGCTGTTTCTCCATAGGGACGGCACCCCACTGACCAGGTATCAATTCGGTGCAGTCCTTGCCATGTGTATTAAGAATGTCGGCCTCGATCCGGGTTGCTACACCACCCATTCTTTCAGAATAGGGGCTGCGTCAGTTGCGGCAAGTATAGGTCTCCCCAGGAAGAAAATACAACTAATTGGAGGATGGCGGTCCGGCGCATATCACCGGTATGTTAGGAACACAGAACCAAGGAGGTGGGGTCACATGGGACCCCCGGGATGACAGAATAACCCTGATTTCTCTTTCAGATGAGTCAACTCCATGGGGACGGAAAGTGGTGTGGATCGTCGGCCACAGCATTGTGCATTGGGCTGGGAAGATGGCCGCACGCAGTGGGTGGGGCACCCAGCTGGGCCTAGGTGAACATGCAGAAATAATTTGGCTGCGTAAGTGTGGAATGCTGTGGGAGCAATTGCTCCCAATGCTGATCGTGGTGAAAGAAAAATTCCCGGCACCAGCGGTGATGGTGGTTCATCTCGGGGAAAACAATCTTCCCAAGGTCATGGGGCTGTGGCTGACAAAGAGGGAAAAGGCCGATTTATGAAGGGCCCAAGAGCGCTTTCCGGGGTGCACATTCGTGTGTTCCGAAATGCTACAGAGAAGGGTGTGGAATAATGCCCAGCAACCAGGTAGGGTCGACAGGGCTCGGAAAAGAGCCAACGCGGAAATTGGAGCCTGGCTGCAAAGAGCCAGAGGGTACGTTATAAGTCAAAAAGAAATTAGTTATGACAGAGACAAGCTATTTAGGAGCGATGGGGTCCATCTATCAGATGCCGGTGCTAATCTATATCTTGGGGCCCTGAAACACAGCCTTGAAGAAATCCTAGGAAGTTGATTTGTTGGCAGCAAACCAGCCAAGCAAAGCTGGTGGTTTTTGATGGTGGTAGGTTGAGTTCAGGCCAATGGTTAAACGTTGTAGTTGATAGCATAGTATTGAATAGAAACATCTCCTTAAGGAATGGGCATAGGCCATGCATAGCTGCTCAGTGCGGCCCACTGTACGGTCAGCCCAAGGGTGAGAGGCGAGCAGCCGGACCCGCTGGGAGGACCATGTACCAAACAGTAGGTTACGGTGTCTTCACCTTTGTTGTTGTTTAAACCCCGCCCTCAGGGGCAAAAGGGGCAGATACGAACAACCTGCTCCGGCCTGGGGAAACCCGCTGGTCGGGGTAGGTTGACAAAGTTGAGGAAGTTAGGGCACAGGAGGATTCCCTCGGGCTTAACCCGATGATATTAAAGACGTCAACAGGTAAACCAGTTAGTGCCGGGCGTGGGAAGGGAACCTCCTGTGGAATGGCTAACAGTTAGAGATAGGTGATAGATAGGACCCCAGTTAAAAGGGGGAAGTGGGAGGGTTACCCCTTCCCCCTTTTTTGTTCAATAAAGAATGCAGCCGTTTAAACCCATTCAAGGTGTCCTCGTCTTCTTTGGGGGGGGGGGTGTCGACAAACTCTAGCAGGAGAGTCACCAGGGCAACTGCTAGTTATGCCTATCTACTTTTGTCATGAGTGTGGAAACTGTATATTGGTCAATTAGTACCTTGCAAGGGTCTTTCTGATGTGGCTCAGCTGCTCTGCTTTGGGATATCTATGCTAATGGCCCTACGTTCTATGCTGCCCTCTGCTTTCCCAAGCTCCTTTCTAACACAGCTGGTTTATAAAATTATTGGGCATACACACACACCTCTACCTCTACCTATTTTAAATTCAAAGCAGGTACTTGTCAGATCCTATGTGAGTAGTACCTATTATTCAACCTGCAAATGGTGAATCAAGTAGTGCATATTTGAAGGATATACCCATTTTGGAGGGTACTTGTTTCAGCTCTAATTGACATGAAATTTGGACAGTTTAAATAACATAAGGTACTTCTGCACTTGTGTAAGAGGGATAGATTAGGTTTTAAACCACGTAATATGTTGGCTTATCACTGGTGCCATGAATACGTTTGCTACCTATATAGCTGCTACTGTTGCCTTTTAGCTCTTTAAAATGTATGTCCCAGATTTACAAGGTGGAATTCTAGCATGAAAACAGTAATGATGTGGGTGTGACACTAACACAAGAAGATATGCTGTCTTGTGAAATCATGTTCATTTTGGAGAAAGCTGATGCCATTTCATACAAACCTATATGATTAGATGGGAAATCCATGTGAACTAAATTACAATGCCTTTGTACAGTGCTGATGCTAAATAGAACTCATCCCTTTTACCAAGCGCACTTTATTTTCTGTAATTGTGTGTTTATAGGGAAGTCAAAGAACAAGATATCTTTCTCTTTTTTTCCTGCTAAAAGAAGTTTAGCTGAAGAGCATGCAGACCTGCTTTCTCACAGCTAAGGAAATTTTCCAAATCTCAGAGTGTCCAGGAGTATAGCCCGGGTTAACCACCAGCACACCTTGGAGCAATCCCAGGCTAACATCTGGCAGCCAAACAACAAATGTGCTGGTGGCTTGTGGGCCTAAGTGGATCACAGCGGGCGATCATTACATTTGCTAACACCTAGTGTTTCCGGCAATAGTGCATACGCGATAGCACTAACATTGCTGAAATGATATCACCAGAACGCCAAAATGATTTATCAAAGTAACCAAAATGAAGAATATGGAAAAATCAAAATAGAAAAACTGAATCAGATATTTGACAGAGCCTAGATATATATTGGATATTACGCAAACCACTATTTGTGGTTTGGAGAGAATATATTCAATAGGTTTGCCTGTGTTTTTTGGGGACCCATTTTGGCTCTGTTCCACATGAAGGGAATTTAGAACAAAATACACATTCTTTATTAAATATACGTCACTTTCAAGAAAATGCTTCCCTGACCTTTGAGAGGCGTGGGTTTATGGCTGCCTGCAGTGCGAGGGGAAATAGGGAATGGGGTAGATTCCAAATGCAGCAGATAGGTGAGTCATGTGTTCTCCGTTCTCCATGTGAACTTCCAGTGCTGTCTGGAATATGTAGAACCTCCAGACAACCAACCACTTCCTTTCTACCCTGAAAGTGAATGGGAAGGAACCTATCCTCTCATTTCCCATCAGATTAGATTCACGTACTCCCAGCTGAAAGTGATTGGTTACCACTACAGACACCAGGTAACTGCCCTTCCCTTGACAGCTGACACGGCTGACAGCTGACAGCTTCCACACTGCCAGATTGCTCTTAGTTTTTCTGGCTTGCAGCAAGAATTGAGCCTGTTGTTTTGGATTAACATGTCCGAGCCTTAATGAACTACAGTGGGTTATAATGTTTGTTATGGACCGCTGTGACCCAGCCCAGATTGGGTCCCCTATAGTTGGACACCGTCCATGCCTGTCCAGTGTGGGGGTGGGGCTGTGCAGTCACATGTTCATGTGGCTCCCCATTCCCATCGGTCCAGTCACCAACACATTTGTTAGCGGGTCGGACCTGGTCGGGACTGTGTTGCCAGCGGGTTCCCAACTCAGATCGCATTGTGATGGCAGCACTCTGCTGTCACCTCTGTTAACATCCAATGTCACTTAACTAAATAAATACATTTCAGAATGTATTTATTTATTTAGTAATTAATTAATTAATTCATTCATTCATTAAAAAAAATATTAATACCCCACTCTCCTGACATAGCAGCTCGGGCGGTTTACAATCAACAATAATATATAAACATTAAAAGTAAATAAAACAACTCACAGCAGGAGATTATGAAACCCCCCCCAACTCACTCCACCCACCCTTCACCCATCTCCCCTGCCAAATGCCTTGTGGAACAGCCAGTTCTTAAAACTTTGTTGAAAAGAGGACAGGTCCGGGGCCAACCGGGCCTCCACCTGAAGGGAATTCCACAGCCTCAGTGTGGCCACGGAGAATGCCCTCTCCATCGTGGCCCCCCTAAAGACTCTGGGGATCTCTAGGAAGGCACCCCCAGATGACCACAGTGGCCGATCCAGAATCCAGGGTGTGAGGCGGTCCTGCAAGTAGGTAGGGTCTAGGTCATTTAGGGCTTTATAGGCAAGCACCAATACCTTGAATCGGACCTATAAGACTATAGGCAGCCAGTGCAGAGTTCGAAGCACTGGTGTAATATGCTCAAATGACCAAACGGAAATGACCAAAACAAAAAAGAATCCCCCCAAACTAAATGGAATAACTGAAAAACCAATATACAAGTACACATTTAATTTATGGATATTTAGGTATATAAAGACTACCTAATACCCCCAAATAACAAACCCACTACCTGTTTTAGCTCTAATAGGAAGTAACTTTATTCAAAGTTTCAAGGAATTACACTAAAGCACAGTAGACATTTCTGAGGTTGCTTCTAAGAGCCCAACTAATCTGTGCTGAGCCTCTTGTTTAAGAAAATAAATTGTTTCTTGGGAGGATAAGTTTTCAGCTTATGATTTTAGACCCACAGTTTCTTTAATCCACGCACTGAAAACACATACTGCCTGGTTTGAAATCACTCCCAATCTTGGTACCTGAAGGATATTCTTGCACCTTGAAGTTATAGTTTGCTAAGCCCTGAGATACAACGTACTGTGACTAGCCTGTTGGTGGCAGCAATAACTTATCTTTAATTTCTTGTCAGGGTAGTGTGAAAAATACATCGTCATCATGCAGTGTGTAGATGACCAGTTGCAATAAAGGGCTCTCTTTAGTTATGCATTTGAAACTACTACACTGATTTCTGTCTCTAATATATTTCTAAATCCAGCTTTAAAATAACACAGCAGGACTAGCTTATAACTAATAAATGCCCTAAAGTTTTGCGTGAGTCCGAACAAAGGCATATTGATTTCCATGGAAATTAAATCGACAGGTAGATATGAATGACTAGTTTTGAATATACAGTGTAAAAAAAATTCAGAGACTGGTCTTAATTTGCAAAGTGAATGTACTGATTCTGGGTGCCACCTGTCTCAGAGGAATCACACATGATTGGGGGGAATGGGGCTCTTAAAATAAGTAGCTTTGGTTTTTAACAGAAAACCACCACTCTATGCTCCGGGGGCCTGTCGTTCTCCCACCAACCGCACCCTGAGGGCCAGAGGGATGGCGTCGGTTTCCTCTTTGCCAAGCCCTGTCAATTCAAAACCCTTTACACTCCTCCTTCCCCCCTCTCCTTCCCTTCCTTTGAGGCCCACTTTGTGCGTTTAAACTCGCCTCTACACCTTCGTGTTGCTTTCATCTACTGCTCCCCAGGTTCCCTCTCCTCTTTCCTCCCAGACTTTGAATCCTGGATCACCTTCCATCCTCTCTGATGACACACCCACTCTCATTCTTGGTGATTTCAACATTTACGTTGACACACCTTCCACGCCTTCTATCTTCCGCTTTCTCTCCCTGACCTCCTCCTTTGATCTCCAACTCTGGACCGACTCCCCCACCCATACCTACGGCCACTCTCTCGACCTCATCTTCCATGAAATTGCTCTCTTGCTGACCTCTCCTTTGATATCTGCCGTAATTCTGATCACTTCCTCGCCTCCTTCAGCCTCTCTCACTGACCCCCCCTCCTCCTCCTCCTCCTGCTCCTCCTCTCCGTGCCCCCTCTGCAATATGAAAGCTTTTACCCCCATGGCGTTTGCCTCCTCTCTATCCCCCCTCCTCCCCCCCGTTTTCTCCTCCTCCTCCCCTGACTCTGTCATCTCCGCTCTCAACACCTCTCTCTCCTCAACCCTTGACTCTCTTGCCCCCCTCTCTTCATGCCCTGTCTGGCCCCAAAAACCCCACCCCTGGCTCACCCCTAACATCTGCTACTTCCGCTCCTGCACCCGGGCTGCTGAACGCCTCTGGTGCAAATCCCGCTCCCTCCCTGACTTCCTTCAATACAAATTCTCCCTCTCCTTCCTCTCCTCGGCTATCTCCCTAGCTAGACAATGCTATTATGCCTCTAGGATCAAATCTTTCTCTCACAACCTTCGCCGCCTCTTCTCTACTTTCGACTCCCTTCTTAAACTCCCCGCCCTCCGCCACCCTCTTCCCTTGCTGTTCAGGATCTTGCGTCATTCTTCACCTCAAAGATCGACAAAGATAGTCAGGACATTGCCTGGACCTCCTCTCTGCCAACTCCTCCCTGGACCCTCTCCAATCCGGCTTCCGCCCCCTCCACTCTACTGAAACTGCCCTGGCCAAGATCACCAATGATCTACTTGTTGCTAAATCTAAGCGCCACTATTCCATTCTTGTCCTCCTTGATCTCTCTGCTGCCTTTGACACTGTCGACCACTCGCTCCTATTGGACTCAATTTACTCTTTGGGCTTCCACGGCTCTGTCCTTGACTGGTTCGCCTCCTACCTCTCTGACCACTCCTTTAAGGTCTCACTCCCAGGGTCAACCTCCTCCTCCCTCCCCCTTTCGGTTGAGGTCCCCAAAGGCTCTGTCTTTGGCCCTCTCCTCTTCTCTATTTACACCTTGTCCCTTGGCAAAATTATTGCTTCCCATGGATTCCAATACCATCTCTACGCTGATGACACTCAACTACATCTTTCTACCCTCTCTCTCTCTCCTCTTCTGTCCACTCATGCCTCGTCAACTGCCTCTCTGATATCTCTGCCTGGATGTCCCGACGTTCCCAATGCCTGCTAGACGTTCCCATATACCTACTGTCTGCCCTCCTCTGCAGACTGTTGCAACCAACCTGATTGCAACCAAGCCAAGCACATGCACCTGAGTCTTCGCATCCACTTGAATGTTTGTCTGTCTTCTGCCCTGTCTCTCCCACTCCCACTGTCCCCTCTCCCTGTCTCCCCCTCCTTGTCTTTTAGATTGTAAGCCACAGGCAGGGACCACGTCTATTTCTATGTTCTGTACAGCCCCAGGTCACATGACTGGCACAACATAATCATAATCATAATCATAATCATAATCATAATCATAATCATAATCATAATCATAATCATAATCATAATCATAATAAAAAATAAATAAATAACATTGACAGCTCTTCACTTTACCACATTTTCGGAATCACATTTCAGATAAAGGGCTCCAAGATATTTACAGTTATTTTACATAAAGGGTAGGAATGGGGAACATTTTCACTCTCAGGGGACAATTTGAAAATTAATACAATGTAAAAGGGTCACATAGAAACTGGGGCAAGAGTGCATATGGGGTGCACTTAAGAAAAGGAGGGTCCCAACAGATCATGGATCTGTGCCATGAAACTGTCTCCAGTCCAGTTCTGTCCTTGTGTACATGCCCTCGTCTCTGTTCTCTTAGCCTGGGTTCATTTCTTTTAGTGCTTTGGTGTAGGAACTGGGTCTAGGGGCCACATCAAAAGTTGCTGGGGGGAGCATTTGGCCCCCACCCCTGGCGATCCCTATCCCTGATTTATGTATTTATCTATGAATTTACTTCAGGATGTTGTCACTTATGGAGCATCTAGACAGGACATTGGGTGCAACCCATGGACTGCAGAGGGCCTGATCCCCCTGTGACCCCGTGGCATTCTAGCACAGATGCCAGATTGTGGAGCCCGCATTGAGAGCTGGGCACACATACACACACACCCTGCGGAGAAGTCAGGCAGGTGGGCCACTGTTAGACCCACCATGGTGCAGGACAGACCAAGATGCCAGCTGCATGAGCAGGTGCCTGTCTGTGCCCTGCCTCCCTCCCCCAGCCTAACCACGATCTAAACCCCAGCTGTGATGTGGCTGCACCAGACTGAAGCACGTGACCATCACTCAAAGCCCTGCAATGGTTCTAACAGTGTGGCGGAGTAATCTTTTGGGTAAGGGTGCTACACGCTGCATAATTGGCTTTTTCTCAAGGATGCAGAACGTAGCAGTCAGCTGCCCACCCCATCAGGTGGGAGGGGGGGACATCTGGCAGCCGCCAATCACACGATGCACTGCTTTGCGTGGTATGGCTGCACAGAGTGGGTTAAGGCTACCCAAAGCATGGTAGCCTGCCGAAGGGGTCTCATGTGGCTGCACCCACAGAGTAACACATGAATCTCATGATCATATGGGAGTTGGGAGGGGACCCAATATCCATTTGTAGGAAATGCTTTTGGATTTTAATATATTTTCTGTAATAATGCCATGAAAGATTTGGCATATCCTGACACCAAGCATGTATTTCTTATATTACTATAATTGAGTGATTAAGAAGGGAGGGTGCCTTGTTGTCATGCAAGTGACATACCACTTTTCAATATTCCCTATCTCACAGTTTGCTATAGTCTTGTTCTGCAACTATACATAACTGTCATTTTGTGGACTATTATAACCTTCAGAATCTAGATTCTCTGTTACCCAAATTCCAAATGTACACTTAAGTTTAATAATTTCTAAAGTATTCTAATTTAGTTGTTTTTCCAAGTTCAGTTTTATTCACTTCATTTTTAAAACAAAAATGCTGTTCACTACTAAAGGAGGTTTTCCAAATATTGTGAAATGTGAACCCATGATCTGGCTTTGTTCACACTGCACACATGCAACACCCACTGTGCTTTTTCCAGCTAAGCTACAGCGATGTATTTTTAAGTATTCTTTCTGAATGACAGTTTTTCACTGAACTACTCCAGGCTGACTTTGGTCTGAGGACTCTGGATATTTCTGAACTCCATCCCCAACATCTTTGTTAGAGGGCGGCATAAAACAAAGACATTAAGTTCCTCCCCACCACATCAGTATCAGTCTACAGGCAGAGAAAATTAATCGAGAATAATAAGGAAAATCTGGAGAATGGGAATTATGTACAGGTATGTGTGAGTGATACCTAATCAAAACTAAACCTAACCTACATCTAACTGGTCCAAGATGAAATATAAGGGGGTGGAGGATATAAGGTAAGTGAGGAAGGGATCTTATTGCTACGCCCTTGGAGGGTGAGGTTATTCACATGAGGGTATGGCACTAGTCTTGTAGGTGAAGGGGAAAATAGCCTACATCAGCCCCACTGTCCCTGGCAGCAGCAACAGATTCCTTAAGTGCCATCTCATGCTTTATGACCGATTGCCTCCCTCTTCTGCCTAGTGTAGTGGCTATATGCCTTGGCCTGGTGTTGCCTCCAAGCCAGGGCCTGCCACTGCTGTCTGAGACTGTTTTTAGATGAGGTGCTCAAAAAGCCCCTTTCAAAGATACGTTGAGAGAGAAACCTGCATGGGGTGAGTGTGTGAGGGTTAGATGTTCCACTGTGCTACCGGAAATGACGTTGCTCCCATTCTGAGCAGCGGCAGCTGAGAACAAGCGCAGGTTTGTACGCCATCGTAAAAACCCCTCTAGAGGGTTTTATAAACCTATGCTTGTTCTCGGCGACCGCTAGTTCAGGATGGGAGCAACATCACTTCCGGTAGCACGGGGGAACGTCTAACAGCATGTCCACCCGCATGCAGATTTCTCTCTCTACGTTTGCACAGTACTTTTTGAGCGCCTCATCTAAAAGTGGTGAGGCTCAAGATTCCAACAAACCTTGTAAGGCTTTGTTAGCAGCTGCCAGGCAATTACTAAAATCAGAAAGCCAGGGGAGGGTGTGTCCATTCTCCTCCTCTTCCTTCTGATCTGCTTCTATCTCTCTCAGTGCCTGCACATCACCTTATTTGCTGCCCTGCCAGGGGGCTGAGAGAACTGGCACCACACCTCAGAGGTCCTCCTTCTCTGTGGCTTAGGAGGGTGCCTCTCATCCTCCCTCTCCACTTCTACCTCTTGAACATCCCCCCTTCACCTCCAGAGCTACTGGGCCAGGGGGTACATTCCTATTTAAACTATCTATCTATCAATATAGATATGGATCCTAATTTGAGCTGTAAAGAATCTCAAGTTTTGAACTATGAAGAAACTGAGGGGGAGGCTGCTGAACAAATGACTGAATTAGTTCACTTTTGTTCTCCTTGACCTTCACAGCTAACATTCTTATGGCAAAGTTGACCTACCACAAATCTATCATCATCATCCTTCTGATGCTTAATTCATAAATATGAGTTACAGTCCATTGAACCGTGGAGCACTAACACCACTCCATTGCAGTAGTCCACTGATATATGACAATGAAAAACTGGCTGTCACTAGCACATTTTGAAGCCTTCGTGATTTGTTTTTATTGACTGATAGAATTTATTTCTCCAATATTAATTTTCTTACATTTTATTTATTTTCTTAAATTTTTACTCCACTCCTCTTGCTCACAGACAATTCGGGGCAGCTTTGCACCTTTGCAGAAGGTGAGCTGAGTGGAAGGCATATGAATGTACATTGCATGCTTAGTAACTAACTTATTAACAAAAGGGGCATTTCCCCTTTACAGATAGCAGTGTGTCTAATACAAAAATGTAAAACTAACCTCACAAAAACTGTATGCCCCTTATTACAAACGTTCACTTCGTTGTCATTGATATTCATTTTAATACGGTAGCTTCAAATTAGGGTCTGATGTTTTTAATTTTGTGTGACATTTGAGGAATAGTGTAGTCAAAAGTGATTTTTCTATAAATACAGGGACTCTAATATTAAAAGACTTTATTATTTTGGTAGAAGTTAATAGTACTGTTTCCATTGAGCATTTATTCCTTTAATTTCATGTAAATTTAAATTTTATGATGTTTGCTTCTTCAAGATTATATAATCCCTTTTTTATTGAAAAGAATCACAATTATGCAAATGATGATATCCAAGGAGACAAGCAGCAATTAACTGTGAAAGACAGCCTCTTACCTTAAGAGTTTTGTTCACACTGAACAAAATAGGACTTGCTTTAAAATAAACCTTTACCAAAAAAATAAAATAAATCAATTGTCATAGTCTTTTAAAGAAAGTACTTTTACTCAGGCAAAGGTTTGTAGTCTCAGTGATTATTGTGAGTATTGATGTCTGTAGTTTTTACACCAATACATGATTCAGTTCCTCTTTAAAAGGGGTGGGGGGGGAGCGGGACTTCACCAAAGAAAGAAACTCTCATCCTGGAATTTGCAGTTATGCCAAACTCACATGGAAGGAGGTTCCATCTGAGTATGGACTTCAGGATATGGCCCTTCCTATGTGTTGAGTCCAGTGGAGAAGGTCTTAGGCCATTTTTAGATGAGCCTCCTCTCTTCATGGATTTCTCAAACTTCTCTCAGAAATCTCACAGGGGGTAGTTTAGACAAGCCTCCCTGCACTGGAAGTTGCCTGGCTGCCATTGAAAACAGTGGCACCGGGCGGCTCGCGCATTCATTTTACATCCAGATATTGAAGTTTGATAAATCTGGATGTAAAATGAATACGGGAGCTGCTCAGCACCGCTGTTTTCAATGGCGGCTGGTCAACTGTTTTCAATGGCAGTCAATGCAGGGAGATGCATCTAAACTGCCCCCCGCCGCATGATTGCTGAGAGCATATTGAGAAATCCGTGAAGAAAGGAAACTCGTCTAAAAACACGCTTAGAAATTGCACATCCATGCGCAGGGCATCCCGCCACCTCACAGGATGTGAACTCTTTCACAGTCTTCTCTGCCCATGAGTTCTGTGTGCCCTTTCTACGTAACCTGGCAGAAACAAACATGAGAGGCAGTAGAGTAACAGTCCAAAGTGAGGGATGGAGTCTCAGCCTCCTGAACACCAAATCCCTAGTCTTGTTGTGTAAAAATCAAAAGGGGTCAGATGGAGACACCATTCCTCTACTCAGTACCTTATTCATTCTGTTCCCCTCAGTTTTTATGCCCCTGGTTTGTCTTCTGCATCCTAAGCTTGGGTATGTGTGAAAAGGAGTGGAAGGAGCTCACTTCTGTTCCACACACTCCTTTGATGTCCCTGATAATGAGACATGAAATGAATGTGCTAAGGGAGGTAGACTGGGGGCATGAGGCTATACAGCTCAGCCTTTTAGGGAAGGGTGGGACAGAAGTTGAAATTCCTCCTGGTGGGGACCTGACTGGCCCCGGACCTCCCAGTTTTCCATAGGAATTGTAAGACCTGACTGTTCTGTCAGGCATTTGGCGAGGGAGAAGGGTGAGTGTAGGGGGTGTTGGGATGAAGGGGGGTGGGGTTGGGGTCTTTTTCTACTCACTTTTACTATTGTTATTATGATGAGATGTTTTTATATGTTTTATTGTATTTTATTGATTTTTATTTTGTTAGCCACCCCAGGCTACCAGGCAGGAGGGACGGGGTATAAATCTTGTAAATAAATAAATAATAAATAAGTTTAAATAAACAAATTAAATACATAAATAAACAAATATACTCACTTCACCTCTCAACCCAGGTATTTGCGTATGGAGCCTTTTGTCATTCCATTCCGAAGGCTGCTTTCATGTGTGGCAACCATGCATCAGAACTTAAGGTGTTTGTCCCTTTGATCAAACCCAGACTGGAGGTAGGAAGGGCATTTTCAGTCCTAAGACCTTTTGACTGTAGGATTGCACTTCTGCATCCGCTAGCCTAAGGCCATTTTTAAATGGACTGCGGGGGGGGGGGGGATGGGATGGGTGTGTAGTCATGGTGGGTGCACACCCATGGAGCATCGGGCACTGGAATCCATTGCTCCATGAGTGGGTGATGGGTGGAGATGAGTGGAGATGGGTGTAGTGCAGGAGTTCACATGCACCCCACCCATCCCCCGCAGCATTCACATGAGTGCCTCCACCCATCTCCGCACAGCAAAATTGCATGTAGATGGGTGGGGGCATCTTATGGGAAAATGCCCTATGTTTCTGGTCTTCAGGGCACAAGAAAAGACCAATATCCTTCAGGGCTGGCCTTAGGGGGGCAGGGTGAAATTAAAATGTTGAGTCTCTCCACGGGGACCTAAAGGTGAATACATTTGGGGTCCCACTGGGAGAGAGTGAGGATTCTGTACCCTTCCCTGGTGAAAACAGGGCATGCTGTCGGACCCCTGGAAGTAGAGAAAATAGCAGGGTGGTTATTCTCTGTGGGAGGTTGTCCTGGTTATTTCCATAGTAAAACCGGCCTGGTCTTGGGGGAAGGAGACAGTGTTTAAGGTCCTACCTGTTTTATGGAAATATTGACATGTGCAAATGATGGAGGAATTTGTATTTGTGCATACTAAGGAATCTTCTCCATGGGTGGATGGAAAGATTTCTAATAATATTAAACTAAGGTTTCCATCAAGGTTATAACAAGGCTACCATTTACAGTTATAATGTGTTAGTGGGAGGGGTTGTCTGCTTACAGAAGCAGTTAAACCAGTTTTTATGTGTTTGGGCTTCAGCCATGTTTCACATCTTTGTTTAAATGTGATTACCTCCTTGGTGCGAACAGGGCCTAAGTGACTAGTTGGGAATGGATTTTTTTGTGTTCCTTTAAATTATGCTCCTGGTTGTGAATAATCTAGGGACTGTCAGCTGCTGCCAACTCTTGGCAAAGATTTATAGGTTTGTGCAAGTGTTGTGGTTTTTTTTTTTTTTTAAACTAAACACTTGCAGAGGTTTGTGTAATAGGTAATGGGTGTTAACAGCTTTAGCAACACCCCCCCCCCCCCCACTTTCTACTCTCTTGTTTTCTTTTTGTCACACCAAAAAGCAGTCTTCTCAGTTGAGGAAAAATCCTCTTTAAACCTAATTCTATATTGAAGAATTGAGGGGAGTGGGAGGAGTGATAATAATTATGAAATGTTTCATTAATAGAGAGTCACTTATTTGAAGATCCCACCGCACATTAAAATATTAGTTTATATCAACATGTCTGATGCTGAACAGTCATGATTAGAGACATCTCCCAGCCCTAAGGGGGCTTATGGTCAAGGGCTAGAAGAAGTGGGGAAGAAACAGAGATGAGTATTTGGATCAAATTACAGATTCAAATCCGTTGCAGAGTCGAATCTGTAATTTCTGATACATTATGTTTCAGATTCAGATTTACATCCCATTGAAGTCAATTAGAAATTTTCCCATTGAAGTCAAAGGGAAACTAGTTTGACCTCCCCCACCCCCGAGGCCCTGGCATGCACTTGCCAGCCTTGGAGGACTTGATTGGAACTGCTGGTCCATTGCTGCTGTTGGGAAGCTTCCCGACAGTCTCCTTTGCTATAGCACACTGCTGAGATCCCTGCTCCACAGCGTGCAGGTGCGAAAAGGCCACTGGGAATGGCTACTATCCTTATCCAAAACTGCAGGGGCCAAAATGACGTTGCTGCCATTTTGGTTAAGGGTGTGCATGCTCCGCTGGGGGGTGAGACCAGAGTTTGTTCTAGATGCAAAGGAAAGCCACTAGATATAGAAGAGGAGGGGTTGAACACTTCTGTTTAACACTCTGCTGCCAATGCCATCAGCCACACTGCCAAATATTTATTTTCATTTCATTTCACTGTTTATTTATACCCCGCACTCTTCCATCATGTTCAAACCCTCCTCCCCTTCCTTTACCTTATATCACAACCCAGGATGGCCACTCTGTCAATGTGCTGGTACAGCATTGGAACATCTTTCTGGGGACAGCCATCGATAGGGTGGCTCCAAGATGTCCCCTGCCCCCGTCTCGTTGCCACAGGACCCCTTGGTTTGGGGCTGTGGTGTATGAAGCGGGTAGGCAGGAGACTAGAGCTACGCTGGCATCGGACTCAGTCTGAATCTGACCGACTTCTCCATACGACCCATTTGTGGTCCCATGTTGAGGTTGTGAGGACAGCAAAGAAGGAATTCTTTGCTGCCCTCATAGCATCTGCAAAGTCGTGTCCAGCGGAGCTGTTCCGGGTGGTGCAGGGGCTGGTCAGTCAGGCCTCTATCTGTCTGGATGGGGACTTGTCCCAGGCTCGCTGTGAGGAATTTGTCACCTACTTTGGAGACAAAATCGCTCAGATTCAGAGTAATTTCGACACCAGGTTGGACACAGTAGGTGAGGAGCGTGAGGTTATGGAGGCACCATCTGGTCGATCTTTCTGGGAGGAGTTTCAGGAAGTGACGTCGGCCAATGTGGTGGATGTCTTGGGTTCTGTTCGAGCCGCAAGTTGTGAACTAGATCCATGCCCGTCCTGGTTGGTAAAAGCTTCCAGGGAGACGTTGGCATTGGTTCTGGCTAGGGTGGTTAATGCATCCCTTCGGCAGGGGAGGTTGTCGCCCAGTCTCAAGGAGGCTGTGGTGCGCCCCCTGCTGAAGAAGCCTTTGCTGGATGTGAACGCACTCGCCAGCTACCGTCCTGTCCCTAATCTTCCCTTTTTAGGGAAGGTTATTGAATGGGCCGTGGCTCTGCAGCTCCAGGTGCGTCTGGACCGTATCGGTTTCCTTGACCCTTTTCAATCTGGGTTCCACCCCGGCTATGGTACTGAGACAGCGATGGTGGCTTTGGTGGATGATCTCCGCCCGGAGATGGATGCAGGATGTTCTACATTCTTGATCCTGCTAGATCTTTTGGCTGTTTTTGGTATTGTGGACCATGGACTGCTGTTGAGATGTCTGAGAGACCCGGGGGGTCTGGACGGGACTGTCCTTGGGTGGTTCCGCTCATTCCTCTCGGGGAGAAGCCAGCGGGTGGTGCTGGGAGCTGAAACATCGAGCCCCCGGACTTTGACCTGCGGCGTTCCACAGGGTTCAATTCTGTCTCCACTTTTGTTTAATATGTATATGCAGTCCGTGGGGGAGATCGTGAGAGGGTTCAAGGTGCGATGTCACCAATATGCTGATGATACTCAGCTGTACCTCTCGTTTTCAACTGACCCAGGTCCCGCTGTCTCGTTGCTGTCCCAATTTTTGGAGGCCATGGCAGATTGGATGCGGCAGAGCAGACTGAAGCTCAATCCTGATAAGACGAAGGTGATGGTGGTGGTTAGGGCAAGGGAGGTGCCGACCCCTCTGGTGGGGGGGGGGGTCTGCCCTCCCATAGCCCAGCAGGTTCGGAGTGTGGGGATAGTTTTGGATTTGGGTCTCCATCTGGATCGGCAGGTGGAGGCGTTGGCTAAAGCCGCCTTTTGCCAGATGTATCTGGTGCGGAGGCTGCACCCACGCATCTCTGGGTCTGACCTGGCCACTCTTATTCACACCTTCATCACCTCAAGGCTAGACTACTGCAACGCGCTCTACGTGTGGCTTCCCTTGATTCTGGTTCAGAGGCTGCAGCTGATGCAGAATGCAGCGGCCCGTCTCCTTACGGGGATGAGGCGATGGGAGCATATTACACCCGTGCTCTGCGCTCTCCACTGGATGTCTATAGCGTACCAAGCCAGGTTCAAGGTGCTGGGGTTGGTCTATAAAGCCCTATACAGTCTGGGCCCCTCATACCTTGGGAACCGCCTCTCCTTCTGTGCCCCAGTGTGGCCCCTGCGGTCTGCTAGGGGTGCCTTCCTGGAGGTTCCCCGTGTTAAACGGGGGGCCATGATGGAGAGGGCATTCTCAGTGGCCAGGCCGCGGCTTTGGAACTCCCTCCCAGAGGAAGCTCACCTGGTCCCGGGTCTGATGGCTTTTCGCCAATCCCATAAGACCTGACTGTTTGCCCAGGCCTTTGGAGGGGAGGGGGGGAGGGGAGGGGAGGGAGGGGGGGAATTTTGGGATGGGGGTAGGGGTCAGTAGTTTTAATTGTTTATACTGTTGACATTTTATGTATTTTAGTATTATTTTATCTACTGTGAGCTGCCCTGGGATGCCGTAGGCATGAAGGGACGGCCAATAAACACAAATAAATAAATAAATAAATAAATAAATAAATTAAATAAACCCTATAGTTGAAACCATGCAGAGAGAGACCAATGTCCATATAATTTCCAATTGGATATAGCATGATATCCATCTCATTTTCACTTTGACAGTCTGGGAATTGGAATTCCTTGTCCAGTGGGTAGTTAAATGTTCAGAAACTGAAGTCCTGCCCCAGCGTCACCATTTGCAGTCATGGCACTCCCGTGCCCATGACCCACTCTCTTCCCCCATCGACCTTGCACTCCAACTTATATTCCATTCCCAGGGCTCCATATCTAGCTTCTACCCCGACTTACAATTGGACATTACAATTTAGGGACCAACCACACCATGTGACTTATCCAGATCATTCCTTTATTGATTCAAATGGCCAATTGGTTATACCTAAAAGAAGCACATATATATACAATTGGGCTACACCTAGCTGGATCTGGACTTTCCAGACTTCCTTTCCAGGTGCAGGAAATTAAATTTATAACTAACTATGAAGCATCAGGTAGCACTGTTTCTATCATGGTATAAAGAGCAAGGGTGAAGGGGAAAGTATTTTGCTAGTCCACTTCACCTGGAGCCAGAAGGATGGAACCTTGGATCTTAGATGATAGAAACTGTGCTACCTGATGGTTCATAGTTAGTTATAAATTTAACTTCCTGCACCTGGAAAGGAAGTCTGGAAAGCCCAGATCCAGCTAGGTGTAGCCCAATTAATTACTCCAGAGCTGCTAACAGAAGGCCCCTACCATTAACTATTTTTCAATTTTGCCAGCCTTCTCTACTATCTTCAAAAACAAAGCTTCTTTTGACCTTATCTTTGCATTCAAATATAGTTGGCACCAGGATTCTCAGGATGACTCAAACCCCAGCTGTACAATCCTCTTCCCAACCCTTAACTACCTTATCCTAAAACATCTTCTGCCTGTGTCTCCCACATACTGAGGCTATGCAAAAATTGCAACCTGGCATAAGCATACAGAACTATGGGTAACTGGAAGCCAACTAAGCCAAAACAATAATCACTTTTGATGGGAAGGTCTCCATTGTGGGAAAGCCTAATAAATTTAATTAGATGTAAAACAAATATTCATGCAAATAAATCAGTTCATCAAACTTGCATTATCTGAATGGAAGCAGGTGAAGCAGATAATAACTACAGTTCATTTGTGTTTTTTCAAGATACCTATTTTGGTATTATGGTTACTTCACTTTGGCACTATTAATGCTATTATTGCATGATAACCAAAGTGAAGTAACCAAAATAACTGAATAGCTGAAGCAAAATAACAAAATAAGCAAAGTAATTGAAACCGAATACCCAAATAAATGGGTATGTGAATAATACCCGTTTTGGGAATTGATATTATTTGGATAAGTATTTGCAAATACAATTTCCATTATTTATTTCAGCTCTAAACTTAGAGCGCAATCAAGTTCCATAAAAGTCAATGGGAGCTGGATCGTGCTTTTAATCTTTTTCTAAACCTACCCTAAACCCCAACCTTCCCTTCTCTTACCCTTCTCCCTCATACTTTTACACATTGCCCTTGCACTTGCCCTCTGCCTCTATCTTTTTTTATTGACCCAGTATCAATATTAGGCAATAGGCTAATTTAAATCCGTGAAAATTGACATGAACCTTTGCAAATCAGAACTGTTTTCTTTCCTGGAAGAGGCAGCAACACTCTTCAGACATAGTATGTTCAAGGAGATCTGAACCCGGATTGACATATTATAAAATGAAGATAAAGTATGACATTCTTTCTACATTACAATTTTAAAGTTTCTTTTAAATCCTCCCAAATTGTCCTTATCCAGTGCAGGTTGCTTTTTCTCAAACATGTCCTAATCATCTTTAGGCTAGCTTATGTCAGTGGCACCAAGCTTCTTTCTAAGTTATCTGAATCCTGTCCTTTTTATCTCTATTTATCCTGTCCTGTCACTGCCTTGAGGTATCGTGTCTTGTGTCAACCAACTAGCTACTTCAAAATCCTATTCCCTTGTGTCCCCTATATACTATGTATTCAGTAAAACTGTGCCATAAAGGTAAGGGTCATTGCCTGATAGATCCAAATGGCTTAGTTACCCCAGTGGTTTGTTCTTATTTTAAAATCTTTTCTGTTTTCATGTGAAGCCGATATGGACTTTATGATCCTGCTAGGCCTAGATCTATTTTCCGGGCAAAAGCAGCTAAACGGTTCTGCCTCTATCAGATGAGCCTTTACAGCTGACAGACTTGCTGTCTCCTCACTTTGAAATGGATGTATCCAGTCAATGGCAATGCACTGAGCATTATTAAACTAACCACTATTATCTTTAGAATTGAAATAAATAGTTTGTGATGTGTCCCTGTTTTACATCATCAATGCAAATGTTTTCTACTATTATAAATGACAGAATTTTGAAAGTGTGCACTGTTTATAACTAAGTTAAAGTGAAGTTTCTTTCTGAACAAATGTAATAAGTTGATACAGTGAAAAATATTGTTTGACTTTCCTAGTACAGATGCGAAATAATCACTTAGAGCAGTCAGACTTGTTAAGAAATATTTTATTATTGTTTTGCAAAGAAACCTGCAATGCCTTCCAGTATTACAGTTAACTTGTTTGCTGACCCGTGTGCTATAATAGTAGACAGCCAAACTTATATTAGTGTAAAACTCTTATCTGAGGGCTGTAGTGACATAAATGTACTACTCAGATTTTGCTTTCCCAGTTTATAATGGCAGCAGAATCTGTTCATAAACTAATAATTCCAAATAGCATACATTCATCCCTAGAACTCTGACTCACAATCCAATTGACTTAGAGAAAAGATCTTGTCTTACATTCTAGCCTATGTTGCTTTACTTACAGAGCACTAATCACTCTGGCTGCGATCCTAGGCACAATTATTCATGAGTAAGTTCTACTGGTTTCCAGTGGGCTTTCTCATGAGTAGGTGAGTTAGGATTTCAGTCTCTGTGTTTTTACCCATAGTATGAACTGTTCTTTCACCAGCCAATCAGTAGCTTTTAGCTAAATGATTCTTTACATTTAAAATGCATGTTTGGTATCAAATAGTCCACCTTCCAACATTCATAAAGAAATCTAGTTTATACTCAGCAAAAGAGATTTTAAAAATATACCAACATTATAATAACATCACAGGGTGAACTTTGGGGCTTTATAACTTTCTGTATGGTGGATTCCCTGCTGATTATATACAGGGTGTCTCCACATGTGCTGCAGCAGGCTCAGTCCCTGTATGCAGCACAGTGTATGCCCTGTGGTGGGCAATTACTGCTGCCACACTTCAGGACCAGTGCAGGGAGCAGAAAAGATGCTTGTCCCCCTCCTCCTTGACCAGAGAGAATGATTCTTTCTACATGATGGAAAATATGTTAGTCAGAAAGGAGAAAATCATTAAATATGTAATGTACAAGCATATCAGGTAAGACACAGAAGATTCGTTTGCCTAATGGGAAATGATAGAGTAATTGTAGGTTGAAATGAGAAACAGCTGATGCCATAGCTCTTAAAGTTCAAACAATTTGTAACAACTTTTTGAGATTGGCAAAACAACTCCAGTTTATAAATATGATTTTTTCCTATGACACATTGCAAACTTCACATGCAACCTACACACGTGTTATGCACAACCCCTGTGTGCATGCACCTAGTGTGCAACACACACACATACAGTCTGCTTCTTGGGCACTAAGGGCTGGTTGCCCTGATCCTCCCTGCCTCCGATCCAGCTGCAGAGCTTACCAGAGGTGGTGGAAGCAGCTGGATTGGGGACGGGAAAGGCACCTCTTTCAACATATAGGAGAAGCAGCAGCAACAGCTGGATCAGGGACAGGAGAGATGGCAGCGAAAGCTGCATTGGGGTGGAGCTGTCTAGGGGGTGCCTACGTGCTCTACCACCGCCAGGCCAGTGAAGAGCTTATTGCTGGTGGCAGCAGGGCATCTGGATTGGGAGCAGGAGAGCTTCCCTCTTCAAGCTCGTGCCCTACGTGGCCACCTGAATTGCCTAATGGTAGCTCCAGTCCTGATGGTAATATAAAGAGCTTAGTGGTGTGGCTCAGTAGCTGTGCTTTGGGGAAGCTGCTCAGGGTCCTAGGTTTTATGTCACCCTCTATCTGACCAAGTCCCTTTCTAACAGCTAACTTATAAAATCAGTGAGCACATGCATGGACACACAGGTTTCTGCATTTTAAATACAAAACAGATACTCATCACATACTATGCAAATTGTGCCTGTTATCCAACCCACAAATGGATTTGACAGGTATACCTGTTTTGGAGAGTGCTCATTTCAGGTCTAGGATCAACGGGTATTTTCAGACGTGACGGGGTTGATTGGCCCAGGCACGGAAACAACCCTTTGATTCTCCGCCGGGGCCACCGCATCATGAGCTAACAGACGCGGTGGCCGATTCTGGCAGGGAATCCGGGGAGGGGGAGGGGCTGCATGGCGCAATGTGTGGCCGCACAGCCCCGCCCCCCCTACGCTTCCCCGGTCCCCGTCCTCCAGGAGACGGGTGGGCACCGCGGCCAATGCGGCCGCAGCGCCCAGCCACCACCCCCCGGCATTGACCACAACCCAGAATCCCACCCTGGATTCCGGGCTGTGGTCAGGGGACAGACGTTACTGTCCCCTTCATCATGGGGGGAATCTCACTCACCACGCAATCGGGGATGGTCCGGGCAGGACCTCCAATCGTGTGGTGAATCTGATTCCCTGCCGTGATTGACTGTGATAAACATCTGGGGGGAACTTCTGGTTCCCCAACAGATGTTACGAGGCCATTCCCCACCACAGGGTATTGACTGTGGTTGAGCGTGGTCTCGTAATATCTGAAAATACCCAACATCTTTCTATTGCAAATAAGCAAAATGTTTTCCATGTACTACAGAAGTGGTTGGGATATTTTGACCAAAAGGAAACAATTTTCCATTTCATGGCTAGCTCTCAAATTGTAACTAGGTAGATACAATGTTAAAAAAAAATCTCTACTTCAACAGCTCATTGAACCAGATAGAATTATTCTTTCTACACGATGGAAAATATTTCAATCAGAAAGGAGAAAATCGTTAAATACATCATGTACAAGCATATCAGGTTCGACACAGAAGCTTGGTTTGTCCAATGGACTATGATAGAGCAATCATAGGTTGAAACGAGAAACAGCCAATGTTATAGCTCTTGAAGCTCAAAGGATTTTTAACAACTTTTTAAGATGGGGGGGGCGCGGATATTTATAAATTGTAGTCGTTTTGCCTATGAATGACATGTCTTTAAAACTTTGTTTAACCAAGAAGAATGCTTGGGCTTCAGACTGGCCTACCATCCATCCCTTTATGCATTCATGATAGCTTCTCTATGGGCAAAAACAAATGTGCCACCAATGTGTCTGCTCCCCGGGCTGCCCCAGAGCAGAAAACCATGGGTGACATAGTTCAGGTCAGGCCAGGGCACTGAACAGATGTGTCCATAGCCAGGAAACCATCCTGCCAGCTGCATGGCCTGGGTAGGGCTGGGAGCAAAACAAATGTGAGACTGGTTGGCTCCCCTATCCACACAGTGTTTACAGTGCACTGCCCACTGCCATGATGGGCAGCTATGGTGGCCAATGAGGCACTGCCATGGCTGCTGACAAGCTAGAGTACAACAGACATGCTTGCCTGCTGTGGCCTGCTTTGGCCCCCTGTCCTTAGCCTGGACTGTGACCTTGGAGATTTTCTAAGTTCTTAACCCAGGTTAGACACCAACATGGTCTGGGGCAATCTCAGGCCAACATACGGTGGTGCCTGCACACATGTGCCAGTGGTTCCTGGGCTGAAGCGGGCCACAGCAGGCCAAGGTCACATCTGTTTTTACCCTGTGTCAACTGTTAACTTACAATTGTCTTGATCTAGTGATATATAACTTTGAGCAAGCCTCCAAATTCAACTTCCTCATCAAAATTTAAAGGACACTGCTTAACCTTAATTCCCCTATTCAGAAAAGTATTCAGTAATAAAATGGTGGGGGACTAAAACAACAACAAAAAATCCCTGTTAAAAGCAAATATTGAATTATGATCAGCTAGTAATTTGAAATGATCAGGTTAATGGGACATGATTTCACAACATGAGAAGTCAAGCACACAGTCCCTACTCCTTACTTAGGAAGGTCTTTTAAAGCACAGAAAACCTTTTCACTGCAGGTTACTACTAACCTACTAACTAGGGGTGGGACACCGGGGAAAATACTGGATACCGGATTTACCGGTATCAGATCTCCCCGGTACCGGATTTACCAGTATCGGCATACCGGATCGTTAACATTGGGTGTTTACCATTTTTTTTACATTGCGGTCGTTTATCTCAATGGCCGCAATGTAAAAAAAAATGGTAAAGTGCCCAATGTTAAAGATCCAGTATGCCAGTACAGGTAAATATCAGATTTATTGGATTAACCCGATACACCCAAACACTGGCAATATCGGTTCTTGGGAAAACAGGAATTCCCACCCCTACACTAACTACAATAATATGTAGTATTGTACTGTTAAAGTTGTACAGTGTGTTTCAGGGAGGTCTGAGCTTGCACAAAATCTTCATTCTACATTTGATTGCAAATCTGAAAGTTACTAATGATTTTGTATAAAAAGAACCTTTGGGTTGAAAGGCTTGCATACACAAGCTGAGATTTGTCAATTTCTAGACTGATTTCCTCTTCTAATTCAGAATTTCATAGCTTCTTTTCCTTTTACTTAGATTTAAATTTTGGGTGTCAAGGGTTACCTACCAGAACATTAAATCCAAGGAACAGGGAACAAAACCAATAAGGATAATCAGCCTGATTTTTTCATATATGTTCCATATACATAATAATATATACATCAAGAAAACATCAGAGCTGTTTTTTCTCTTGATTGGAAACTCTTTCGGCCATAAGTTGTTGCTTTCTGCATTTGTTTGGTATCTAGCACAAATGGCATCCCATTTATAAGGAGCATTCTGCACTCTAACATACAGAGACCATGCCCCCCTGGTAATCCTTCCCTGTCCTTATGCTTCCTGAGCATGGACAACAAGAATGGACAGGGGCTGTTCTCCCCATACCTTCCTCCCTCTGGGAAGGAAGTAGCAGATGAAAAATTAGGGAATACCTTCATTTCCCTCCCTGTCCTCTTGTCCACAACCAGGAGGGCATCCCTGTCATCAGGCACAAAGCAAAACCTTGCATCATGTGTGGAGGGTGGTAAGAAAGGAGGGAAGAGTGGCCACTCAGCACTCCTGTCACCCGCAGCAGTAAAACTGATTAATAAGAACAAAGAGCATTACATTAAGAATTCCAACCTTCTTAACTTTGAATTCCTCATGGTATTTTCCACCAAATTTGGCAGAAAGGCAGATGGCCCAAACATAGGTAAGGTCCCAGAATGTCATAACAATAGGAGTACATGGAGAGGAGATATGTCCCCTTTTCTACCTCATATTTCCTCTCCATGTGTTCCTATTGTTAGAATCCTGAATAGTCTTTATTAGTTTAGTGCTTGCTACTGTTAATGAAATGCCAATTTCACATATCCCTACAGAAGACTGAGAATGACTGGACTTAATTTTTCCTTAACTTCTACTTTTATAATAGGGATATATGGGTACAGTTGCAAAAGTGAGGCACTGAACTTCCAAGAGTAGCCAGGTCTTGCACTATGTGCTCAGGAGCTATAAAGCTGACACTGAATGGGAAGCATAGGGATCAGAGAGAAATAAGGATCAGAGGAACTGAGATTGAATGGGAATGTAAAAGAATTAGAACTACAAGTGGGGGGAAGTTTGAAAGCTGTTATGACTTCCCTTGTGGACAGAGATTTTACCTGTCTACCCTGAAAATTTCTGTAGTCTCAATTTAAGCACCACGTGTGTGCAATGCACAAACGAAAGTGTGGACCAAAGTGCCACTGCACACGTGCTTAGTGCTGCTGCCAGAGTCAATCTGTGCCACCACCCAAGTTTTCTGCCACAACCCTTCCTCTCCCAGGGCAGGGCTGTGACAGAAAACATGGGTGACCGTGCAGTCAGACCCCAGCGAAAGCACCATTCATCGCACAGCCGAAATGCTTGTGTTCCACACGCATGGATCTTGGATCAGGGTTTTAGTGCTCCTTTGGACAAGAATTAATCAAATGGCTTTCACCTAAGAGGATCAGGTCCTTAATGCGAGCCCAAAGTTGCTGATCAGTGAAGGAAAATAAGCTTTACAACTGTGCCTAATCCCATACAATGAAACATAGGGGATAACAAAGGGAGAGTAACAATGTAGAGCAGAATAGGAGGAGGAGGGGCATTGCATATTTGAGATACTAAGCATGTAAAAAGCATGAAAGAAACAATAAACATTTATGAAAAATTAGCCAGAGGGAAAATAGAATGGAAAAAAGTTGGAGAAATAAAAGGGTCAAGTAAAGCCTGGGGTGGCGGGGATAAGACTTAGCTGATAATAGGTTCCAAAAAATAAATAAATACTCTTATAGAAAATATGTATAACCTGATAGGGATGTACCTACAGCTAAAATATGACTAAAATCTAATGCAGTTGCTATTAAAATAAAGATTAATGTTCCAAATTCAGATACCCCTTGACAAACAATTTATCTAGTTGTGAAAGTTGTCTGGAAATGGGATAGCGGAGTGTTGTTTAGTGTTGCTTAACTGGTTAGCACTATCAGTAGGGCTGAAACTAATATTTGCATTTTCAGATAGCCCTCCAAATATTATTTGATCATCTGAATATTTCATTTAAATTTCTTTCATTTATTTTGGTATTTTGTTTTGGTTATTTCAATGATTTTGGCATTTTGTTTATATTATCTCTGTGCTATTTGAGATATTACCCATGTGCCACAGACAAAACAGAGTAAATGAAATAGAAAAATTATTGAAAAACCAATACGAAATACTGATATAAAAAAATTAACAAAATATTCTAAACAGATATCCGGCAAAACGGGATTTTCTCAGACTCAAAACAAATAAGGCACAGTTATTAAAAATATTTGTTTTGGTGAAGATTCCTTTCAACTCTGTCTATCAGTTTACACACTTTATGACTACTGGAGGCATAAAGCATAAAGCATACTCGGAACAGAGAAGCATCCAGATTAGAGAGGTTATATTTATAGTCAATTTATTGTCTTTTTCTCCCTTACTCACCTTTGCATGACTTAGAGAAATGAACAATCTCTTACTCCGTGTGTAAATGGAGTTTACATATTGCTCTCTGCTTGATTTTCACTAGATCTGAAATGAATATCTGTGGTGATTATCGTTGGGTGATAATAGATGTATGCTCGCCCGCTAGGGGCTGCTATGGCTTACCTGGCCTGGGAACTCACCAGGATGTCTATTTCCAGGCTGCCAGATGATTTTCATTTCATTTCATTTTCAATTTCTATCCTGCACTCTCTCGCCAAGGTGACTCGAGGCAGCGAACAAAAATTAAAATACGTAAATACAATATAACATCCATATAAATTCAATATAACAGTTCAAATACAAACCAAAAAACCCCTCATAATTCAACAATGTTTCTAACAATCAATCCAATAATTAATCTTAACATGGCAACCCTCAAAATAACAAACTCCTCCCCTCTCCCCCCCCCAATTTCTGGTAACCCACCATTATTTCTCCAACACCACCAGGAGGGAAAAGAGGATGCTGCCAACAGGAGGGAAAAGAGGGATCCGTCAACACACACACCCACACCCACACCCTTCTGCTCTCACCAGGAAGGGGAGGGACAACCAACCATATACCAGAATTAAAAACTACCCAAAACATAGCACAGTAATTAAACATCATATAATTCCACAGCCGGTCCAATGCATAATCCACATATCCCTCCCCCTCATCATATACCAGCATCCCATACTACATCAATAATACATCAATTTCCACCTCAATTCCCATCCTCCTCCTCCTTCCCACTTACTATCCAAGCACAATCCAGCTCCTCCTCCCCCCTGGTGTGCCAGAGTGCCAGAGTGGGCCAGTTGAACCCTAAATGTCCAAACCGCATTTGCACATCCCTAGAAACTGTGAAATAAAGATACCCTTGAGCTGTCGGGATGCACGAACAGAACTCAGTTCGGATGTTCTGCCGTTCGGTCATTCGGTTCAAAAACCGAGTTCGGGTTCAGTTGTTCAGTTCAGTGGAGTTCAGTTCGGCGGAACATTGCTGAACATTCGAAATAGCACTATCAGTACCACTATTGATACCGAATTTGAAGATTTTTTCAGTATCAGTATCATTTGGTCCTGAGACCACCCCGGTCTCCACCCCTGGTGCCAGGAAGTCTGCTCCTCAGCTGCCTCCCTCTTCCAGTCATGCTTTTCCCACCCGAATGGGCCTTCCAGTCATGCTTTTCCCGCCCCAAACTCATCCAAACTCACCCGAACATGACCGAACTGTTCAGTCGTTTTTGACTTTGGTTCGGACATTCTGTTCTGTCATCCGAACAGACTGAGTTCGGTCTGAACTCCGAACATCCGAACCGCATTTGTACATCCCTATTGAGCTGATTCCCAAGAGAGAAGGGACATTATTCTGCTGCACCCTGCAAAGATTCCCTCAGATATCCTTGAACCTGCTACACTGGCAGAGAAAGTGGGCACCCCCAACATCGGCCATCACTCTGTCTAGCTAAAGGTGGGTGCACCTGTGCTGGGTAATACCTGAGAATTGGGGTGGAGGATTGCACCCAGAAGTGAGTGAGTAGACATCAGAGAAGTGACACTTGTGTGAGCTCCCTTGCAAGTGATTGAGCCAGAAGACAGAGAGATGGAGACAGCTGAGAGGGAGCTGAGTGCCTATGTTGACAAGAGGATCAAGCAGCTCAAGCCATGTCTGCAGAGCAGTTCAGGATTTTCCAGGAACACCTGTGGGGTGTGGTACAGAAGAGGCTGACCAAGACAGGACCATCCCAGGGACTCCAAGCAGGCAGCCCCACCATATCTCCACCTCAGTGCTATGGACACATCTTTAGGGAAGGCAATTTCCCACAAGCTGGTGATCATGGGAATCTGCAATGCTGGTGCACGGAAGCAAGACCCTGGAGCACCATGGATGGACTCTAGAGAGGTGGAAATACTGTGGACTCAGGGGTGCAGAAGCCCCTAAAACTGCTACTTCTGTAGTGAATGGTGCATGTGTGAAGGTTTCCCCCCCTCCTGAACGTATGTGAATAGAAAGACTCTGCAGCGTCAGAGCAGGAGATGGAAGATGTGTCCAGACAAAACTGGGAGATCCCCTAAGCAGTGTTGGAGTTGTTATAAGCTAGGGAATTTAAATTGGGCATGTCGCCAAAGGGGGAAGGAGGGCAGCCCCAGTCCCAAAGTGAATTGAAAGCAGACACTAGAATTTCCCAAGCAGAGTGGGGCTTTAAGCACTGCATCACATTAGAGGATAAAAGAAAGGGTCCAGCAGAATCAGGACACCCAAAGAAGGTGTTGGGTTTGCCAGAAGGAAGGACACCTAAGTTGGCTTGCCCAAAAAGGGTGGCCCAGAAGGAGGGATGGAAACCTGGTTTATGCACCCATATGAGGACAGTGAGGGGGGGAAGCAGATGCTGATCTTTTCCCTGGAAAAAGGTACATAAGAAATGAATACTGAGTTGGGAGGGCGAGGAGACAGCTCAGGAGGAGGAGAGCCAGCTTAGATAATGGGTATAAAAAAGTTGGTGGGGCAGAGGGTTGTGTCCCCAGCCCCATAGTGCAAGGCAGGGCTGCCCCAAAGGGAGATGGGAAAGAATCACAGGGTCCACATACCCAGATAGAAGTAATTGTAGAGGTGGAGAGATGCACCTTAGAAGGGTTGGATCTAACTATGTCTCAGACGCAGGCTATGTTAGAGAAGTGTACATAGCAAGAGTAGGTGGAACAGCAGCAAGAGGAACAGAGGCAGTAACAGTATCTGCAGGCTTTGGCCCAGCAGATGGTTGAGGCACAGCCAGAAGGAAGTGTGGTGATTCTGGAGCAGGGCATCGAGGCACTACCACAAGAGAAGGGTAAGCTGAGGAAAAAGACAGGAGGCCACAGAAAGGCCTAAGAAAAGAAAATAATACATGAAGGGCTCTGGAGAGCCCGCATGAAAGTCCCGGGGAAAATTATGCTGATGGTGTGTAACTGAATCCCAGCATCAAGAGTTAGTGACCCCTAACAAACAGTCCCGGAGCTGAGAGTTGGGAAAGGCTTTGTGGGCCTGACTTCCATTTCTCCTGAAAGCAAAGGGGTGTCAGATATACTAAACCCATCTGATGGAGTTGGGTAATTTGTGAAATGGCCCCAAAGGGCTCATGCCTGTCCAGTGCGATGAGCAACATAACAGCCCAGTAGGACTAATTCCCACTGGGGGAGGGGAGATCTGTGACGTAGCCCAGTGTGGATAATTAAGTGTAATATAAATATGAGTAACAATAATAATAATAATAATAATAATAATAATAAACAACCCAGAGGTTTGTGCGGTCTGTCTGGGGAGTAGGAGGAGGCCAGACCCTGGAGTGGCCAGGGGCACTGACTGGCTATCTGGGGAAATATTACTGTTTTGAGTACTTTTGAGATGTTACTGTGTTGTAAACTATTGGGACAGGTATGTTTTTCGGGAGGTTTTAGACTCTGACCTGCTCTAAGAAGATTTACATGGGTCTACTATGGGTAGCCCTGTCTCCAGAAAAGGTGAGGTATGTGACAGGGCAGAGAGCTGACAATGCCTCTGGCCATTTAAGCAAACTAGCACCAACAGAATAGTGAAGGTGCTATTTGAGGACAAGCACTGAAGTGAGAGTGGATCATGCCTGATAGTCTTGCACCTGTGTTAGGGCATGCCTAGGTCAGCCCAAACCCTAGAAAGCCTGACTGGGACTATTTGAGAGAGACTGTTGACCTGAGAGACTGTGTGTGCTTTTAGACAGACCACAGCCCCACTTTTACCTATGGCAGCCAACTTCACCCCCAGATTAGCTGGTCTGTTTAAAAGCTCCCCTTCAGATGTGGAAGTTGAAACAGGCTAAGCCTGCGCTGGGCAGCCCTGTGTGTGGCACTACAAAACATCCCAGTGCACCACCAGTGGAGCGCACAAGTGAAACACGGGACACTTTCCTAAAGTGGACATGCTGTTTGTCTTCACCTCTATGCCCAGTCAACCGTTTTCCGTGACAGCACCATGACCAGACAGTTGTGGGCACCAGCCTAGAGCATTGGATGATAATCCACAACTCTATAATGTGTGTGTGGAGGGGGGATGGCACTGTACATTCAGACTGAAGGCTGGGGAAACTTCTGAGTCCATCTAAAGCATGCTCAGGTGAGGCTGCAAATGGGTGGACACAGAGGGGAACCCTTGGTTCAGTTCTGGGGGCAGGCAGCCTCCACATCCATCTGTTTACACCCTGTGTGAGAGGCTTGAGGAGACACAGGAGCTGGGAGGGTGTTCCCTAAATGAAAGGGTTTGGACTGGCAAGGAGGTGTGCCTAGCCAGCAGAACATGTGAGTAATGGAGGTTCTGTGTATATTGCTAAGAGAGACTGTATAGGGTGATGAGACACTTTGAAATAAAGAGACCTGTGAGCTGATCTCCAAGAGAAAAGTGACGTTATTTGTGCTGCACCCCACAAAGACTCCCTCAGGTATCCTTGACCTGCTACAATAATATCCAACAATTTTGTCTGCTTACAATTGGTCTGATGAAGCAGATGCAGACTGTTATTCAATTCCCGTGTTTTATCCAGAAATAAATCTCTGTTTAGGCTAATTTGGTGAGATTATTTTAGCCACTTTGGTTTTCCAGTTATTTCTGTTCATTTATTTCACCTTGGTATTTCAGTTATTTTTATTACTTTTGCCACTTTTGTATTTCAGTTGTTTCATTTCATCACTATTATCACTATTCTGCACATTATCAATGGTGTGCTAATGTCTCCAAAACAATGTAAATGAAATACCAAAGAGACCGAAATACCAAACCAAAGGCCCTGAAATAACAACAACAACAAAAAACCCAAGAAAATTGATATGCAAATATTGTTTCCATGGAGAATAACTATTCGGATATTCAGAGTGCTATCTGGCAATGCAGATAATAGCCATGAATGCAAAAATACCTATTCAGTCAATTTGCATATTCACTTTGATATGGCTGACTAAACGTACATTTTCAATTCCCTCGAGAAGTCCATAGCACCCCAGCTTCCTCATAATTAAAGAACAATTGTAAATGCCCTTCTGTGAAGATCTAACATATTGACAGAATTGTTGAAAGTAGAGAACAGGATTTTTTTTCTTCCTTAAGGTTTGCTAGAAAATAATTTCACCCCCACCCCGCAAATTATAGTTCTGCAGCCTGTCTCCTAGTACAAATACAGTACACAGCTACTGTCAGCTTTCTAGGGTGATTTTCATCCTAGAGCTTAAAGTGAAAAGCACTGAGTTCATGAGCTTTTACCACTGAGAATAAAGTGGGCTTATTTATCAAGGTCCAGCTCCTTGGTGAAGAGCTTAATTCTTACATCTCTAGTATATAGATATGCAGTGTCTGAGGTGACAAATATGCTTTAGAAGACTTCTTTTTTTTTACCATTTAACTCCGGTACTCCATAACATCTTTAATTCTGCTTTAGAATGTGTAAACTGTTTATTGTAATAGCTCATAATGGAAGATGTGCTATTTGCAAAATGATGAACTACCTGATCATTTTGCACTGACTTCTTACACTGTGCAGGTGTGACTTTCTAAGTAGAGTTATATGATACATTAGGAAAGTAGGGGAAAAATTAGGGATGAGACTTTCAGTATTGTTGATAAGCGAAAGTACCTGATAACGGCTATATCGGATTAATCCGATATTTCAGTTCTTTCTCAGTATTGGCAGTATCAGATCTTTTGCACTGGGTTTTTATTGGATTTTTAACATTGTGGTTTTCCCCATTAAAGTCAGTGAGGAAAACTGCAATATTAAATATCCGATAATGAGAGAAACGAGAAACGAGATTTTGCCCAAGTCCCACCCCTGGAAAATACTCTCGACGTGGTAGCAAAAAAAGGGGATTTGTAGTAATTCAAAGTAGATATGTGTTAACTAATTCCTGCTATTGGATGAGTTGGTGTGAAAAGATGTAGTAACTGAGGGTGTTTTAAAATGAGCTAAGCAATGGGAGGAGGGGGGATTCCATGACTGCTGAGTGGCACTGCCATAGGATTCAAACAGGCGGCTCCAAGTGTGGCTACCCTGGCTACAGAGGAAAGCTACTATGCACTCTCTCTCCCTCTGTCATGGACCATGGGGGAGGCAAATGCACGCCAGCCTGCTGCTCTTTGCAATTGACATGTCCTCAGCTTGGGTTTTGGGAACCTGGGCTCCCCAGCACTCCCAGCCAGTTCTTGTGACTTGCAAAGGCTGTCTCCCCTGCCCACAGTACCTGTGAGTGAAGGACTGGTTTGTTGGTGTTGTTGACTGTCCCAGTTTATACAGGCAGGGGTTTCATGGCTGCCTATTGCCATGAAGCTATTTAGCCTGCCCCACACAGAGCACTCTGGTTTTCCCCTACATGTTCTGTGACTGGCCATGAGTCGTTGATCCATGGCTTACGGGCGTGCACATCCCCTCGCTCCATGCCTGAGGCAGGAGGGGTGAGGTATAAATTTATACAATAAAAAGAGAAAATAATAATAACGTTCAGATGGTCAGTGGGCTACATGGCTCCTGGGTAGCCATGCATGATATCATCTCATCTAAAAACACCTCGAGTTCATGCAACCAGCTTTGTGTGTGACAACCCTTCCATGGTATATAAGATTTATTTATTTATTTATTTATTTATTTATTCAATTTGTATCCCACCCCTCTTGTGAACAGCTCAGGGTGGCTAACAATTTCATCATAAAAAACAATTATAAAACAAAATATTAAACAATCCATAAAAACACTACAATAAACAGGCTGGGATAAAAACAACAGATAAATAAGGGTGGGGGAAGATAAAACACACCCTAACCCCCCCCCTCCCCAAAGGCCTGGGCAAACAGCCAGGTCTTACAAATTGGCTGAAATGTCAACAGGCTTGGGGCCAGGCGAGCTTCCTCTGGGAGGGAATTCCAAAGGCACAGTATGGTCACCGAGAATGACCTCTCCATTGTGGCCCCCTGCTTAACATGAAGTACCTCCAAGAAGGCACCCCCGGTGAACCGAAGGAGCCGCTCTGGGGCACGGAGGGTGAAGTGGTCCCTGAGGTATGGGGGCCCAGACCGTGAAGGGCTTTATATATTAGCACCAGTACCTTGAACCTGGCTTGGCACGCTATCGGCAGCCAGTGCAGAGTCCAGAGCACAGGTGTTATATGCTCCCGGCAGCCCATCCCCGATAGGAGATGGGCCACTGCATTCTGCAATAGCTGCAGCCTCCAAACCAGGAACAAAGGCAGCCCCACGTATAGCGCATTGCAGTAGTCCAGCCTTGAGGTGATGAAGGCATGGATGAGGGAGGCCAGGTCTGGGCCAGAGACGAATGGACGCAGCCTCCGCACCAGATACAACTGGAGGAAGGCAGCCTGCGCCACTGCCTTGACCTGCTGCTCCAGGCGGAGGTCTGCATCCAAAATCACCCCCAGACTTCAGGAGCTTCAGGAGGGCGAACCTCCCCCCCCCCAAACCAGGGGGTTATGCCTCGTGGTGGTTTACTACAACCTTGGGTGCTTTAAGGGCCCCAAGCTGTGAGGCCTGCAGTTTTTCACCCCTCTCCAGGCCTTAGGGAGAATGGGGGCAGCACCAATTAGCGAATTATTATTGGCGATCCCTGGTTGACCATTTCTCCCTTCCTAGGGATTTCACCTGTGAAGGCCCTTAATTTGAAAGTTATAACCTCTCAGCCTCATTTCCTCATCTGTAAAATGTGAATATGTGTGTCTGCCTCTCCCTGTGTTCCCCTCACCCTAGTCCATCTTGGATTGTAAGCCTACTGGGAAGGAATTTGTCTCCATTAAAAACGCTTGTAAAGTGCCTTATACACTGCTGGTGCTATATAAATGCTTAATAATAATAATAATAATAATAATAATAATAATAATAAATAATCTCCTCTGCTGAGGGGATCTACCCTACTGCTGAAGTAAGGAGGGGTTAAAGATTTAGCAATGCACTGGACCTGTTTACATAAATGTAGCCCTTCCATAATGATGTTATTTGAATTCAATCAGTTGTGGCCATTTCCATCCCAATCTTGTGTCCTTGCCTTCTTCCATTGTTGTGTATGGGTGGTGGTGGCAGGGGTGGGGGAGACACTACCACATCAAGAGCACAGCTGAGACCTGAATGCAGCATTGGAGAGTGAAAGTGTAGAAACTGGGACTGAAAGAAGTCTTTGTGGAGAATTTTATTTCCACCAGAATGCATTACTCCGATCTGGATCTGGCAGAACGTGGACTAGGGATGGGCATTCAGATTAAATTATGGATTCAAATCCATTCCAGATTCCGATCTGTAATTTACGGTTTAATTACAGAGTCACATTAGTATTCAGATCCCATTGAAGTCAATGGGAAATTTTACCATTGAAGTCAGTGGGAAACTGATAAATAATCTGTAGTCCCTCCCAGAGCATTGGAGCTGACCTTCCCTAGCCCTATTCCCTGGGGCCCTACAATGGAGGGCTTGATTGAAACTCTGCTGGCCCACCACTACTGTGGGGAGCCTCCTGGCAGGCTCCCTCACCATGGCATGCTGCCAAGCTCCCTGCTTCAGAGTACACATGTGCAAAATGGCCACTGAGGGCTTTTTGTGCATTCTCAAAATGGCTGCCACCCTTAACCAAAACAGCAGCTGTCTCTTATACACATCTAGATGTGTATAAGAGACAGGTGTTAGAGCGTCTGTGTAAAAAGGGCCCATCTTGAGCATGTGCATGTCTAAAATGGTGCCATGAAAATGGTGTCATACCGTATTAGTTTTCATTTAAGTAAAAAAAAAAACAATTTAAGGTTTTTGTAAAAAAAAACATTCATTTTTGTAACTATTAAAACATAAAATAAACTTAAAACATCACTGAACATGCACAAATGGCTGTCAGATCATTTTGTGTATGTGTGCCCTTTTCCAAAATGGCAGCAGCAGCAGCAGCAGTGTCACAGTCATTTTGGAATAGGCCAGTCATTCAGCACATGTGCAGTGTTCATTTTGCACATGTACAGACAGGTTTTGCTTTTCTAATTTTGGAAAAATTTCCAATTTTGAAAAAAAGTATGCATGCACAAAACAGTACATTGGCCCACCAGCCCGCTTCTCCTCTGGGTAGTTTGTCCATCTAAAAGTGTCCCACCAGTTGTGCAGGCAGAGCAACTATGGAGCAGGCTGTGCCTGCTCTGGAGTAGCTCCACCGGCCGCGCTCTGGAACATCCCAGAACACCGCTGGCAGAGCAGATTGGCCAAACCCAGAGCACTAGCCCAAAGTGAAGCAGCTGTCCATCTGATGCACAAAACCTTTGCTGTTGCTCTGCTTCCAGATGACTGTTACCCCAGGCAACACCATAACATTGCGGATGCTCTATCCCACAGCTCTGAGTGTTTTTAAATGAGCACTGCAGGAGGGAGGGTCCATAGCCCCTAAGTGGCACAGATGTGGGGTGCCCACACATGCAACATGTGTTGGGAGTGCTTAATACGAGCCTCTCCCAGCATGGCTGCCACATCCGCAGAGGATTTTTCAAGAGTGCTCAGTTGGGGCCATGAGTGGACGTTGTGTGGGTCACAGGAGCGTGCCTCCCCACGCACCACCATCACATGATCAGTTGGATGCATGTACAGAGTGGAGGTGATGCATGGACATGTCTCACTTAAAAACACCTTCTGTGGTGGTGGTGGTGGGCACCATGCAGGGTGGGCAGCCCTTTGTCTGTCTGAAAACACCCATTGTGTCTTGCAGTCAATGTTGCTGCAAGCACACAATGGCTGTTTTTGGACCAACATTACTCACGTGACTCCAGAGCCAATCTGAAGTGAGCGTCACTGCTGTACAATGCTGAGACATGCTCTTATGGAAACTGTTTGCTAGGAATGTGCGAATGCGGTTCAGAAGTTCAGAGTTTGGACTGAACTCAACTAGTTCGGTCGACCGAACCAAACTTCTGAACCAAACTCGAATTCGACTGAACTGTTTGGTCGAATCCAAACCAGTTTGGAAGACCAAAAACAGCTTAAAACACTGATTTTGAATGTACTAACTTGGTTCAGAAGTTCGGAATTTGACCGAACTTCATTAGTTCGGTTGACCGAACCAAACTTCTGAACCAAACTCGATTTTTGAACCGAACCGAACCGAATTTCCAAACTCAATTCTGTTCGCATATCCCTACTGTTTGAATTGCCAGGATTCTTTTTAAATTAGTATTACCTGCCAATATCTTGGCTCCCCTTAATTTTGGAATCTACTATGTGTATTGGCAGAATTCACCCACATTTTGTTGTATTCCTGAAGAACAAATAACTATATCTATTTTAACTCTCCTTTGGGTTGTCAAAGTCCATGGATAAGAATCCTTACAACCAACCAGCAAACTACTTGACTCTCTGCTGGATCAATAAGGAAGCATGACTGACTTATAACTAGACAGCATTTCTTCTTGGAGGGAAGCTGACAATCTGAAATTAGGGAACATGGGTATGCAAAAGACATCTGAAGTGGCATGTACACTTTGGGGCAATTGATCCCAAAATAAAAGATCTTTAAGTCCATGCACATCACTACATTATAAATTGAAATGAGTAAACAGAAGAATGGCAGTTCCTTTCAATAGTGAAAAGGAAGAGACCAAATGGAAAGTGAGAACAAATAAAAGTATTTCTATTACCTCTAAATAAATCTGTAGTAATTTGACTAACATCTGAGATGCTAGTACAGTTCTACAGATGTTAATTAGTTCTACAGTAACCAACTGTAGAATTTGGCCTTAACATAAAGGCCCTTTTAATGTGTGTGGGAGGATGGGTGGACATCGTGGTGGGTGGGAGGTTCATGGGAGTGCATTCCGACAGACCCCCACCCATCTCCATGCATGGCGCAACCGGCATTGGCTCCAGTTGCTCCGTGGTGGGTGATGGGTGGAGATGGGTGAAGCACTGGAGCATACATGCACCCCCACCCACCACCTATGGTGTTCCCACAGGCACCCAACTATCCCTCCCACACCCACCATGGCGTTTTCATGGGTGCCCCCCCCCATGTGTGGGAGGGTGGGGGAGGCATCCATGTGAAAGCAGCCTAAGACTTAAAATCACTGCAAACATAGGTTAGAAATAAAGTGACTAAATGAATAAGTATTCTCAAATACATATCAATATTTGCTGTGCTTTTTAGTGAGACACTTAATAACACCAGACAGCATTAGTGGTAGAAAAAGAACATTCTAAACATATGGTTATTTTTTAAATGCAAACACATTGGTATAAAAACTGCAGATTATTTAGCCATGCTGTTGATGGAAAATAAATGGGACTAATATGGCAAAAGCTTTTCAATCCAGAATTTTAGAGACTCCTTGTAAGTGTTTTGTTGTTGTTGTTTTTTAAAATCTAAATTACTATAGCTAATCTGGGGGCTCAAATATGGGGCTCAGTCCTCACTTGTCCAAGTATGGAAGAGTTTCACACATGTTAGTTGCGTGTGAAAGTGCTATATTAAATTTAAGCAGATAATGAATTTTTTTTCACAGCAAGAGTCATCTAGACCTGAAACAGATATCACATTTGCTGCCCACAGGTGATATCCACATTTTTTTACCTATTGGGTATCTGACTACCTGAAAAATTGGTAATTTCTGGTACCGATATTTCTATTACTAACTGGATGGGGGGGGGGGGAATTGCGACTGTAAGTCAACATTCTGGGACATCAGATATTCACATTAGGTTGAAATCAGGAACCGATCAGTGCCTGATAGTGTTGAGTCAATTAGAGTACTGGAAATTAACCATTACCCATTGCCATGGACCCTCATTACTGCATTTTCCACATTCGTTTCAATGGGGAAACCAGTGAACAATAGGGATGTGTAAACAGGATGTTCGGATGTTCGGCCATTCGGACTAAATACTTAGTTTGGATTCATGGGTTCGGTCCAGCCGAGTTCAGACGCCCCGAACGTTTGGTAGAGTTAGGTGCTGCCAGGAGGCTTGGGGGACTCCAGGGACCCACAGGGATGCCCGTGGTGGCATAGCAGGCTGTCGGAGATGCAGCAGCAGTATCAGCAGAGACCGGAAAGGTTTAGCACCCTGGGTTGCCCAGGAAGGCAGGCTCGGTGCTCGGCCCCTGGGGGTGCCCGTGGTGCCAGGGCTGGCCATCGCAGACCCAGCAGCAGCAGAGACTGGGAAGACTTAGCACTTGGCACCCCTGGTTTCCTGGGAATTCAGGCTTGGTGCTTGGACCCCGGGGTTGCCTGTGGCACCAGAGATGGCTGTCTAAGACCCAGCAGCAGAAGCACCAGCAGCAGCAGGAGCAGCAGCAGCAGCAGCAGCAGCAGCAGCAGAGACCATGAAGGCTTGGTGCTTAGCACCCCAGGTTTCCTGGGCAGGCAGCTTTGGCGCTTGGCCCCAGGGGGAGCCCATGGCACCAGGGCTGGCCATCTGAGACCCAGCAGCAGCAGCGGTGGCAGCAGCAGCAGCAGCAGCAGAGACCAGGAATGCTTGGCATTTGGCACCCTGGATTTCCCAGGCAGGCAGGCTCAGCGCTTGGCCCCAGGGGGTGCATGTGGTGCCAGAGATGGTCATCTGAGACACAGAAGAAGGGGAAGCAGAGGCTGGGAAGGCTTGGGGCTTTGTGACTGGCACCCATAGGAGGCAGGGCATTGCAGACTGGCACTCCTGCGCGCGCTCTCCGCTCTTCCTCTGTCCCCTCCCTCGCTCTCCCTCGTTTCTCCTGCTCGCCCAACCGCCTTCGTCCCTTCTCCCTCGCTGCCCCCCATGCCTGGAACTCCCTCCCTGCCGACATCCGCCTTGCCCCCTCCCTTCATACCTTCAAATCCCTCCTCAAGACCCACCTTTTCCATGCTGCCTTTCCCAATGCCCTCTAGTCTTTCTCCTTGCTCTTACTGTCAGCCCTCCTCTGCTGACTGCTGCTACCGACCACCTTGTAACCAAGCCAAGTACACGCACCTGAGACTTCGCATCCGCCTGAATGTTTGTTTGTCTTCTCCCATGTCTCTCCCGCTGTCCCCTCTCCTTGTCTCCCCCTCCTTGTCTTTTAGATTGTAAGCCACAGGCAGGGACCGCATCTGATTGTATGTTCTGTACAGCGCCAGGTTGCAACTGGCGCTTTATAAATGTTTAATAATAATAATAATAATAATTGGTGGAGCAGCGGAAGAGGCCTGGCCAGGGCTTGGTGGCCTACACCCTTTATTGGGCATTGCAAGCTGGCATCAGCAGAGAATCAGAAAAAGCCTGGCCAGGATGTAGTGGATGGCATCTCTATTTGGCCAAGCATTGCAGACTGGCAATGCTGAATGGCAATGCTGATTGGTACTGCTGCAGAGCACCCACTCAGATGGAGTGTTTGGGGAGGGATTTAATTGGGCATCTCCCAGCATGTCTACCCCAGTAGCAAGCCACCATGCACTCCCTCTGCCATGGATCATGGGGGACAGGGAAGCAAACTGGGCTGGCCTTTGCAAGTGTCATATGCATGCCCAGTGTGAGCCCTGGGGAACCCAAGCTCCTCAGGGCTCCTGGCTAGTTCTTCTGAGGCCATGTCCCCTGCCCACTGAGTGCCAAGAGCAGTGGCAGTGGCCTGGTCAGGTCTTGGTGGATGGCACCCCTACTTGGCAAGGTGTTTCAGGCTGCCAGGAATCGGTGGTGCAGTGGCAGCGGCCCGGCCAGGGCTTGGTGGTGTCAGGCTCCGGTGTCGGAGCCTAGGGAAAGGATGGAGGGGAAGATGAGGGAAGGCAAAATGGGAGACACAGGATTAGCAAGGGAACTTCTCAGCCGCTCTCTGATATCCAGGGGATAAAGCACTCCACATAAGTACCAGCCAAGCTGGTCTAGGAAGGCATACGACTCATCATCGAGGTACAAGGACAGGGAAGAAACATACAGGACCGGGAACTGGAAGACAGGGATCAAGGGATCAACACAGGGGAAGTGGGAGCCAACAGGGGAAGCCAGAGGCAAGGGAAGCCAGAGGCAGAGTCAACGAGGGAAGCCAGAGGCGAGGGGAAGCCAGAGGCCGAGGCAATAAGGGAAGCCAGAGGCGAGGGGAAGCCAGAGGCTGAGGCAACAAGGGGAGCCAGAGGCGAGGGGAAGCCAGAGGCCGAGGCAACGAGGGAAGCCAGAGGCGAGGGGAAGCCAGAGGCCGAGGCAACGAGGGAAGCCAGAGGCGAGGGGAAGCCAGAGGCCGAGGCAACGAGGGAAGCCAGAGGCGAGGGGAAGCCAGAGGCCGAGGCAACGAGGGAAGCCAGAGGCGAGGGGAAGCCAGAGGCCGAGGCAACGAGGGAAGCCAGAGGCGAGGGGAAGCCAGAGGCCGAGGCAACGAGGGAAGCCAGAGGCGAGGGGAAGCCAGAGGCCGAGGCAACGAGGGAAGCCAGAGGCGAGGGGAAGCCAGAGGCCGAGGCAACGAGGGAAGCCAGAGGCGAGGGGAAGCCAGAGGCCGAGGCAACGAGGGAAGCCAGAGGCGAGGGGAAGCCAGAGGCCGAGGCAACGAGGGAAGCCAGAGGCGAGGGGAAGCCAGAGGCCGAGGCAACGAGGGAAGCCAGAGGCGAGGGGAAGCCAGAGGCCGAGGCAACGAGGGAAGCCAGAGGCGAGGGGAAGCCAGAGGCCGAGGCAACGAGGGAAGCCAGAGGCGAGGGGAAGCCAGAGGCCGAGGCAACGAGGGAAGCCAGAGGCGAGGGGAAGCCAGAGGCCGAGGCAACGAGGGAAGCCAGAGGCGAGGGGAAGCCAGAGGCCGAGGCAACGAGGGAAGCCAGAGGCGAGGGGAAGCCAGAGGCCGAGGCAACGAGGGAAGCCAGAGGCGAGGGGAAGCCAGAGGCCGAGGCAACGAGGGAAGCCAGAGGCGAGGGGAAGCCAGAGGCCGAGGCAACGAGGGAAGCCAGAGGCGAGGGGAAGCCAGAGGCCGAGGCAACGAGGGAAGCCAGAGGCGAGGGGAAGCCAGAGGCCGAGGCAACGAGGGAAGCCAGAGGCGAGGGGAAGCCAGAGGCCGAGGCAACGAGGGAAGCCAGAGGCGAGGGGAAGCCAGAGGCCGAGGCAACGAGGGAAGCCAGAGGCGAGGGGAAGCCAGAGGCCGAGGCAACGAGGGAAGCCAGAGGCAAGGGGAAGCCAGAGGTCGAGGCAATGAGGGAAGCCAGAGGCTGAGGCAACGAGGGAAGCCAGAGGCAATGGGAAGCCAGAGGCTGAGGCAATGAGGGAAGGCAGAGGCGAGGGGAAGCCAGAGGCCGAGGCAACGAGGTAAGCCAGAGGCGAGGGGAAGCCAAAGGCCGAGGCAATGAGGGAAACCAGAGGCGAGGGGAGCCAGAGGCAGAGGCAACAGAGGAAGCCAGAGGTGAGGGGAAGCCAGAGGCCGAGGCAACGAGGGAAGCCAGAGGCGAGGGAAAGCCAGAGGCCAAGGCAACGAGGGAAGCCAAAGGCGAGGGGAAGCCAGAGGCCGAGGCAACGAGGGAAGCCAGAGGCGAGGGGAGCCAGAGGCAAGGGGAGCCAGAGGCAGAGGCAACGGAGGAAGCCAGAGGTGAGGGGAGCCAGAGGCCAAGGCGGCGAGGGGAGCCAGAGGCGAGGGGAGCCAGAGGCTGATGCGGTGAGGGGAGCCAGATGTGAGGGGAGCCAGAGGCAAGGGGAGTCAGAGGCAGAGGCAACGGAAGAATCCAGATACTAGGGGAGCCAGAGGCAGAGGCAACGGAGGGATGCCAGAGGCGAGGGGAGCCAGAGGCGAGGGGAGCCAGAGGCAGAGGCAATGGGGGAATTTCCCAGTGAAACAAAGGTGGCCAGAGGGCCAGGTCCTTCAGGCCAGGAAACAGACAGACAGACAGACAGACTATGGGGTTCTCAAGGGAGGAAGGGAGCCACTCAACACAAAACCAGACAGAGGGCGAACAGGAAACCACCAGCATGCACCACGTGCAGACAATCAACAGGAGGAAAGGAACTTAGGTAAGAAACCCACCAACATACAAGGAGGACAAGCAGGACACAAGAGGAGTGGGAAGGGCATAACACACAACAAACACAAGGGGATACAACACCAATACAGACAGAGAACAAACAGCAGAGCAGAGAACAAACAGCAACAGGAGAGGAGAGCAAAGGGTAAGAGCCAAACACAAGCCAAGGGGAATGACCTGAAGCTCCGCACCCGCCCCAGATCCCAGTAGCCCTAAATACCCTAAGGATCCAATCAGGCTGGGGCAGCTGGTCCGCGCCCCCAATCAGGGGCAACTGGGCACAGCTGGAAGGAAAAGAGGGAATTACAAGGCAGGGAGGGAAACCACCTTCTTCAGTAACACCCCAGTGGCGCAGGAGGCAGCAAGCATCCCAGGCAACCCCCGAGGCTGGGAGTTCAAGGCCAAGCCATGACAGTCCCCCCCTCCAATCCCCCCCCATGGCCAGCTAGGGGAATACAGGCCACCCCGTGGAAGGGACGAGAGGGGAACAAAAGGGAAAGGGTCTGGACCCAAAAAGGATGGGAGAAGTCCAGGGTCCGAGATAAGGCCCATAGGGGGGCACACAGCCATAGGGTGGTAAACTACTGGAAGGTAGGGCCTTGTGAGGTTCATTAATATACCCCATAGGAGGAATGGGTGTAACACAGTACTCAGTCCGGTGGGGGGAGTAGGAAGTCCAGGTGCAGGCTGGACCAATGGAGGAGGTCCTAACAAGGAGGATGGGGTTTCACAAGTGAATTTAGGGGCACGGGGTCCAGGGGAAACACAAGGTCCATGGCCACACACTCCAGGATCCAGGGGGCGAGCATCATGGTGATGGAGACCGTGAGTTGACCGAGGAGATCCCAACCCAGAACTCTTTGTGCCATGCACACGCAGAGTCTTGGAAGTACATAGGTGTGTTGGTACCTCTGGTGTAGTAAGGGGGAACCGTGGCCTTGTTGTAGGAACAGCTGGGGAGCAGCTATTAGAGCGTACATTCGGAAGGGTCCCAGCCCCCTTCTTTGTAAGGAGGGGAGATGCTGACGATATTGCAGGTCCTTTGTGGGCGATCTTCCCCTGGGCGCTGGTATTCCGCATCCTTGCAGGTTTTCTTGCAGAGGTGGGGGAAGGTAGGTTTACAGCAATGGGATGCCCAAGCAAGGTTGGCTTGATAGGCTTGTCGCTCGACTCGGAAAGCTCCCTTGACAAAATGGAGAAGTTAGTAGAACAGCCCGGAGCAGACAGGGAGGGGAACGGCAAGCCGGAG
>QEPC01014787.1:786177-815245 GCA_003113815.1 Sphenodon punctatus
GGTCCCAGCCCCCTTCTTTGTAAGGAGGGGAGATGCTGACGATATTGCAGGTCCTTTGTGGGCGATCTTCCCCTGGGCGCTGGTATTCCGCATCCTTGCAGGTTTTCTTGCAGAGGTGGGGGAAGGTAGGTTTACAGCAATGGGATGCCCAAGCAAGGTTGGCTTGATAGGCTTGTCGCTCGACTCGGAAAGCTCCCTTGACAAAATGGAGAAGTTAGTAGAACAGCCCGGAGCAGACAGGGAGGGGAACGGCAAGCCGGAGCAGCCTGCTGTTGTTACATCAGGCTTTGGGGTTTTTCCCACATTCCTGGGTAACCCCTCTGGCATGGGGGAAACCGGCAGGGAAACATTCGTGAACCCCATGTCCAGGAGTCCAGCCTGTTCCTTTGGTGGTGGTTGGTAGCCTTCCTGCAACACAATGGGGCCATTGGCTATCGACACTCCATCTCCCTGGTCCGGCTGCACTGGGGGCAGGTGCGTCTGTGATGGACTGGAACCTTCAAGCCCTCCCGCCATATTAGAGTTGGTATCCGAGGGTAACGATGGGGTCAGCGTTACAGAGTTAACCAGTCCTGACAGACCCAGAGCTGTTCCTTCTGCCCTTATAGGGCCCGATTTGGGGGAAGACAAGGTGGGAACCTCCACCATGGTAACAGTGGCACATGGCATGAGACTGTCCATTCCACTTAGGGATTGCAAGGCCCCAGGCAGTGGCGAAGTATCCCTATTTGTCATGGGGGTCATGGGGGTCCAGCATCGCTCTAACGATCCACCATCTCCACTACCGTCCAAGGCATTCTTTAAGGCCAACCCCGAGCTTCGAGCAATGAGCACTAGAGACTGGACCTTGGGGTGGCGGACTAACACCCGCACGGTCTGGAAAACAGTTGGTTGGCTCTGTCGTGCCTGCCACCCAGCTACAAGGATTGTTGGGCCTGTGGGCTCTGGCTCCCATGGTCCTAGAACAAGTCGGGGTCCTGGGGCCACTGTCGGGGGCTTACCTGGCCCAGGAGTCGATGATGATGTGAAGGCTGCTGCCTTAGGAGGAAGTCTCAAGGATGTCATCATCTCATATGGTGTCGGCTGAGGTCGGCATGGCTGGTCCAAAGACACCCGTGGATTGGAGGGCAGGGACACTGGGGTAGCCTCTCCATCTGCAGACTTAACAGATTTAGTGTTTACCTGGTCCACATAATTGAGTACATGCTTATAGTGGGCCCACATGGCAGGGGTCTGTTCCAGTTCCATCTGCTCTCCCTGCAAAATGGCCTTTATCCAGGGGTGTGGGAGTGTCACTTGCATCTGACATCCCTGCACGTGCCCCTGACCATGCCCGCAGAACTGGTGACAGTCGTGGCTGCAAAGGGGGTATATCCAGTGCCGCCATCGGGGGCGGAAGCAGCATTGTGGCCACGGGGGGTTCCGGCAGGGACAGGCCCGGGCAAAGGTCCGCGCCCTGGTGGCATGGGCGACCCCGCCTGCAGTGTACTGTGACAAGGGCACTACTGAGGCCTTTCTCAAAGGGTCATCAGTAGTGGTAGCTGGAATCATGGTACAGGATATCAAGTCCAGGGTCTAGCAAGCGATGGGGAAAAATGGGGGACAGGAGTGTAGGCGGAGCTTTCTGCCAGGCTCCGTGGTCGGAGCCTAGGGAAAGGATGGAGGGGAAGATGAGGGAAGGCAAAAGGGGAGACACAGGATTAGCAAGGGAACCTCTCAGCTTCTCTCTGATATCCAGGAGATAAAGCACTCCACATAAGTACCAGCCAAGCTGGTCTAGGAAGGCATATGACTCATCATCGAGGTGGAGGGAGAGGGAAGAAACACACAGGGCTGGGAACTGGAAGACAGGGATCAAGGGATCAACACAGGGGAAGTGGGAGGCAACAGGGGAAGCCAGAGGCAAGGGAAGCCAGAGGCCGAGGCAATGAGGGAAGCCAGAGTTGAGGGGAAGCCAGAGGCCGAGGCAACGAGGGAAGCCAGAGGCGAGGGGAGCCAGAGGCGAGGGGAGCCAGAGGCAGAGGCAACGGAGGAAGCCAGAGGTGAGCGGAAGCCAGAGGCCAAGGCAACGAGGGAAGCCAGAGGCGTGGGCAAGCCAGAGGCCGAGGCAATGAGGGAAGCCAGAGGTGAGGGGAGCCAGAGGCCGAGGCGACGAGGGGAGCCAGAGGCGAGGGGAGCCAGAGGCTGAGGAAGTGAGGGGAGCCAGAGGTGAGGGGAGCCAGAGGTGAGGGGAGCCAGAGGCAGAGGCAACGGAGGAAGCCAGAGGCGAGGGGAGCCAGAGGCAGAGGCAACGGGGGAATTTTCCAGCGAAACAAAGGTGGACAGAGGGCCAGGTCCTTAAGGCCAGCAAATAGACAGACAGACAGACTATGGAGTTCTCAACGGAGGAAGGGAGCCACTCAACACAAAACCAGACAGAGGGTGAACAGGAAACCACCAGCATGCACCACGTGCAGACAATCAACAGGAGGAAAGGAACTTAGGTAAGAAACCCACCAACATACAAGGAGGACAGGTATCCACACAAGAGGAGTGGGAAGGGCATAACACACAACAAACACAAGGGGATACAGCACCAATACAGACAGAGAACAAACAGCAGAGCAGAGAACAAACAGCAACAGGAGAGGAGAGCAAAGGGCAAGAGCCAAACACAAGCCAAGAGGAATGACCTGAAGCTCCGCACCCGCCCCAGCTCCCAGTAGCCCTAAATACCCTAAGGCTCCAATCAGGCTGGGGCAGCTGGTCCACGCCCCCCATCAGGGGCAACTGGGCACAGCTGGAAGGAAAAGACGGAATGATAAGGCAGGGCGGGAAACCACCTTCTGCAGTAACACCCCAGTGGCGCAGGAGGCAGTAAGCGTCCAAGGCAACCCCCGAGGCTGGGACTTCAAGGCCCAGCCATGACAGGTGGTTGGCACCCCTACTTGGATGGGCATTTCAGGATTCCGAGCATCTGTGGGGCAGTTTCAGACAATGAAGTGAAATGACATCTCTCCCTGCCTGGAACACAGGCCCCATAACCCTGATGGTAGGTCCTGGGGCTGGAGTGGCTGTTTCTTGATGCAGTGGAATGACAGATCCCTGTGATTGGAATTATGGGCACTGAACACTGACAGTGGGCCGTGGGGCCAGAGTGGAACCTTCTGGATGAAGTGGAATGAGAGCTCTCCCTGCCTGTAACGTAGGCCCAGAACCCTGATGGTGGGTCCTGGGGATGAAGTGACTGGCTGCTTCTTGGTGTGGTGGTATGATAGCTCCCTGTAAGTGGAATTATGGTCCCAGAACCCTGATGGTGGCTCCTGGGACTAGAGTGGCAGCTTCTAGATGAAGTGGAATGACAGTTTCCCATGACTGGGAGTGATGGCCCCAGAACCCTGATGATGGGTCCTGGGATTAGAGTGGCAGCTTCTAGATGAGGTAGAATAATGGCTCCCCATCATTGGAAAGACAGCTCCAGAACCCTGATGGTGGGTCCTGGGACTAGAGTGGCAGCTTCTAGTTGAAGTGAAATGACGACTCCCTGTGATCAGAATGATGGCCCCAGAAGCCTGACAGTGGGTCCTGGGACTGGAGTGTCAACTTCAAGATGAAGTTGAATGACATTTCCCCATGACTGGAATGACGGCCCAAGAACCCTGATGGTGGGTCCTGGGACAGGAGTGTCTGGCACCCATACTTGGTCGGGCATTGCAGGCTGCCAGTCAGGCATTGGCGGAGCAGCAAAGGCCCGGTCAGGGCTTGGTGGCTGGCACCCATGCTCGGCTGGACATTGCAGGCTGGCTGGCACTGGTGGAAGGAGCAGCAGCAGAGGTCTGGCCAGGTCTTGGTGGCTGGCACCCCTACTTGGCCTGGTGTTGCAGGCTTGAATCCTACTCTCTGGATCTGGACAAGCTATTCTGCCAACTGGTCAAGCCTTGTCCGGGGGTGAATCATGTGGCCACCCAGTTGCCAACATTGGATTTCCAGGGCACAGTACCCATGGCACAGCAGAGGCAGCATATGCAGCAGCAGCAGACATTGGATTGTCCAGTAGCAGAACTCATGGCACAGACAGCTGAGGTAGCATTAGTGGCAGCAGCAGCAGACATTAGATTGGCAGGGCATAGATAGCAGAGGCAGCATTGGCAACAGCAGCAGACATTGGATTTCCCAGTAGCAGAACCCGTGACACAGACAACAGAAGCAGCATTGGCAGCAGTAGCAGACATTGGTTTGCTGGGGGAGCAGAACCTGTGACACAGACAGCAGATTCAGCATTGTCAGCAGCAGCAGACATTGGATTGACGGGGCACAGAACCTGTGGAACAGAAGAGATGGCAGCAGCAGGATTTGCCTGTGTTCAGCACCCATGGAGCAAGGATGGTAGGATTTGCCAGGGAAGAGCTCCAATACAGCAACAGATGGAAGCAACAGGATTGCCATGGCACATTTGGATTGGGAAGAGCACCCATGTGCCAGCAGACAGCAGCAGCAGTATTACCAGGCTAGTGGGGCACATCACCCAGGGTTGCCAGGGCAGGCTGACAGGCACCTTGGCATGAGAGGCAGGCAGGCTGGGGCAGGGCTTCAGCTTTGCCCACAGGGTGGGAAGACAGGCACTTTGGCATGAGCATGGGAAGACAGACTGAGCAAGGTTTGATCCTGGCTACCTGGGCAGGTGGGCAGACAGGGAGCGTTGCATTAGCAGAAGGCAGACAGAGGCAGGGTTCGAGCTTGGCAACCAAGGTAGGAAGACAGGCAGCATGGCATTAGCATGAGAAGGAAGACTGAGGAAGGCTTTGATCTTGGCCACCTGTGTGGGAGGGCAGACAGGCAGCATGGCATGAGAAGAAAGCAGACTGAGTCAGGGTTCGAGCTTGGCAACCAAGGTAGGCAAACAGGCACTTTGTTATAAGCATGGGAAGGCAGACTGAGGCAGACATTAATCTTGGTCACCTGGGCAGGCAGGCAGACAGGCAGTGTGGCATGAGAAGAAGGCAGATTGAGGCAGGGTTTGGTCTTGGCAATCTGGGCAGGTAGGCAGACAGGCAGAGTGGCATGAGCATGGGGAGGCAGACTGAGCCAGGCTTTGAGCTTGGCCACTTGGGTGGGTGGGCAGACAGGCAGCATGGCATGAGAAGAAGGCAGACTGAGGCAGGCTTTGAGCTTGGCCACCGGGGCGGGCGGGAAGACAGGCAGTGTGGCATGAGCAGAAGGAAAATAGAGGCAGACTTTGATCTTGGCCACCTAGACGGGCAGGTAGACAGGCAGCATGGCATGAGCATGGAAAGGCAGACTGAGGCAGGGTCTAATCTTGGCAACCTGGGTGGGTGGGCAGACAGGCAGCGTGGCATGAGAGGCAGTAGGGAAGGCAGCCTGGGACATTGGCAGGGCACTCATAGGCTGGCGAACACTGTTCAGTGCGAGAGAGAGAGAGAGACAGTCAGATAGGTGGACTGTATGGATGTGCGAACAGAATGCAGTTTGGATGTTTGGATGTTTGGACGTTCAGTTCGAAACCCAAGTTTGGATTCAGTTATTTGGTTCGGTGGAGTTTGGTTCGGCCGAAGTTGGCCGAACATTCGAAAATAGCGCTATCGATACTGATACCGATACCGGATTTGATGAGTTTTTTGGTATCGGTATCATTTAGCCCTGAAACAGCCCCTGGTCTCCACCCCTGCTGCCAGGAAGTCTGTTCCTTAGCTGCCTCCCCCTTCTAGTCATGTTTTTCCAGCCAAAAGTCATGTTTTTCCTGCCCCCAAACTCATCTGAACATGACCAAACTGTTTGGCCATTTTTGAGTTCAGTTTGGACATTTGGTTCAAACATTTGGTTTGAACATTTGGTTCGGACTTCCGAACAGACTGAGTTCAGTACAAACACCGAACATCCGAACCGCATTTGCACATCCCTAGTGGACCAAGATCATCTAGACAGAGGCCGGCTGGCAGGATTACAGCTTCCCAATGCCATCCTGTGTCATGAGGTGAGTCAGATAGACCAGGTGAGGCCATCTAGTGTGAGAGAGTGAGACGCAGGGCGGGTGTCGGAGATTGGGAGGGAATGACAGCACCTCGGCAGCAGTAGCCCAGATTGAGCAGGAGCCCCATCCCAAGACTGCCCCTGGCATGTGATGGCGTGTGCCACTGCACCATCAATCCATATCCAGGGGCAGCTCGAGGAATCCCAGCAGTTGAAGGATAACCTTACTGAACAGCAACTGGTCCACCAACTTGGCCCCCAGTCTCAGGCAGTGCGGCGAGCAAATATCCCCCACCATTGAGAACACCCATTCACTGGGGACACTGGTTGATGGGCAGAACAAGAGACCCTTCACCACTCTGGACAGGGCCGGCCACACGTTGGTGTTGCCGTCCCAGTAGACCAAGGGATTGCTGCTGGGTTTGATGCATGGCTCCTCTTCCAGGTAGCTTTCCACTGCTGCTGAGGTGCTGTTGTCACACCTGGTTTTCTGGTGGTCAAATGTATTCCTGGGGAATGTACCTTTCTTTGGTGGTGTTATGTGTTTTCACTAATAAATCACTGATGTGTTACAAGCTCTCTCATACATTCACATAAAGGGAAAGGAAGTCCATCTCCTTACAGAGTTCCAGAATGAGACAGCTTACTGTAGAACCTGGATTATACGTCCATTTCCTTACAGAGTGTCAGATAAAGGCAGCTGACTGTAGGATTCGGCTCATAGAGGGGTAAAGGAAAAGTACACACACTCACTCATTCATTTAACCAAGGTGACAATGTTCTTTTAGATTCTGTGGTCAATTCAAGAGATCAGAGATAGACTGGAAATAAATTGGCAAAACCTCTTAGCTTTATTTGTTACAAAATTACAAATAAGAAAAATATTACTCTATGTGTTAATACAAAGACATATTCTCAACATTCATTCTATTCTTTCATACATTACCTATCCTCCTGTTAGGGTGGCCAACCCATAACAGAGGTGATGGGGGAGCTGGGACCTGTCCATTGATGTTGAGATGGTACAGGCATCCATTGATGTTACAGGCATCTCTTGATGTTACAGGCATTCCTTGATGTTTCAGGCATCCGAGTTCCAAAAGACATCCGTCCCACATTATAGGTCTCTGGTTCCATAGGCCATGCATATGCTATTATGCAGAGTCGGCCCTCCCATGCCTTTCATGAGTCATTTTGACTAGGATGTATCTGTTCTCCTATGTTTCCTCTTTTGTGACCAGTTGAACTTTGTCCCATTTCATAGATGTCTGTTTCCAGCCTTATGCCCAGAACTGTTGTATAAGCAACTAATGTTCAGCTATGCTTGTAAATATCATGTTCAAGCTGTACTGGCATCTTGTGTAAGTCTTAGTAATGCGGTTTGCAGTCAAAAACTTGCAAGCTGCAAATTAAAGTCTGTGCATAGTTCACTGAGGGACTTTTGACTTCAAGCAATGTTTAGGGCCTATGGCCTCAAGTCATGTCTTGTTGTTTCAAGCAATTCTTCGCAGTATCTTCAGCCTGAACAATTCTAACTTCTATTGTCATTCATACACCTGTCATTCTACACCTGACACTGTCGTACTCCCTCACATAACTCTGCCTGGGTCCAACCTCCACCAGTGCCCTAAGCCATGCTGCCTGCCCTGCTGTACATGAGCCCATGCTCACCAGAGTGTCCATCACATAGGAGATGCTGATGCTGGCAATAGGGGTGCTGCTGATGCTCAGCTTACTGCTGTTGCTGATACTCCTAGGGCTGGGGGCAGGGATAGACCCCGCTGGCTGAAAGGTGTGGCTACTCCCACTCCCACCATCCCCTTTGGAAAGCCACGTCACCCTCCATGTCCTGCAGCTACTGATGGACTTGACAGATGCCCCCACCCTAGCTCCTCCATGGTCCACTAACGCTGCTACTGCTGCTGCTGCTCCTACTCCCCCCTATCAGCGATACCGCTCCTGCTGCTAGAGGCAGCTGTTCAAGCAGGACACTTGCCCACTGATGGAGATGGACAACTGTCGGTGGCAGTCAGGAACCCGCTGGTGTCCACTGCCCCCACCTGCCCGCTTAGCTGTACAGTGCTGTGGCATAACTTGAGGTGCCTTGCCATGGCAGTTGTTCCAAGGTTGGTGAGCACCTGCCCATGCTTCACCACCTTCGGGCATAAAGTGCACTGCACCTCCCTGGGATCATCCACCTGCACCAACTTAAAATGCACCCAGATGGAGGATTTTTTGCCATCTCCTGCCTTCTGGCCTGCACCGGGTGATGCACCGCTGACAGTGCTGCTGCAAGGGGCTGAACATGGTGGCGACACAGCTCTCGTCGGGACAGCCACCACCTCAGAACCAGACATCTCCTCGGCAGGACTAGTGTCTGCCTGTCACGGGGAAGGGTTGGGTTAGGATAGGAAATCCCCACAGGGGAAACACACAAACGCAAGCTCTCTCCTAGATTTTCCCGAGGGGAAGGAATCAACACGGTGGCCCGGGATTGCTCACAGGGTGTACGTTGCCCGTCAGGATAGTATTTTGGCCCTGAAACTCCACAAGGGATTAGGCCTACTTCATCATAGGGCACCGGGTCACCTGTGCTGTGCAATCCTCCTCTACTACCTCCCACCTGCCAAACACACCCCAGATGCTCCACAGGGGAAAGGAGGAAGAGTGCATGAAGTGGGGAATACAGGGAGAAGGTCCCAGGCAAAAGGGGGCTAGGAATAGGGGCAGAGACATACAGGAAGGGCGGGGGGCAGGGATTCCCAAGGGAAGGGGAAGGCTGACTCACACCTACTTTGTCTCACACTCAATACACCACAACAGCTGTCCAATAGGGGAAGGATGAGGGGAATTCACAAGGGATACATTCACTCACCACTCACTCCACCGAGGCACTCAGCACAGACGTTCCGAAGGAAGGGGTATAAGGGCAGGCAAACTCCAGAAAATAACAAGCTCCAACTCTCTCTTCTCAAACGCGGGGGGGGGGCAGTCTAACAGATCACCGGCGCTGCGTGCCTCGCAGCGCCGGTGTTTAAAGTGCAGGCCACGCCCCCCTGACGTGCCTGCAGCCACGCCGAGCGGCAGCGTGCTGGAGGCCCCGCCCCTGCACCCTGCGCAGCATCCAGGGGTGGCGCCTGGGGCTGTTGCTGAGCTACCCTTGCATCAGGGGTTGTCCGGGCAGGTGGAGCCTGCCGGCCGGGGACTGAGTGAGTTTCCGGATGCCCCCACAGCGGGGTTTGTTGCTGAGCCTGTCGACGATGCAGCCAGGTCCGAGAGCGGATCCTGACAGTACCCCCCACTCAAGGCCCCCGCCCAAGGGCCCAGGAATATCTGGGTTTCTCGGGGTGTTGGCAGTGAAACAGTGGGGTCAGACGGGGCACGGACACGTGCGTGGCTGGTTCCCATGAGCGATCATCCGGGCCGTATCCTACCCAATCTATTAAATAATGAAGCCACCCTCGAAGGTATTTTGAGTCCAAAATGGCGCGAACTTCATAATCAATGTCCATAGATGAGCTGGGCGCTTCCTGAGCCGGGGTTTCTGGGGGCTTCATGGGTGTCGGAGCCTTATTCAAGAGGGATACGTGCACCGTAGGGTGGATCCGGAGGCGAGGGGGAAGTTGAAGTTGGAACGTCACCTCATTTACTCGTCGCTGAATGGGAAATGGCCAAATGAAGGATCATCCAGTTTGCTTGAGGGCCGTGTGGAGGGGTAATGACAGCGATCTAGCCAAACATAGTCCCCAGGTTGGAGAGGATCAGCTGCTTGATGGTGTTGATCCGCATTCTGTTTGTAGCATTGACGGGAAGCGATCAGGGTGATTTTGGTCTGGCGTTGGACTTGGTGTAGGTGTTGGAGGAGACTTCCAGCGGCGGGAACTCGTATAGGAGTAAGATTTGGGGTGCAACTGTGGGGGTGGTAACCATATGAAACATAAAAGGGGGAATCTCCAATGGAGGCATTGGGGGCATTGTTATGTGCGAATTCCGCCAGCTGAATCTAAGCGTACCAATCTTCTTGAAGATAATTGATATAACAACGCAGGTAATGTTCAAAATCTTGATTAACTCGCTCCACTTGACCATTGGCTTGTGGGTGGTAAGCTGTGGTGGGGCTTAACTGCACTTGCATGGCCTTGAAGAATGCTCGCCAAAAATGGGAAATAAATTGGGGTCCTCGATCACTGATTATCTCTCGAGGCCACCCATGCAGACGTACAATATGACAAATGAACAGCAGGGCGGTTCATTGGGCAGTAGGAAGTTTTTTGCAAGCGATGAAGTGGGCCATTTTGGTAAAGTGATCGACCACCACGCATACTGTGGTGTACCCCCGCGAGGGGGGGAGGTCCACTATAAAGTCTATACCAACCCGTTGCCACAGTCCTTGGGGAGGTTCGGTAATTTGCAATAGTCCTTGTGGAGCTTGTTGTGGAACTTTAGTGCGAGCACATACAGTACAGTTACTTACATACTGGCGGACGTCCTGAGCGAGTGTTGGCCACCAGAAGGAACGGTGGATGAGCTGCAGCGTTTGGTCACGACCTGGATGACCAGCTAAGGGAGCATCATGATGGCCCCAAAGGGTCTGGGCACAACAGGAAGGGGGAACGACTACACGCCCTTCTTTTCGTAATAACCCTTGGTCCATTACATAGCTGGAGTCATTGGTGGGCAGTAGTTCTTGTCGTGTGGCCTGCTCTAGTTGTTCAGAAGATACCGGGGTCATTGCGAAGACCTTAGGTTTGAGAATGGCCCCTTTTTGGGGTTTCCCTTCATTTGTGGTTTCATGGTATCGAGATAGGGCATCCGTGAGCATGTTGAGTTTTCCTGGATGATATCGGATGACGAAGGAGAAGCGGGCGAAGAAGAGTGCCCACCGAGCGTGTCTAGCATTAGTGATGTGGGCAGTTTGCAAGAAGGTCAGATTCTTGTGGTCCGTTACTACCGTCACCGGGTAGTGGGCTCCTTCCAGGTAGTGTCGCCAGTTTTCGAAGGCTACCTTGATTGCTAATAATCCAGAATAGTATAGTTTTGTTCGGCTGGGGTCAGTTGCCGAGAATAATAGGCACAGGGCAAACCTGGTTCTTCTGGCTTATCGGATTGGAGTAGCACTGCCCTGATGGCTCAACTGGAAGGTTCTGCTTCTACTTGGAAGGGCTTGTTGAAGTCGGGGTGTTGGAGCAAGGGGGCAGACATGAAGGCTTGCTTTAAGCACGTAAAGCTGTGTCATTGCTCGGGACCCCAGCTGAATTCCTGATGTTTTTTTAATAACCGTGTCAAAGGGGTGGTCAGTTCGGCGTAATGGGGAATATATTGTCGATAGTAATTCACACTGCCTAAGAACCTTTGGAGGGGTTTTACTGCCTTGGCTGAAGGCCAACAGCAGATAGCTTCCACCTTACGTGGATCCATCTGGACCCCCGTTGGGGTGATAATAAATCCTAGGAAGTCTACGGAAGTAAGGTGGAAGGCGCATTTTTCTAGCTTACAGAACAGCTTGTGTGTGCGGAGTCGTTGGAGGACGCGTTGAACCTGGAGAACATGCTGTTCCTGCGTAGTTGAGTAAATTAAAATATCGTCCAAATATGTGATCATAAAAATATCCAGATAATCCCGAAAAATATCGTTTATAAAATGTTGGAAGGCGGCCGGCGTGTTAGCTAAGCCGAACGGCATGACTAGGTATTCAAAATGCCCATAACATGTGCGGAAGGCCGTCTTCCATTCATCTCCTTCGAGGACCCGGAGGAGGTTGTATGCTCCTCGAAGATCGAGCTTGATAAAGACCTGTGCCCCCTGCAGACGATTGAGTAATTCCGGGATCAGCGGAAGGGGGTATCGGTTCTTAACAGTCACATTGTTTAGCCCTCGATAGTCCACGCAGGGATGAAGTCCTCCATCCTTTTTTGGCACAAAGAATATCGGGGCCCCCACGGGGGAACAAGAGTGGCGAATGAAGCCGTTGCGTAAGGCCTCCTTGAGATAGCGCTGGAGGATTTCCAGTTCGGGTGCAGAGAGGGCGTAAATCCGCCCAAACGGAGGTTCTGTTCCAGGCTGTAATTCGATGGGGCAGTCATACGGACGCCGTGGTGGCAGGGTGAAGGCCGATTGTTCGTCAAACACGTCTTGGTATGCTTGATATTCGAGGGGCAATGTTACGACCTTTCTGTCTGCTGGGGTTGGGCCCGTAGCTGCCAGCAGTTGGGTTGGGGGAGCCTGAAGACACTGGCGATGGCAGTATTCGGAATGGAATTGAAGCTGATTACGGGCTCAGACAATGCAGGGGTCATGTGTCCGCAACCAGGGGAGTCCCAAGACCACAGGGAAAAGAGGGGTACACCCTACATCAAAAACCAAAATTTCTTGATGAGCACCAATACTACATTGCAAGGGCTTAGTCTGGGCAATGATGGGTCCTGAAGCTAGGGGGGAGCCATCAATAGTGTGGATGGGTTGCGGCAGAGGCTTAGGATCTGTAGCAAGTCCACGAGTAGCTATCAGGGTCATGTCCATAAAGTTACTATAAGCCCCCGAATCCAGGAGGGCCCAGACTATAAAGGAGTGCTGGGGGGAGAGCAAAATGGTCAGGGGTATCTGGAAGTGAGACTTCTTGGAAGGTAGTGTCAGGGAGCTGAAAATTACGGCCGGGGTGTTCCCTGGGCACCTCGGCTGGAGGTGTTTCCCAGTGGCTTTGGCTGCGTGGCTAGGGCTGGGCAGGAGTCAATGAAGTGCGTCGGGTCCCCACAATAAAAACATGCACGGGACTTCCATCGTCTCTCTCTTTCTTCTTGGGTCAGGGGTCCTCGGGCGGCTTCCAATTGCATGGGTTCTACGTCTCCAGCTTTCAGGGTTTCTCCCCCCGATATCCCGCTGAGAGACGGTCGAGGAAAAAAGGGGCGAGCCCCCTGTCATCGTTCCCATCATCGTTCCACTATGCGTTCCTCAATTTGCAAGGTTAGAGTGGCCAGCTGTCCCCAGGTATCTGGCAGGGGGGTAAAGGCTAGCTGGTCCTTTAGGTCCTCGTTGAGCCCTTGTCGGAACAGGACCTTAAGCACATCCTCTGGCCAATGCAATTCAAGGGATAATTGCTGAAATTGAGTTATATACTCTAATACCCCGCTTTTCCCCTGTTTTAGGGCCATGATTTGAACCTGGGCATCCCGTGCCCTATGGGGGTGATCAAAAAGTGCAGCAAATTCTTTAAGGAAATTTGCATTGTTGGTTAGTAACGGGCTCTTGTCTTTTAGGAGCAAGGTTGCCCAATCCAGAGCAATCTCTCCCAGATTCCCAATAACAAATGCAACCTTTAGGTCATCCGTGGGGTAAGTAGCAGGCTGCACAGTAAAGGTCAAATCGCACAATGCTACAAACCCCTGGAAGGCCTTTCGGTTTCCCAGGAATTTTTCAAGCTTCAGGCCCTTGGGTTCTCGGGGTAAGGCAGCCCCCGCCCCTCGGTGTACAGAGTCTGGGACCTGGCCTACAAGCGGGGCTGCCATAACAGCCGGGGCTGCCGCTCCCGAGGCCTCCAAGACTGCTTGTTCTAGTTCCACTTGTTTGGCCTTAACATCCCTCATGTCCATTGCTAGGGACTGTACAGCTCATACCAATTCCTGTAATTGACTGGCTATATCCATTGTCACAAAGGGATCCTTCTCTATAGAGAAGGCTATTGCAGTGCCGGTGATACTATCACGGGGAAGGGTTGGGTTAGGATAGGAAATCCTCACAGGGGGAACACACACACGCAAGCTCTCTCCTAGATTTTCCCGAGGGGAAGGACTCAACACGGTGGCTCGGGATTGCTCACAGGGTGTACGTTGCCCGTCAGGATAGTATTTTGGCCCTGAAACTCCACAAGCCTCGCAGCGCCAGTGTTTAAAGTACAGGCCACGCCCCCCTGACGTGCCTGCAGCCGCGCCGAGCGGCGGCGTGCTGGAGGCCCCGCCCCTGCGCAGCATCCAGGGGCGGCACCTGGGGCTGTTGCTGAGCTACCCTTGCATCAGGGGTTGTCCGGGCAGGTGGAGCCTTCCGGCCGGGGACTGAGTGAGTTGCAGATGCCCTCGCGGTGGGGTTTGTTGCTGAGCCTGTCGACGATGCAGCCAGGTCCAAGAGCGGTTCCTGACACTGCCTTGCTGTCCCCAAATGAGTGATGTCCTGCGAAGGGGAGTACTGGGACCCTGAGACTGCCCACCATGCTGCTCCCACTTTCCCTGTGCCCCTTATAGCTGCTGCTGCTGCTGCTACTGCTGCTCCTCTCCATTCTGCCATTGACTTGGGATCGGGCCCTGCCTCTATCAGCCAGGGTGGGATCCACCAGCCCTGGACTGCTGGTTATCCCCTCAGTAATGGGGGTCGGGGACATTGTTGGCCCTGGAGGAACATCTGACCCTGAAGCACCCACACCTGCTCCTGCAGCCGTAGCAGAGACAGCCGCAGCCTTCGGGAGGGCAGACCTTTCAGTGCCCTGTGTGGCAGTGAGGACGCTGGCAGGAGGTGCCACCAAACCACACCCCTAGTGCTACTTCTAGGAGCCTCTGAAGCATGACTGCCAAAATCAGGCCTGTGCAGTCTGGGGCGTGGTGATGTGCCCAGGCTGCTGCTGACGCCTGCCACTCCACTGGCACGGCCCCTGCCACCTCTGCCATGTGCTCCATTGCCCGCCTTACAGGCAGCAGACTGGCCTCTCCTGCTTCCTGTCTCCATTTCTTCCACCCAAAGAATGCACTGGAAGATTTTATATATATTTTTATTTATGTATTCAAATTTGTAATCTAATATAATATATATCTACATTAACTCTAACTGCTATTAACTATTCTAAATCCTATGAAACGAAATGGAATATTTTATAAGATCTACAAAGGGCTAGTCCTACAAACACACTTTAAAATATTAAAACTGAATCACTACACACTATCTCTAGATAGCTAGCTAAGCTTACTCCTACATCTATCTATCTATCTATCTATCTACATAGGGATGAGGGGGGTGGGGGACACATACCACACATAACAAACAACACAGGGAGGGGTACAAAACTGAAATGAAATCTAAATCAATCTAATCCTAGTCTAAATAATCCAAAAACAGGGGAAGGGAATCAAGGATGGAATATATACAGGGAGGAGGCAAGGATTCAATGGAGGGTAGGGAGAAAGAACACAGGGAGGGGTAAAAAATAAAACTAACACCTAAATCTATCTAATCTAATCTAAATAAATGAAACTATGTAGGTAAATGGGTGAAATAGGAGGATGGTAATGGATTGGGAGGAACACAAACTGCTGGGAGAGGGAGACTTCTGAAAATGTCTGCTGACAGGACCACTGGCTAGCTCAGAAGGAATTGGAAGTGGGGAGGGCAATGACTTTTGTTACTTGCTGCACCTGCCTTACCACAAGCCCCATTGGCTCCATGCAGCCTAGCCCGTGGCCAATCACAGACTGCGAAGCCAGTGGTCTGAGGAAAAGAGGGATGATGATTGGGAAGTCTGGCTGCTAGTCCAAGCCTTTCCACCCCTGGTGACAGGAAGTCAGCTCCTCAGCTGCCCCTCCTCCCTGGGCCTGCCAGCTCTGTTTTTTCTGCCCCAACCCATCTGAACGACGCCAAATGTGGCCGAACTGTTCGGGGCTTCAGACATTCGGTTTGGGCATTCTGTTTGGCTGTTCGAACTGGCCGAGTTTGGGACAAACACCGAACGTGGTTTGAATTGTGCCTGGAAATCTATGGGATGGCACTGCAGTCTGTAAAGCACAGGTGTAATAATGTGCTCATGGTGGCCCATGCCTGAAAGGAGCATAGCTGTTGCATTCTTCACCAGCTGCAACTTCTGAACACTAATTAAGGGCAGCCCTACATCATGCACATTGCATTAATCTGTCCTTGAGGTAAAACATAAATGATGGTAGCTATATTTGAATCAGAAATAAAAGGCCACTGCCTCCTCACTAGATGGAGTTGGTTACAAGCACTCCTGGTCACCGCCGCAACCTGAAAATCCAGGCACAGCAGGGGTCCAGAAGCACACTGAGACTGAGAACCTGAGTAACTGGAGGGGCCTGGACCCTTTCAATGACATGGGACCCAACCCTCTCCAAGTCACAGGGTAAGAGAGCCATAATCACTTCAGCCTTGTCTGGATTCAGTTTCAGTCAGCTCATCCTCATCCAGTTCCCAACAGCACTCTGGCATTGAGCAAACACTGAGACTGTGGAATCTTGGTCAGATGAAAAAGGGGGAATGTAAAGCTGTGTGTTATCAGTAGGGCTGAAACTCGAATCAGTGTCTCAAGTTTCTCAACAAGAATCACAATTCTTCTCTTGTTCTCTCAAATGATAAAGAGACAAGAATTGGCTGGATTCTCATGGAGAAACTAAAGAATATCGAAAAACAGAACAACCAGTGCTGATAGGGTGGGGGGGGGAGGGAGGAAACCACACTGTCCCTTCCCCAGTTCAGTTACCTTGTCTGGGGGTGGTAGCTCAGGGGACTTCCCTTCATCTCTCCCCACTACCATCTCAAAAGGGGGAGAATCCTGGGATCTAACCCCTGAGCAACCAATCCCAGACAAGGTAAGAGAGCTGGGAAGGGGACAGTATGGTTTCCTCCCCCCCCCTCCCCCCATCAGCACTGTGTATTCTGTTTGGTTTTTTAGATTCTCATGTTTCCCATCTGGAAACATGTGGGGAGGGAGCTGAAGGGAAGAGATGGGCTCAGCACGACTTTTCAGCATTCCATAGAATGTTGACTCCTGCTAGCCAAAAGAATGCTGAATATGCCTGCTGAGTCTTCCCCCTCCATCCTGCTCTCCCCTTCTCATCTAGAAAGGATTTACAGATGGGAAGGGGAGAACTGAAGGGAAGAGGCAGGTTCAGCACAGCTGAGTGACTCCTGCTAGCCAACAGAATGCTGAAGATTGTGTTCTGACACCGCTTTTAGATGAGGCAATGAACAAGCGCCTCCTAAGCCGCGCGTTAAGATAGAAGCCGTGTCGTGCTGCCGGAAGTGACGTTCTCCCTGTTGCCAGTAACGGCGGTGGCTGGAGACGTGGCGCTTTGTAGAGACGCATTCTAGAGACCTGAAAATTTAGGTCTCTAGAACGCGCCATGGCAAAGTGCCGCGCCTTCAGCTGCCACTGTTGACAACAATGGGGAGAATGTCACTTCTGGCAATGTGGCGCGGCTTCTCTGTTAATGCATGGCTCTGGAGGCACTTTCCAGTGCAACATCTAAAAACGGTCTGAGTCTTCCCCCATCCTTCTGCTCTCCCCCCTCCCATTCCTGATCATTCTCTATCTGGGCTTTCTCAGCAACTTCCCACTGAGATGATTCATATCCCCAGGCTCTGTCCTCTGAGCTGCCAGCCTCAGACAAGGTAAGAGAGCTGGGAGGGGAAAGCATGGCTTCCTCCTCCCTTCCATCATTCCTCCCTCCTTTAATTTTTCTGATCTGGGAGACCAGCCTGGCACTGTGGGGGAGCAAGAAATCTCACAGAGATCTGAATCAGGGTCAATATTTCTGCAAGATCGTCTACCTTTTTGCTGGTTGCTCCAAGCGTGGTGGTGAGGGGGGTGGGTGGAGAAGGGTGGAGGTGTGTGGGTCGTGGTAGTGCGCACCTCGACATTCAAATGGGACACTCCCACTCACATTCACTATGTGGACATGAGTGGGAGTGTCTCATTTAAAAACAGCCTTTGTTTCAACCCTGAATCCAGCTCAAACACTCACTCTGACCTGAAGCCTTAGACTGTCTTCCTAAAACTGACCCCCACTTGTCCATAGGTATCATGTTTATGTTATCCTCCTTGACTTGTTGTGAATCTTTGGATCTTTTCTCCTCAGTCCCCAACTACACCTTCCACCCTGGCCCCAATCTTGCAAGACCTTGCCTCATCCCATGGCCCAGTCACCTTACAGAATAAGGATTACCCCTTAGGCCGCTTTCAAATGGGCCGTGGTAAAGGGGTGTGCCTGTTGGCCACGGGGTGGGGGCAGTGGGGGGCAGCCATTTCACAGGCGCACACCCATGTCCACCCATCTCCACACATGGAGCAACCGCTGTTGTCACCGTTTGCTCTGTGCATGGGTTATGGGTGGAGGTGGGTGGGGCGTGGGAGCCCACACTCACCCCCACCCATCAGTTGTGATAGTCACATGGATGGCCCATGCCCATGCATCATCATCTTCTCTACATTCCTCATCATCTTCATCATCATTATCTTCTCTACCATCCTCCATGTTTTAAGACACAATCTGTAACTGACCAGGTGTGCAAAGGGGTTGCATACATGTAAATTGCACAACAAAGTGCCACATTAGCAATAGGGTGGGTGTCAAATCCTAATTCACAGTGAGAAGCATGGTTCTGCAGCATAACCCTAATCAATGGGATGCTGATCAAGCAGAAACATGGAACACAGCACTGTATCACTACCTGGATCATAATTCTGAGTGGTCAACCCACATTTAATAGGTAACACATGCCACTTTCAGACATCCCCTCCACGTGTGCATATTCTGGCTACAGGGGGGGAATGCACAGCCAGGATGTGCGCAGGGATCGGCTGGTCTGGGCATGCGAGGTCGGTGGCCTATACTCTGCATTGTTGGATAGAATCCTGAAAGTACTGGGGGATTGGTGTTACCCCTGGGTTCATATGCTAATCTGTTTCTTTCTGTAATTCAGTGGTTGAATCCCTGTTGGAACTGAGAACCTGGGGATTGTGCCGTATGTAGGCGACTTTTGCAAATATTGGCATCAACTGTTTTTTGGGGGTCTCAGATCCAGTATTGGAGGTCAGCGGAGTTAAGTTGACTATTGCAGTTTGGTAATGTCTGTCAAGAAAAGAGCGAGACAACCACCTTCCTCTTCAGATTTGGAGGTCCCTATCCTGAAGCAGCTAAAATTACAGGACATGGGATTCAGAGAAATCCCCTCTCCAGATGGAGTAACAGCAATAGATTCACTATTCTAGGTGAAAGTCTAAGTGTCTCTTCATCACTCCACTTTAATAGGGGAGGATTTCCTTACAAAGGACCCTTCCATTTCTTCCAGGCCTCATATTTCCCTCATAATAATATTAAACTTATAGGGGATCAATGTGTTTTAGTGAGCAAACTGATTGATGTCTTGTTTAAAAGTATTGCAGATATTAAAGCAGTCTTGATTGCAGGAAGTAGCTAAAGACACCAAATCTATAGTGTCTCAATTATATGATATGGTGCCCCCAAATCTAGCCCCTATAGACTGCAAAAAAACCCAACAAAAGAAACTTGATAATAATATAGTTCCTATAGTGTTGGATAAATGTCATCCCAATAATTTGACCCCTGCCAACCCAAAGGTTGTATCTTTGAAGATTTTTCCCCTTCCAAATGGGGTGATGCCTAGTTGGCATTCAAAAATTTTTATCTGGAAGCTCTTAGTGACATTATTGCATTTTAAGTTACACATGTCTGATATTAAAAGGTTTTATTTTTTACTACCTACAGATCAGGCCTTGAGGTTGGTGATACACTTTGCAAACTCCATGATAGTGGAGAGGATCCTGGGGACTAAAGAATTCCTGCAATCTTGAAGGGTAATAGCATCCAGGGTCTTTGCTACTGATAATAACTCTTTAAAAGAGGATTGTGCCCCCTTAGAAAAGGCACTTCACACCCAGGCCCCCCTGGCAAGTTTAAACGGTATGCAATTGGTTGAACTTAAAACTCCTCATATTGAAATTGAGGAGCCTATGCCTGCCATTTTCCCACCTATGGCAGAGGAAATGGAAACTGAAGCTGCACAGACACCATTGTTAGATAAGCAGCTAGAGGGACAGGAACAATTACCCTTGCCCTCAATTATACCTATTGTATTGGAGGACACTCAGGAAAATGAGGGGGTCCACAAATAACCCTTTTAGGGCTAAGGCAAAAAGGTTTTTCCTTCTCCTAAAAAGCAACTTAAAAGACCCACCCCCTCATCGATAGGAGAGTCAAATGAGTTGGTGCCATTTAAGATCGACTTGAAATCAGACAGATTTGAGGATTTGCAACCCCAATGGGTCTCGATGTTTAAATCCCTGGCGGTAATGGAGCAAAGCTTAATTTTGGGAAGGCTGGGTTCCATTCAGTCCAGGTTGGCCAAAGTCAATTCTGCATTGGAAATTCTTAGAGGAACTGAGTTAGAAGTGCACCAGGTAAACCGCGATGAAGTAAGGACAGTTAGGACCAACCAGCTGATAGAAGTAGCAAACCAATTGGTGTTAACTAGCAGACAGGGTTCTTTATCGCAGACCAGTTTTAAGGTTGATAACATCATAACATCAGTTCAATGCATAGGGCAGGGCGAGGTGGGAGATGTGGAAATATTGCCACATATCTTGTCTGATACCAGAAGCTCCGCGGATGTTAAGAATAAATGACACAGACCATCCACCTCGATATTCTCCATCTTATCTTGGAACATCTCGGGATGGAGAAATAAAGAGGAAGACCCCATATTTAGAAATTTTCTAAGGGGATTTAAATGTATATGTCTCCAAGAAACCTGGATGACAAAAAAGTTTATGGTCGATGGGCATGTGGGCTTTTTTTCTCCTGCCTTGGTGCCAGCTATGGCCAGTAGAACAAGTAGCGGTCTGGCTCTTTTTATAGAGGGGTCTTTAAATGCTGAGGTAATACTCCTGAATGAATTTTTTTCCATATTTTTCAGTTTGGAAATTAGTTTTTCTTCCTAAAAGTGCAGCTTTGATCATAATTAATACTTATATACCTCCAATTAATTCTCCCTACTACAAGGAGGCAGTTTGGAGTCAATTAGCCAGTATCATTTTGGAGATAAAGAATACCTACTTTTATATAGACTTAATGATCCCACCCAGATCATATATGCTGGTGAACCAAATGGCCAGAACAGCTACCTGCGAGAGCATGACCATCTTGGCTCCCTGCCCTTAAAGGAACGTGTGTGAAATCCAAACATGTTGCCCCCACACAGGAACCCTGCAGGGAGAATGGAGGCCAATCCCAGCTGAAGAACCAGGGGAGGGAGTAGCAGCAGCAGCAGCGCCCACAGGCAATGGAGAATAGGAGATGGTTGATCCAGGTTATTTTAAATTGTAATGGCCAGGTGTTAAGTACACACAGCAGGCAGCAGGAACACCTAGATGTAGAGCCCCGGCTTGGGTTGACGACTGGAGCAGCAGTGGATAATGGAGAATTTGTGGAGCCAGGACTGGTAAAAGTGAACCCTGCGTTGATATGCAGAGCAGGGGGTTGAATTTGGACACGGGGGTTAACCAACCGCCCCCTTGGAGACCTTGTGTGGGGATGTCTGGTGCCCTGTCCCCCCAGCAGAGGTTTTGAACAAAGATATGGCTGCCTGTTCTCCCCCTTGTGGGGAAGTGGCTGTGGGGGGCAGTGGTCATCGTCCCCTTTCCCCACCCGGAGTTTGTGGTAGGGGGTTTCTTTCAGTGCCCCCTGGGAGCCCAGGTTTCAGCTGACTGGGGATTGCTCACCCGTCAGCTGGAGCAGGATGCTGCCGGTGCCTCCACCCCAGGAGGAGGGTGGGGCGTGGGGAAGCCGGCTTCCAGGTCGCTCCCTTAGTTCTGGGGCCATGCCGGGGGCTCATGCTGAAGGGGTCCATCCAAAGGGGCTTGACTTTGGCATTGCCCTACGGCGGGGTCCGGTGGCTGAGGCTGAAAGATGGGCCAAATGTATGCAGTGTGTGGTGGGAAGGGGAATATGTGTATTTGCAGATGGGAGGGCCTCTTCCTCCTGGTGAGAGCAGGAGGATAGCGGGAGGGTGGCAGCAGGGGGGGACTAAGGAAGGGGGAGTCATGTGAATATGGGTATAATATGCAATTAAACTTGAGGGGTGGGATGATATTATATATGTGATTTCAGATTGGAGGTGGGGGGCTGTTATGGTTATTGCTGCTGTTAATATTTGATTTGTGAGCCAATTATGTTTACTATGTATTGTGATAGTTGTTGTGAGTTCCCCCCTGGTGAGAGCATGTGGGTACAGGGAGGGCCCCAACCTGGTGGCAGCAGGGGGGGGATTGAGGAAGTAGTATGTTATGTGAAGATGGATATAATGTGTAGTTAAATTGAGGGGTAGATAGGATGGTATTATATATGCTCTTATATTTGGGGTGGGGGGGTTGTCATTGTTATTATTAGGCGTGGGAATTTTGGATCTCCTGGTATCCAATACTGCCGGTATCTGGCAGTATCAGGGATAACGGATAGATCTGATAATTCCCCGTACCGGTGCCAGTTCCTGTACTGGATTTTTTTTTTACATTGTGGCCATTTAAATCAATGGCCGCAATGTAAAAAAAACAAAATGAAAAAACCCCACTTGCCCTCCCCCTCCCAGGCTGCAGGGATGGAAGGGGGGACACCCCTCACCCACCCTGCCCAGCCTGTTTTTTTTGTTTTTTTAAAGTTAAAAAACCAACTGGACCCGGGCTCTGGCCAGGACTACGAAGGCAGGCAGCTGAGCTCTCCTCCGGGAGCCCAGGCTGGCTGACTTCTGGCACTCTGGTAGGTAACCTAACCCCAACCCCCAGATCGCATTTTTTACCTGTGTGCTGTTGTGCTCCCTCTGGGTGGCGGCGGTGGCAGAGGCAGCAGCGCGGTCCCAGCTACAGCACTGGCTTGAGCGCTTCTCCAGGCCTTCTGGGGAAACCTGGAAGTTCCCCAGAAGGCCTGGTGAAGCTCTCAAGTCAGCGCTGCTGCCGCCACCCAGAGGGAGCACAACAGTAAACAGGTAAAAAAAGCAATCTGGAGGGGAGTTAGGTTACCTACCAGAGTGCTAGGAGCCAGCCAGCCTGGGTTCCAGGAGGAGAGCTCAGCTGCCTGTCTCCATAGCCCTGGCTGGCTGCCGCCGGGCAGCCAACAGCAGCCCGGAGCCCAGGTCTGGTTGTGTTTTTTTTGTAACTTTTAAAAAAAAAAATAGGATGGGCAGGGTGGGTGGGCGGTGTCCCCCCTTCCACCTGCACAGCCTGGGAGGGGGAGGGGGCAGGTATTGGGGTTTTTTCCCATTGATTTCAATGGGAACAGTTCCCCATTCAAATCAATGAAAAAAAACGGTACCAGTATACCAGTTTTAATCTGGTAAACCGATTTTTTTGAAACCGGTAACTGGTTTTTTGCCCCATGTCCCACCCCTAGTTATTACTGATGTTGGTTTTATTATTGCGGTTCATGTTCATTATGAATTGTGATTTTGTTGTAAGCTGCCTGGAGTCATCTGTGATGAGAGAAGTGGAGTATAAATTAAAATTGAATTGAAATTGAAAAATAATTGTGGGAGATTTTAATGCCCGTTGGGGTGCCAGCACAGCACTGGAGAAGGAGATTGCTCTTGATAAATATATCCCCCAGGTATTTGCACAGCAGAGAATCTCCAGAGATCAGATTACGAACAAGGCTGGTCTTCTTCTCAAAAGTCTCGTAGAAGAGCTTGATCTCCTTTTATTAAATGGCTCTATGCCAGGAGATTGGAAGGGCGATTACACCTATGTATTTCATTTGGGTAGAAGCAACATAGACTATATGCTGGTTAGAGAATAGTTATTCCTCCACGTAGTAGACTTTTCAGTATTGGCAGCTTCTTAATCTGCACTTCCCACTAGCTACTTGGATAAATCTTGATTTAGGTCAGGGAAATAGTTCCCTACCTATACCAGAAACAAACCAGTACTCTTTTCTCTTCCTTTTGCCTCTTTTATGCCTCTTTCGTTCCCAAAAATTTCCCTCTTACTCCTTATATTTTTGTTGTTAGTAAGAGCTCTCTTTAGACTTTATAATGAAAGTAAAAGCTAAACAGGACTCTTTTTACTCTTGCTGTTCTTGTTTTCTCTTTCTTCTTGACTTTTTTTCCCCTTTGGTTTGGTCTGAACCTTGAAATTTAACCAGTATTATGCAACAGTTTTAGGGGGTTGTGAACACTTATTCAAAATAGTGGAAAGGGGTGTTGTCCCTGCCACCACGCTCATTAATTAAGGACTGTGAGTTAGTTTTGGTTTCATAATAAAATTTGAATTGATCATATTATTTATTGATTTGATTTATGTCAGTCTTTGCTTTTATATGGGGTGCAACATGATGTACCACTATGTGCATGTGCACTTGCCTTAACTTGCCACCCATGCAAGTATTAACATCTGTACATTTACCAAACTGAATTGGGTCTCCAGGACCTTGATAAAGATAGTGATTAAGATAATGCAAATATGTGTTAGTGATGCTGGTTCTTCAATGATCCATTTTTCAATCACCACTACAGTCTGATAAAATATGGGAATTTTGTCAAAACATGAAATGGTGGTACATTACAAATGCTGGCATGGGTGGCAGGTTAAGGCAGGTTCACATTCACATAGTGGTACATCACATCGCACCCCATATAAAAGCAGAGACAGACACACTTCATATGTACTAGTGAGTCACAAAGCAGAGACAGACACACTTCATATATACTAGTGAGTCATGTGAGTGACTCATGTTCCTGGTGTATAGTAAACCAGATCCTTTCATGGCAAGGGAGTTTAGGTGGGTGTGAGTTTGCCCTGTCATCTGTAACTTTACTCCTTCATTCCTGCCTTAACTTTCAACTTCCATGCTGTTTATTTATTTATTATTTATTTTTACAATTTATATGCCGCCCCTTCCTGCCTCAGGCATCTCGGGGTGGCTCACAATATATTAAAACATTTCAAAATATGAAAACATTTAAACAAACCATAATAATTTCAATTAAACCAATGTAAAAACCCACCCACCCTATCCAAACCCACCCACCCCATCTCCCTCGGGAAAGGCCTGGCGGAATAGTCAGGTCTTACATTGTCTGCGGGAAGAGGNATTCAACTCCATAAACTTTCAAATTTCGAACTGGACAAATTTTGCAGTTTGGGCCTACCTCTGATTTGAATAAAACAAGTCATATTTTTGCTGATGTTAGAAGCCACTACTTGCTTCCTTAAGACTCCTCTTTGTCCTCTGGGAGTGTGGGCTTTGCCCTTTTTTAATGAAAGGGGAAAGGGTGAGGGTTGTGGAGAGGAACCCCCAATTTGGCTAGTTGGTTAATTGATTCTGTTTCAGAGACTCAAAATGATATTTGTGTCATGGGAAGCCAAAGCCAAGACAGCCCCAATGCTCAGTTTGTTCACTAGCCACCACAGTGTCTGCCTCATTCTTGTGATCTGAGGTGACATAATGCATTTTGTCAGTGAGAGGAGGACAGCAAGGGATAACTATACAACAGCAATATATAAGGGAGGGATAGGGTTTTCCATTCCTTTTTATTACCTGACAACTTCTTTTTCTCTGTCATACTACATTTGTCCTCTAATAAAGCAAGTCATTCCCATGCACAGAAGCTACTCCTTTATCACGTTAGGAAACGAAACACTTGCTATCGTTTATTCTTCGATGAGAGGAAGAACAACATAAAGGGAAGGAGGCAATCATCCACTTTCTATAAAGAGACAATTTATTTTGAATCGCTTGTGTTCTAATGACAAACAAACATTCATCTCTCCCTTTCCCTCTCTGCTCCCTCCAAGACTTTTGACATCTCGTCCAATTACTTTGCAGTTTGTCTTCTCCAGACCTCGATGTTCCTTAGAGAGCATCTGCTGTCTCTTATACACATCTAGATGTGTATAAGAGACAGTGACTGAACTGTTCAGTCGTTCAAGAGTTCGGTTTGGACGTTTGGTTCGGATGTCCGAACAGATTGAGTTCGGTCCGAACTCCAAACATCCTAACCGCGTTTTCCCATCCCTAGGATTTAGTCTCAGGCGGCTCATCCTCATCCAATCCCCTACAACAGACAAACAGTGGATAAGCACCAAAACGGCAGGGCCTGAGTCGGAGGAAAATAAAAGATAAAGCTGTTGGTGGTTGATGGGAAAGATGTATATTTCAAGTGAGTTTTGTGGGTCGGATGCTAATTCATTTTCAGAATTATCCCTAAAAGGGTTTTTGGGGTAGTTAGAAAAGGCTGGGTAAGGGTTTATTTGGTAGGATAATTGTATTCCTTCCCAAAGGATTGTTTGGGTTGGTTGGAAAGGGTAGGATAGAGTTTTTTGGAGGTAGGAAAGGATTCTTTGTGTTAGATAGGGGTTTTCTGGGTAGGAAAGAGGTTTTTTTTTAGTAGGAAAGTGCCTTAACTTATCTGCTTAACCTAATAGGGTGTTTTGGGGTAGGAATTTCCTCCGGTGTTTGTGTAGTTGCTAAGCTCTATGCATGTTTACCGTATACATTACTGCGTTCATATTACTGAAGCCACTTCGGTTTATAAGTGTGTCTTATGTATGTCTTTTGCTTAACGTGCTATATATATGCATGACACATTACAGATAACACATGACCCACATATATATTTCCATTTTTTACATTTTTCCCCCCTGTTGGTTACTTTTTCAGAGGAAGGCAAAAAACCATCCTCAAAACCCTTTTTCAAAAGCAGAAAGGTAAAAAGAGGTATAAAGTTAAAAAAAAAAATCCTTCCTGATTCTATCATTGTCAATTGGATTGTTTCCTTCCCCATGCAGCTGCCCCAGGGGAAGTCATCCAACACCCACTTGTATCCTGCTGACTAGGGGCCAGAGAAAAGCTTCCCAATGAACAGTGAAAGCATCTGGCTGCCGCCTTCCTGGCAATGCAAGCATTTCCCTGGCTCCCAGCTTGCAGGATACAAGTGGGTGTTGGGTGACTTCCCTAAGGCAGCTCCTTGGGGAAGTCTCCCTTGTTCCCCCCTGAGGGTGATCTGCATTGCATCTGCTCTGCTCATCCCCTTTCTTATCCCTTTGAGCTCCCTTTTAACACTGGGGGAGCACTCTTTGGCTAGGGACTCAAGTTTAGTCTAGAGTTTAGATGAAAGTCTAAACTCTGATTTAAGTTGCATGTAGTTGTAAGCTCCCACACTGCCACTGCCCCCTGGTAAGTGTGGGTTGGGGGGAGGATCTTGCTTGGGTGGAGGCAATGGATACAGTCACTGTTTGCTGCTGTGATTAAGACAGAAATGGTCTCTCTCACTCCTCAGTGGCAGGGAAGTGAAATAAGCAAGAGCAACACAGGCTGATGTTGGGGAGTGAAATAGACCTTGAGCTGCAGCAGGAAACAGTGACCAGATACAGTCTCCACCCCAGAAAAATCCGCTCCCCACTGAAATCCCCAACATCTACCAGGGTCCCACACAAGCTAAGTCTAAACATTTAACCCCAGCAGACCCTTTCTTCCACATAATCAGCACTTTAAAACACCCCAGCCACTTTCCTGCTCCAGTGCAGGTGGAACTAACAAGGCAGCTAGGAGATGTTTAGAGGCCACCTTCCTGGCAATGCAAGTGCTTCCCTGGTCCTCAGCCGGCAGGATACAAGAGGGTGTTGGGTGACTTTCCCAGGCCAGCTACTTAGGGAAAGCCCCCCCTTCCATTCCCCAAAGGGTTACCTGCCCTGCTGCTCTCTGCTCATCCCCTTTCTTATTACTTGGAGCTCCCATTTAAAGCTGGGGGTGCACACTTTGGATAGGGACTCAAGTTTAGACTTGATTTTAGACTGTACGAGTCTGAAAGCTCCCCCACTGTCGCTGCCCCAGTAGGTGTTGGTGGCTCAGGCAGGGAGAGGATTTTGCGTGGGGGCACTGGATCCGGTCACTGTTTCCTGCTGCAGCACGGGGTCTATTTCACTCCTCTGTGGCAGCCTGCTGCTCTTGTTCATTTCACTTCCCAGCTCCGTCAGCCACTCAGAATTTATTTCAATCCTCTCTAGGCAATTTGATGAGCCTAAGAGGAACAACAGCTCCCTATTTTATGCTCTGGAGGCAAGTGTATGCCTGCTCTATCACAGTCCTGCCTCTTGTCAGTTTCAAAGGTTGTTTCTGGCCACCAGAACAAGTGCTGCACGTGTGACATCAGACAAGCAAACAATCAATCAGGAGACAAGCTCACCAGCACGCAGCATTGTTTACCCTGGAGTCCAAACACAACAAGCATACACTGCGCATGTGTTGCATTAAGAGCCGTGCCATTAACATAGAACAGCATCTACTGTTGGAACAAACAGACATAAACAAACAGACATAAACATTTCTAAATCAGCCTATGGAAAGAAGACACCCTATTTGAATTTTATTTATTTATTTTTTATTTATTTATTTAATACATTTATACCCCGCCCCTCCTGCTTGTAGCTTGGGGTAGCTAACAAATTTCAGAAAAAAATAAAAATAAAACATGCTTAAAAACATTTAAAACAGTTATAAAAATCTTACAGATAAAACAGGGAAAGGACAAACAAAATAATAAAGAATAATAAAGAAGGGTAGGAGGATAAAAACCCACTAACCCACCCTCCCAGCCTCCCTAAAGGCCTGGGCGAACAGCCCAGTTTTATAAACTCTTCGGAATGTTAAAAGGTTTGGGGCCAGGTGAGCTTCCTCCAGGAGGGAATTCCAAAGGCACGGCATGGCCACCAAGAATTTTCAAGCAACTTCAACCATCGCTCGCATCCGCCACGATTTCGGCGCCACAGTTATTGCAGAGGATCATCTTGGGGCTATGGATGCCCCATCCTGTCCTGTTTTGTGGGATCGGTTTCAGATGGTGTCGCCTGCCGATGTGGATTCCTTATTGGGATCTGTTCATGCCACTACTTGTGAGCAAGATCCATGCCCGTCCTGGCTGGTGAAAGCCAGTCAGGAGACGTTACGGCCGTTGTTGGCTGGGGTGGTTGGTGCCTCCCTTTGGGAGGGCAGGGTGCCTGACTGCCTAAAGGAGACCCCTGCTCAAGAAACCATCTCTTGACGCTGATGCTCCTGCCAGTTATCGGACGGTCTCTAACCTTGCCTTTTTAGGGAAGATTATTGAACGGGCTGTGGCACGACAGCTCCAGGAGCATCTGGATCACATCGGTTTCCTTGATCCCTCCCAGTCTGAGTTTCGGCCTGGGTATGGTACGGAGACGGCATTGGTGGCCTTGGTTGACGATCTCCGTCTGGCGTTGGACCAGGGTCGTCAGACCTTACTGGTCCTGCTAGACCTTTTGGCTGCATTCGACACAGTCGATCATGAGGTGTTGGTGACTCGCCTG
>QEPC01014787.1:815345-834190 GCA_003113815.1 Sphenodon punctatus
CACCGATGTTAGATCTTTTTTGGTGGTCGCCCCTGTGCTGTGGAATTCGCTTCCGGAGGAGGCTCGGCTGGCTCCCACTCTCCTGCTGTTTCGGCGTATATGTAAGACCAGGCTGTTCCATCAGGCTTTTGGCGGGGGGTGGTGGTGGGGATAGGGATGGGGGTTTCCCCATGTAGTGTATTTTAAATTGTTTTTAAAAATGTATTATTGTTTTAAACGAAATGTTGTTCGCCGCCCCAGGCTGCCCTGTGGGCAGGCGGGGCGTGATATAATTTTAAAAATAAAAATAAAATAAATAAATAAATAAAACACCTACTCCAGTAATTACCCCACATCCAGCAACAAAATAATGTTGCCACCCGGAAGCACAGCGTCTGAAAATTCCAATGCAAAGCAATGGGAGGCTTTGCATTAGAATTCCCAACGCGCCTTAACTTAATGGAGTAGCTACCGGCTGCTCCATAATATATATACAACTAATATCTATATCTATATAATCTATATATCTCAAAGGAAGCAAAGAATTAAAAGAACACATCTTAAAACATGGATACCCTTCTCACATAATTGATTACAACATACAACAAACATTTGTTTTGCCCAGGTTACCTCTCCTTCCTAACAGCAGAGAGAAAAAAAACATTACCAGCAATGCATTCCTTTTGTTTTAGACTATCATCCTGCATCGCCTAATTACAAGCTGGCCATCAAAGAAAGCTACCCCTTGATTGCCAAATCAGAACATCTCAAAAAAATAATCAGCAAATCCCTCATCATTGCTTTTCGACAACCACCCAATCTATGCAAGCTACTAGTCAGAACCAAACTCACAACAACTGTTGACAATCCTGGCTCACATCCCTGCTCATCTAACCAATGCATCACCTGCTCTTATCTTAGAAAAACAACCACCTTCAAGAGCACAACTACCAACAAGACCTACCTCATCAGGCAGAATCGAACCTGTAAAACCAGCAATGTTATTTACATATTTACATCATTCAATGCAAACACTCAGGTTGCCACATACAATATGTTGGTAAAACCCCCACAGATCTGTGTACCCGTTTTAGGAATCACAAATCTGCTATCCTGACCAAAAAAAATACAACAACCTGTTGCTAAACACTTTAATTAAGAAGATCATGAGCTATCAGATTTAGAAATATTCCCCATTGAACACCTACCAAACCCTCTGATGCTTGCTAAAAGGGAGAACTTCTGGATCTATAGACGTAACACCTTAACACCTCATGGCCTCAATATTGACGATAATAGTTAAGAAGAGTTTGCCTTCGGCTTTTTCCCACTTCTGCAGGAGTTACCTAGCTGGCCTTGGAATTTTCAGACCACAGAGTTCCTCTAACTGTCACCTATCTCTGAGCACCATTTGAAACCCAGTGTGCTACTGACGTAGGCGGAAGCCAAAACATTTAGCTCCAGCTTCAGCGTCAGCTTTTTATCTTTCCATCTACTTCTGTTTATCAATCTACATCTACAAAAATATTATTAAATTATTGATTGACTGCATCCTCCTGGGATCCAGAGCTTCCTTGAGAGTTGTGCTGTTCAGTTGCTTTCCAAGTCTCTCTCTCTCTCTCTCTCTCTTTCTCTCAACTTTACTACCTATATCTATCTCTTTATATATGTGTACAGGGGGAGACAAACAGGGGAAGGAAAAAGGTAAAATGTAAGGGTAAGGAATAAGGATTGGAAAGGTAAAGTGGTAGGATATATGGGATGATTTTTAGTGCAATCACCAGCAGTTTCTGCAAATGCACCCTGACAGAGCAATAGCTAACAGAAAACCAGAGTCAAGCAGGCCAGCCCTGCAATATAAAGGGTTGCAGTGCCCTCCCCCAGAGCTCCCTTGATTGGTTCTGGGAGGCAGAAGGCATTAAGCAATCACAGGGTGCCACAACTGCCTGGGACCTGTTGGAGCTGCTCATTGGCCAGCGATTACATCCATCAGGTCCTTCCCCTCCCATCACAGGCCCAGTTCAAGAGTTCAACACTGTTTCTGGCTCTGAGATGTCTGCTCCCTCCTCCCCTCACCACATTTCCCTCCAAAAAACACCTGCCAGGCTGCTAGGCAATAACAAAATCAATAATATATTTCATTACCGTTATTGATTTTGTTATTATTTGTTGTCATTTTTGTTATTGCAATAACAATAATGAAAATGACAAATTTCATTAATGAAATTTCATTAATGAAAACTAAAGCACTAAAAAGTTATGAACTTCTAAAAAGTACAATTTAGTTTAAGGGAACACAAATTCAATGGCTAAAAAGACTGCAATTATATAATAATGCATGTTTATGTAGGAAAGAATAAAAAAGAGTCCAGAAAAGAGAGTCCTATAAGAGAGCTCCCCATTCAACTCCATAAACTTTCAAATTTCGAACTGGACAAATTTTGCAGTTTGGGCCTACCTCTGATTTGAATAAAACAAGTCATATTTTTGCTGATGTTAGAAGCCACTACTTGCTTCCTTAAGACTCCTCTTTGTCCTCTGGGAGTGTGGGCTTTGCCCTTTTTTAATGAAAGGGGAAAGGGTGAGGGTTGTGGAGAGGAACCCCCAATTTGGCTAGTTGGTTAATTGATTCTGTTTCAGAGACTCAAAATGATATTTGTGTCATGGGAAGCCAAAGCCAAGACAGCCCCAATGCTCAGTTTGTTCACTAGCCACCACAGTGTCTGCCTCATTCTTGTGATCTGAGGTGACATAATGCATTTTGTCAGTGAGAGGAGGACAGCAAGGGATAACTATACAACAGCAATATATAAGGGAGGGATAGGGTTTTCCATTCCTTTTTATTACCTGACAACTTCTTTTTCTCTGTCATACTACATTTGTCCTCTAATAAAGCAAGTCATTCCCATGCACAGAAGCTACTCCTTTATCACGTTAGGAAACGAAACACTTGCTATCGTTTATTCTTCGATGAGAGGAAGAACAACATAAAGGGAAGGAGGCAATCATCCACTTTCTATAAAGAGACAATTTATTTTGAATCGCTTGTGTTCTAATGACAAACAAACATTCATCTCTCCCTTTCCCTCTCTGCTCCCTCCAAGACTTTTGACATCTCGTCCAATTACTTTGCAGTTTGTCTTCTCCAGACCTCGATGTTCCTTAGAGAGCATCTGAGTGTCTTGGATAAAGTATTATCTTTCTGTGCCGTGCCTAAGGAATATCCATCCTCTCCCTCTTGGGTTGGCTGGTGTCAGACATCCACAGTGCATAGCAAATCACTGCCTTTGACAGGAATACATACACTGACCTTCAATTAGGCTGCAGGTTAAGACAATACTGGAAAATCAATAGCTCATTTTCTTTCTTTTGTGCTCAGTTTTTGATGTTTGCTAAGATAAAGGATGACAACGCTAAAGGCAGTCTTCTCCTGTGAACATCCATTGATGTTACAGCAGGCTCAAGGAGTCATGCATTGGCCTAATCATTTACAAAGTTTCCAAATGCAGATCTGTCAATAAATATCAACAACTGGTTTATACAACAGCCACTACTTCCCCATTGCTATTAAACATCAATTTCTTTTTCTCTTTCCCACCCGCCAGTTGCCTTCCCCTGAGCCTTACCGGGGAAGGTGCAATGTAATTGGAACTCCATTCATGGAAGAATAAACCTATGCCACTGGAGCATGTTGTTTAATTTTATCAATGTTTGGTGGTGTCTAAACTCACATTTCTTCCCAAAGGAGAAGAGAGAGATAAGAGATTCTGACCTCTGTCATAAGTCTGCAGGTGGAAGTATATAGAAATAAAGCTGTAGGGAAGAAAGGAAATTATGAAATGTCTATCAGTTGTAAAATCTGGAAAAGGCTGTGCTGAACAGACAGTGGGATTGTCTCTTACTGTGCTTTTTTATTTTCCTTAACTCAGAAAATGCAGTTTATTTTCTCATTTCATCAAGCTTACCTACCTACGTACGTTTGAGATTCCAAGAGCAGAGGCCCTTTTCTCCTGGGTGTGCGTGCATGGGGGGAGGGGGCTGCATGGGGGGTGGAGATGGCGGGACATTCCCATGGGTGCAAACCCATCTCCACCAACTAGTTGCTCCATGTTGTCGGTTGCGCTGTGCATGGGCAATGGATGGAGGTGGGTAGAGATGGGTGTAGCACCGAAGCACAAACCCACCCCCACCCACCGCATTCCTATGAACACCCACCCATCCTCCCGCACCTGCGGTGGCATTCCAATGGACATGCCTCACCCACACATGTGTGCGGAGGTGGGGTAGGGCCCGTGTGAAAATGTCAAGAGTCTGCAAACTCAACAAGCTCCAGATTGGAGTCTATGACCCGTTATATCATCCAGTGGATAGGCTACCTAACACACTGGAATCTGAGTTACCTGGGTCTGCCATTTAGCAATTCATCAACTGATTAAATTAGGCTAGTCATTTAGATGTAAATGAGCAAAGCATGTGTAATGGAGGAGGGAGGGAGAAAGGGGAACAATTTCACCATCCTGCAATCTACCTGCTTCCACTCTTTTGAACCACTGTGATGTCTCCAACGGGAGTGTGGCAATGCTGGAAAGGGTCATCCAAGTTTCTTTGCCCTACCCTTTCCCATTATTGCCCCACCCCTTTCGAGGGTGGTCCTGAACCCTTTGGAAAATCATGTATCACAGTATTCTTCAGAGAATGGGGTTGAATAACTTCATCCCCATACCCACTTGATTCCACATGTGTTCTGTGCCTGTAGCAAAGGCATGAAAAACAACACAAATGAACGCAGAGCAGGACTTCAGCCATGTGGGAAGGCAGAAGCGCTGTGGTAGAAATGACATATATCTCAACTTTCTCATCTGCACAATCGGGATAACAATTGTTACCACAACATATTTTGTGTTGCTTTTGCTGTAGTTTTATGCTAAAATCTAAGTTGATCTGTAATGTCTGCTCAGAAGTTAGTTTTCAATAGTCTCTATTTTTTTATCAAATGACTTTAGAAGAAGCTTCTCTGCTCATGAAAAAATGCTAAATTAAAATTAAATCAAATTAAATTAAAAATGAAATTGTATTAATTGATTAGTAACTAATCAAATTAAAAACTAAGACTAATTACCATTAATTAAATTAATTAATTAAAATTACATTAACAGTTCTACCAAATCAAATCCCTTGTTTCTGTTGGGGGCTTGAGTGGAGAAGTATTATTTGGGGAGGGAGGTATTTAAACAGCAAATAATTTCTTTAATAAATCATTTTTGACCAAGAACAACATGGAAAGCATCAGTCCAAATGGAATTTTGTTGTAGAAAGTTATAAGTAAGAACTTAAGAAATGCCATACTGAGTCAGACCAGTGGTCCATCAAGCCCAGCATCCTGTCCTCTGACAGTGGCCAATCTCGATTGCATGGGAGAAGAACCAACAGTCACAATGGACAATCCATTCCCCGTTCTTCACTCCCAGCTCCCAACAGTAAGAAGTTCATCCCATAAGCCACTTGGTCAATAGCCATTAATGGATCTACTGTCTAAGAACTTATCCAGTCCTTTTTTAAACCCAGCTATACTACTGGCCTTGACAACGTCCTCTGGCAACAAATTCTATAAATTAATTATGCATTGAGTGAAAAGTACTTCCTTTTATTTGTTTTAAATCTCTTTCATGGAGTGTCCCCTAGTTCTAGTACTAGTTGAAAGGGTAAATAACTATTCCCTATCTACTCATTCCACAACACTTAAGTATCAGCCGAATGTTCATTAATAGAAACCAGTTAGTGTCCTTAAATATAGCTTCCATCACTTCTTAGATTTGTCATGAGTAGCATACCTAGAGGAGGCCAGTGTAGTCAAATGGATAACATGTTATACTTGAAAATGGGACTCCCAAGCTCAAATCCTGGTCTTGCTGTTTACCCTTGGGAAAGTACCTCCCCCCTTATTTTCATCTCCTTGGGTATAAAATAAGCACCAGTCACTGTTCAGTGGTGTTAATGGGATAAATGGAAGTGGATTGACAGCCTACCATTATTTTAGCCTGCGATCCCAGTGCTGGGATCTCCAACAGTCTTGTCAATACTGTAGTGACAGGCACACACAATCTACATTAGCTTATCATTTACTATTTGCATATTTAACAAGTCCAATTCAAAATATCAAAATAACTCCAGACTACTTCATGGGGCCAATCCCAAGCCCCACAGACGAGTGTGTGCACTACATGGGTCATACACATGTAACCCACATTGCTGTTACAGGGTCTGTGGTGTGTCTGCAAACCATGTGGAAATCACAAGGAACTCGCGTATGTCTAAGCCATTGTGCAAGCGAGTTCTGGATCGTCCCCACTGTCCACACATAAAAATTAACAGTGACAATATATTGTTTAAAAAATACTTCATTAAGGGTGTAGTATAATTCATGATGTTGTAAACCATGATATAATCTGGGCATTCATAAAATTTCATTTAAAAACAAAATCTAGGCATAGAAATTGAAGTAGGCAGGCTCACTGAAACTGAAGGAGACTGTCTCTTTATACTTAGACTTACAGAGATGCCAAGCCAAGCTTGAGTATTAGGGAGTGCTCTCCATTGATTCCTCAGGTTCGGAGTCTGGGGGTTGCTCCTGGATCCGCAGATTTGCCTGGATATCTAGGTGGCGACTGTGGTGAGAGGTGCTTTTTGCAAGTTACATCAGGTATGATGACTTCGGCTGTACATCTCGGACTCTGACCTAGCATCATTGTACATGCTTTCATCACCTCAGGACTGGACTAATGCAATGCGCTCTACATGGGGCTACCCTTGGTGATGGTCCGGAGACTGCAACTGGTGCAGAATTCAGCAGCCCATCTCCTTACAGGGACAAGTCACTGCGAGCACATTACACTGGTGCTCCGGTCTCTGCACTGGCGGCTTAACAGTCTTCTGGGCCCATTCAAGATATTGATTTTGACCTATAAAGCCCTATACACTCTGGGCCCTGCTTATCTGTGGGATTGCCTCACCCCCTGGGTCCTGGCTTGGCCTGGGGCACTGGGTCAGCTGTCGGTAGCGGTCAGCTGGGGCACCGTCCTATAGGTTCCCCAAGTATCTAGGGTGATGACAATGAGAAGGGTGTTCTCGGTGGCTACACCAAGGCTGTGGAACTCTGTCCCAACAGAGGCTCACTTGGTCCGAGATCTTCCCTCTTTCCATAGGCCATTTTTACATGGATTGAGGGGGGGGGGGTTAGCCACGGTGGGTGGAGGTGTGTGTGTGTCCGTTTACATGGACACACACCCACCTCAACCCATCTACATCCACCTACACCCACGGAGCCTCCTCCAATTTTCTGGAGGGCTCCGTGGGTAAAGATGAGTGTGCAATGGGTAGAGGTGGGTGTGGCATGGGAGCACGCACACACACCCATCCATCCCGCTTGGTGTTCACACGGCCGAACATTGAACGAACTCCCATCCCCCCACCCACTGCCAGCTGTATACATGGACACTCCCCCCCCCCGCACACCCGCCCAAACACTGGGCGGGGGTGTGTGTCATCTGTTGTAAAAATTGCCAGCGTAAGACCTAGCTGTTCTGCAGGGCTTTTGGTGAGGGAGACAGGTGATGGGGGGGGGGAGGTGGGAGGGAGGGTTTTTAAAGCTCTGTTGTGGGAGGTCTTTAATAGTAGTTTTTATATTGTTTATATTCTGTTTTACTGTTATTGTATATAGATATTATGGTTTATAACGTTGTGAGCCACCCCAAGCTGCTGTAGCAGGAGGGGGCAGTCTAGAAATCCAATAAATAAATAAATATCACCTTACACTGACTTAGCTGGATAGGATTAATTCGCTCTGAAATAAATCTTTCAAGTCTTGACTAAAAATGGGTAGACTGATTTTTAAGTACTTGGGGACAGATTTTCAAAAGAGTTAAGGTGTACCAAGATAATAATAAGCACAAAATGTAAAATAGTACTGGTCAGTTTTTCAAAAGTGCTGAGCCATCCTCAAAGCATCCATTGTCAGATTTTTAATAAAGCTCAGCTGTGATAGAGCATATGGGAATAGAGCTGTGTTGGACATCTAGCCCATAGGGAAAGTGAAATAGGAGCTTGAAAGTGGAGCCGTGCGAAGGAGGAAAGGTATGCAATCCCCTATTTGGGGCTGTTTATAGGACATGTCATCCGTAGAACTCTATACTCTTAGGAGTACAGAATGTACCAGAGCAGGGATTCAGCAGGAGAAGTGTGCAGCACTTACCTCATTCATTTTTATAATAGTTTTTGTTTTATAGGTTAGAAACTTGTCTGTTTTGAGGGTTTTGTAAAAATCCTGTTCTTTTTTATTGATTTTTTTCATGTTAAAAATAAGGAAAATTGAAATTAATTTTAAAAATAATCACTGTCCATATACAAAATGGGCCTGGGGCCGTTCTGTGCATGCACAACCCTTTTCCAAAATATCAGACACTGTCACTACCATTTTGGATAGGGCCATGCATGCCCAGAACGGCCCCAGTGGTCATTTTGTACATGCACAGAGATTTTTTAATTTAAAAAAAAACAAAGCAGGTGTTGGGTCCATTCTGCACATGCGTGCCCTTTTCCAAAACATCTTCAGCAGTATCACCACCATTTTAGAAAAGGGCAGTCAGTCTGCACATGCGTAGACCAGCTGCCCTTTTCCAAAATGGTGGCAATGTTATCAGCACCATTTATTATTCCTAGGTGAATCAAGGAGACCTCTAAAATATGAAAAAAATAAAATAAAAACAAAATAATAAAAACAAAATGAATTGCACATCCCTATGTGTCGGTGGTCTTGCACCGCATCAGTCCCTTGGATGGCATTCTTTTCCTGCTGTAGGGGCAAGCCCTGTCATGCCTTGCCATTCTGTCCCTCACAACCATAACTCCATTGTCTCCACATGACACATTCAGTCACTCCCTTGACATTTGCAGCTAAACAGGCTATCTCTGTCCTCTGCTTGGTGATACCAGAAGGAAACGTCAGTCCTGCTTCTGAGCAAGTGGTTGTCTGAAGGGAACAGCATGTACCCAGCTAGCCTCATTTTTTTTTTTGTGAATGGAAGAAGTTTTACCTGATTTTTTTCTTGTGTTTCTGCTGGTTCCCAGATCAGCTTTTTATTGTCTTTCATGTTCCTACAGGTTGACATCCCTTCTCTCTTCAGGTCTATTTTCCTTAAGCCCTGTGTATTCCTTTAAAAAGGGAATAATAAAGGGTACAAATCTCCCCCCAGGTGAGATTTCTGCCTACAGTAATCTCAGTGACATGCTGCTTTCTAAAGTACCCAGTCATGTCTCAGCAAAGACTCTTAAAGAGGCAGAGCAACCCAGGAGTGCTTGAGGCAATTTCTAATGAGCAGCCACAGTTCCTTTTGAAATTCCTATTTTAGAGGTCTCCTTGATTCACAGGGCACCTAGGAACAGATCTCTCGTTTCCCTCTTCCTTGGATACATTATGCATGAATGAAAGCAAAAGGTGTAAATTTAAGACCTGAGAACAGTATGACTTCTCACATGGTTATGGACACTTTCAAAAGTGTTTGTTTCCTCCTGTGCTGCCAGGATGTGGAATAAAGTTACTGCTGCCCTTTCTTGAATGTGGCAAAGCTTTTTTTTTAGAAAACGAAACCGAAATGCTGTGTAAATTATACCAAAGTGGGAAGAGAAACAGAATTAAGATCAATTATAATTCTTTCTTTCTTTCTTTCTTTTAAATGAACCAGTAGCTCTAGTGGTCATGTCTAGATATATTTGCAAAGTAAGTTACCTGGCTGAATTGTGGGGGGTGGCGGTGGGGTGCTATAAAATAAAATAAAATAATTTATTATGATTTAATTATTGTTGTTATTATTTATTATTATTTCTGTGAAAGTAATAATAAAGTTGTTCATAGTCAATGAAGCTAAAATGGATGTTATATTTGTGTTCTCCTAAGGAAGTCACAGCACCCAACAGACTTCATAAATTTGGTCCCACACTTTCAAATTCTAGGGATGAGAGAATAAAACGAGGTTCAGATGTTCGGACGTTCGAATGTTCGATCCAAAAACTTAGTTTGGGTTTGTGCATTCGGTCCAGCAGAGTTCGGATTCTCCCCCCCCCCGAATGTTCGGAAAGTTTGGTATCACCGGGAGGCTTGGGGTGCTCCAAGGGTGCCCGTGGGGGCATGGNTTCAAGCTTTGCAACCCAGGTGGGCGGGCGGGCGGGCAGGCAGCGTGGCATGAACAGAAGGCAGGCAGACTGGGGCAGGGCTCAAGCTTTGCAACCTGTGCAGGCAGGTGGGCAGGGGAGCAGACAGCATGGGATGAGCAGAAGGCAGGCAGACTAAGGCAGGGTTCAAGCTTTGCAACCTGGGCGAGCAAGCAGCGTGGCATGAGAGGCAGTAGGGAAGGCAGGGTGGGACCTTGGCAGGGCACTCAAATAGACTGTTGAAGACTGTGCAGCACACGTGAGAGAGCCAGTCAAATAGGCGGGCTGAGATTGTCTAGACAGAGGCTGGCTGACAGGTTTATAGTTTCTCAATGCCACCCTGCGTCATGAGGTCAGTCAGATAAGCCAGCCTAGACCATCTAGTATGAAAGAGAGAGAGAGAGAGAGAGGCAGGGCGGGCACCAGGCATTGGGAGGGAGGGACAGTACCTCAACAAAGCAGCAGTAGCCCAGATTGAGGAGGAGCCCCATCTCAAGACTGCCCCTGGCATGGGATGGCATGTGCCACTGCACCATCACTGCAACGTGTGAATACCTTTTCTAAAAGTAGAAGACAATCTAGTGAGAGAGAGGGGGGGGAGGGGCAGGGCAGGCGCCAGGCATTGGGAGGAAGGGACAGCACATGAGCAGCATCAGCCCAGATTGAGGAGGAACCACATCTCAAGACTGCCCCTGGCATGGGATGGTGCGTGCCATTTCACCATCAATCCATGTCCAGGGGCAGCTCAGGGAATCCCAGCAGTGGAAGATTCAACTTGATAAAAAGCAACTGCTCCACCAACTTGGCCCCCAGTCTCAGGTGGTGGGGCGCGCAAATGTCCCCCACCATCGAGAACACTTGCTTGCTGGGGACACTCGTGGGCAGGACAACAGACCCTTGGCCACTTTGGACAGGGCTGGCCACACATTGGTCTTGCCAGTCCAGTAGGCCAAGGGATCACTGCTGGGTTCTATGCACGGGTCCTCCCCCAGGTAGCTCTCCACTGCTGCTGAGGCACTGTCATACTCCCTCATGTAACTGTCCTTCGGCACCACCTCCACCACTGCCCTCAGCCACGCTGCCTGGCCTGCTGTGCACGAACCCATGCTCTCCAGAGTGTCCTGCACATATGAGTTTCTGCTGTCAATAGGGGTATTGCTGCTACTCAGCCTGCTGCTGGTGCTGCTACTGCTAGGGCTGGGGGCAGGGAAAGGGGTGGCTGCTCCCTGAAAGGGGTGGCTGCTCGCACTCCCACCATCCCCAGGGACATCCTTCTGCTGATGCTGCACACTCTCTAGAGCCATCTCTGCCTGCCTGACCTCCTACACCAGCTCACCCTTCCAGTGCCCATATTGTGCTGTCTGGCATACTACGCTGCCTTTGACCCTGGGGTCCAGCATGGTTGTCAAAATGTATTCCGCCCACTTCAGGAACTCATCGAACTGTGCCTTCAGTCCTGCCTTCAGCTGCAGCACCAGGTCAACTGCCTCATCTGCCAGCTTCCTGTCCTGAGGGCCACAATCCCGTCCCTAGAAAATCTCCTTCACCCTCCTAAGGAGACTCTGGACCAGAGGGGTCACCTGACTGATGGTGGCCATGGAGGAGCTGATGGTCTCCATCATGGCCAGGAACGGTCTCAACATGAAGACCATGTGAGAAAGGATCTCCCATTCTGCCCCATCGTACCCTGGAGCTGCCCCACTCTCAGTCACCAGTTGAACCTGATGCAAGGCAGCTTTCTGCTTGAGAAGCCGCTCGAGCATCAGGAAGGTTGAATTCCACTAGGTGGACACATCCTGCACCAGCTGGTGAACTGGAGAGCCTTACTCAGCCTGCTTTTCCCAGAGTAGGTCGCTGCCCTTCACGCTCCAGTTAAAGAAGCCAGCTAGCTTCCTTCCTCACTTGATCAGGGTGCTAAGGGTGCCTACCCCAATCCCCTTCTCCCCCAAACCCAGAGCATCCCTGACCACCAGGTGAAGGGTGTGTGTGGTGCAAGTAGAGTTTGCTGGTGGAGCCCCACTCGTGGACTGCCCTCAGTATTTTGTCCGCATTGTCTGTTATCACGCACCCCTTGGTGAAGGGCGCGCCTGGTGTGACCCACTTCCTCGCCATGGCGGTCAGGGCTGCCTCGATATTCTGAGCATCCTGGGGGCCATCCATTACTTCTGTCTGAAGCAGGGCCCACCTATACCCTGCTTCGGGACCCCTCCTGCCACTGCCAAATGCTGCCTCTGGGTCCTGCCACCAGTGCACTGCCACTGCCAGGTCTGTGGTGAAGTGGACAGTGGCACCCCCAGCCCTTGCCAGCTGCTCCCTCACCTGCTCCTTTAAATTCCAGTACACGGCTGGCACCACCTGCCGATGCAGGGTGGTGTGCAAGGGAAGATTAAACTGGTGGGCCAGGAAACCAGTCAGACACCTAAACCCCATGTTGCCAACCACCGATAAAGGCTGCACATCCAGCGCTTTCCTTTCCCCCGACATGCACGTGGCTTTCAGTTGAAAGCCACACCGCCCTTCACGTTCTGCAGCTGCCGATGAACTTGACAGCTTCACCCACCCCAGATCCTCCAAGGTGCACTGATGCTGCTACTGCTGCTGCTGCTCCTACTCCCCCTATCAGCGATACCGCTCCTGCTGCTAGAGGCAGCTGTTTGAGCAGGACACTTGCCCGCTAATGGAGGCGGATGACTGGCAGCTGCAGTTGGAAACCCACTGCCATCCACTGCCCCTGCCTGCCCACTTAGCAGCACAGTGCTGTGACATCCCTTGAGGTGCCTCGCCATGGCAGTTGTGCCAAGGTTGGTGAGCACCTGCCCACTTTTCACCACCTTCTGGAACAAAGTGCACTGCACCTCCCTGGGATCATCCGCCCACACCAACTTAAATGTGCCAAGATGGAAGAATTTTTGCCCCCTCCTGCCTTCTGGCCCACACCGGGTGACACACCACTGACAGTGCCGCTGGGAGGGGCAGAATATGGTGGCTACACAGCTCTTGGAGGGACAGCCATTGCCTCACCACCAGATATCTCCTCTGCAGGACTAATGTCTGCCTCGCTGTCCCCAATATGAGTGATGTCCTGCGAAGGGGAGTACTGGGACCCTGCGCCTGATGGACTGCCCAACATGCTGCTGCCACTCTCCCTGTGACCCGTATAGCTGCTGCTGTTGCTGCTGCTCCTCTCCCTGCTGCCATTTCCCGGGGATCGGGTCCTGCCTCTAGCAGCCGGGGTGGGATCCACAAGCCCTGATCTGCTGGGGATTACATCAATAATGGGAGACATTGGTGGCCCTTGAGGAACACCCGACCCAGAAGCACCTGCTCTAGGGTTGTGCAAACAGATTGTTGTTTTGTTGTTCGGTTGCCGAGTTCGGGTTCGGTCGTTCGGTCCAGGAACCGAGTTCAGGTTGCATCATTCGGTTCAGTAGAGTTTGGTTTGGTTCAGTCATTCTGAAATCAGTCTAGGTATCACGTGATCCCGTGATCACGTCGGAAACCGGAAACTGGAAATTCAAGTGCGTGCGGAGCTTGTGTGGAGAGAGATCGTGTGTGTTGTGGCTGACTGGCTGTTTGGTTTCGTTTGGTGTGGTTTGGCTGTGTTGGACTATGTGTTGGCTTGGCTGTGTTATTTTGGCTGGTTGATGAGTGTTCGTGGGTGTGTTTTATTTTGCTGTTTGTGTGGGCTGGTTTGTGTGGGAGGGAAAAAAATGAAGAGGGTGAGACTTAATAGAGGGACCTGGGACAAGCTGACGGAGACGGTGGATGAGGAAGAGGTTGCCGCTGGACCTTCGGTGGTAGAGGTCGGCTCCTCAGAGGAGCAAGAGCCGGGCACAGGAGATGCTGCCAGGTTTGTACATTTTATTTTTACTTTTTGGACAAGAAGAATAGAATACTATCCTTTAGAGCAAGCTCACTGTCATGCGGGTGGGTGAGTTGGTGGTGGGCAGTCAGGCACAAACCATGGCCATCAGCTGGTGGCAGCGGATGTCTGCCACAGAGAGAGAGGGTACTGTGGGGTGCTCTTCCAGCAGTCATGCATGAGCTGAAGGAAACACGTGCCAGCCATCTAGCAAGGGTCTCCCATTGCCATCCTTTGCACTCCAAGAAGGGCAGGATTTGCACATGCCAGCAAGGGTCTTACCAGTTGCCATCCCTAGCACCCAAGGAAGGGCAGGATTTGCACATGCCAGCCAGGTCTTTCTAGTTGCCATCCCTAGCACCCCAAAGAGGGCAGGATTTGCACATGCCAGCAAAGGGTCTATCTAGTTGCCATCCCTAGTGCCCCAAAGAGGGCAGGATTTGCACGTACCAGCCAGGGTCTATCCATTAGGGATGGGCGAACGCAGTTCGGAAGTTCGGAGTTTGGACCGAACTCGGTCTGTTCAGTTGACCAAACCGAACAGCCAAACCGAACTCAGATTTCAAACCAAACCCAACCGAATTTCCGAACTCCATTCTGTTCGCCCATCCCTAGTGGCAACACACACCAAAAAAAAACTGGTTTTGAGTGGCCAAACGTGGTTCGGAAGTTCAGAATTTGACCTAACTCAGTCTGTTCGGTCGACCAAACTGAACATCCGAACCGAACTCAAATTTCAAGCCGAACTGAACCGAACAGAATTCCGAACTCAAATTTCAAACTGAACTGAACTGAATTTCCAAACTCCGTTCTGTTCGCCCATCCCTACTATCTATTGCCATCCCTCCCTAGCACCCAAAGAAGGGCAGGATTTGCACATGCCAGGAAGGGTCTCTCCATTTGCCATCCCTAGCATCCCCTAGCACCACAAGAAGGGCAGGATTTGCATGTTCCAGCAAGGGTCTTTCCAGTTTCCATCGCTACCAGCACCCCAAGGTCCGAAGTCTGGCGGTGGTATGAGAAACATACTGGATTCGCTGTCTACAACGTAAGGCACAGTGGCTGGAAAAACAGGGAATGGATTGTCCTATAACCTGTTAGGAAGTCCCCTGCAGAGAAAGATTGGCCACCCACCCACTTGTGGAGACAGAATGCAGTCAGGGCTTGACAGACCATTGGTCTGACACAGTATGGCACTTCTTATGTTCCTGTGTTTTTATATTCTTTACTTATGCAGCAAAAGATTTAAAAGGGCCATCCAGGGGACAACATCGGGGCTCATCACCCATGTGGAGGAAGTCCATGGCAAGACGGTGAAGCGGCAGGACTCTGGCATGGCCGTGGAGCGTCATCGCCAGAAGAAGGGGCTGAAGGCACGTCAGAACCAACGCCATCAAAGCCCTTACCACTCCTCTAGCTCCCCTGAGGAGTCCCCCCAGGAGGAGTCTTCAGCAGCAAGGGCCTTTTGCGCCGAAGTCCAGGAGCCGACCCAGGACTTTCTGGACCAGCAAAAAAAAAATATGGATGGGCTACGGATGCAAGCCCTGACTATGGAGGACCTACTGGTGGAGTGGTTTCAGGTGCTGGAGGTATAAGAACACAAGGTGGAGGCCTATTCCCAGTACCTCCAGACTGAGATTGATGCCATGGAGCTTCACCGCCAGTCGGTCTGCAAGTGGCAGGCATCCGTGGCAGGGGCCGTGCAATTTGCCATTGAGCACAGGTACCAAATGGAGGAGGGTGGGATGCCTGCCCCTAAGTCCCATCTGTCCCTTTCACCTTTCCCCCATGTTCTGGGGGACAGGCCCACATACCAATACATTATTTAAGTTTCCTTTCTTTTCATATATATAAATGTTTGATTTTGGTTTTATAAATGTGTTGTCTTTGTTGTTGTTGTTTGAAAAGTTTTTATAAAAGTTCTATTTGTTGTTGTTACCCGCTTTGTTTGACTTGTCCAACCTTTTATCCCTTTGAGATTCTGGCAGGTGGCAGAATCTCATTGTATATACAGCTTGTCCAATCCCTACCTGACAGCAGCAGCAGATGTAGTGTTAGTGTATTAGCCCTAAGATGTGCCAGCAGCAGGTTCTCAACTTGCAGACAGCCCCCCAGGAGGGGCAGGGCTTGTGTCTGTGTGGGTGTGCCAGAAAGAAAGAGAGACAGGCTTCTTTGCAGCAGGCAGAAGGCAGCGGGTGCTGGTGGTCAGAGGGGCTTTTTTTTCAGCAGCTTCAGTGGGCATCCACTGGTGGGTGCAGAAGATTAGGTTGGAGGGCAGGCTGGCATGCAGGCACCGGGCTTCTGGATACATTGGAATGGAATGACAACCCCCAGTGACTGGAATGATGGTCCCAGAATCTCGCTGATGGTTCCTGGGATGGGCGGGCATGACTGATTCAGGTGCAGTGGAATGACAGCCTATGGGAGTTTAATGATGTCCCTAGAATTAGTGCATGATTGGGCACACTTCATTCAATCATGCGATAGGTGGTAGCAGGTACAGGAACACACACAGGCAAGCACATATAATATGTTGTGTGTTGTTATTTCCATCTCATTCTGGCAGGTTTTCTGGTGGATGTGGGCACAGATGAGGGCTCCCACTGGTTCTGGCAGGTGGCAGGCAGCTTGAGCTGGATACATCTCTCCCACTCCCATCTCTCTCATTCTAGCGGGGGTCCCCCCCTCTCTCTTTCTCTCCCTCTCTCTCTCTGGTCATATAGTGGAGGTGACAGCATGGGTGGAATCATGTCTGTCTCTCCTTCTAGTAGTGGAGAAACTTTCTCTCTCTCTCTCTCTCTTTCGTCGTGAACCAGCAGACAGCAGCAGCAGGATTAACAGGCACGTGGGGCACATCATCCAGGGTTGATAGGGCAGGCAGAAAGGCACCTTGGCATGAGAGGCAGACTTTGAGCTTGGTATCAACCTGGGCGAGCGGGCATACAGACAGCATGATAGCGAGGAAGGTGGGCTGAGGCAGAATTTAAGGTAGCAACCAGGGTGAGCAGACAGGCACCTTGGCATGAGAGGCAGGAAGGCGGGCTGAGGCAGGCTTTGAACTTGGCGGCAACCTGGGTGGGGAGACAGGCAGAGAGGCAGAGAGAGAGAGAGAGGCAAAGAGAGAGAGGCAGGGGCGGGCCGGACATTGGGAGGGAGGGACAGCACCTCAGCAACAGAGCAGCAGTAGCCATAGCTCAGACTGAGGAGGAGGATCCCCGTCCCAAGACTGCCACTGGCATCGAATGGCGTGTGCCACTGCACCATCAATCCTTGTCCAGGGTCAGCTCAGGGAATCCCAGCAGCGGAAGGTTCAACTTGGTGAACAACAACTGCTCCACCAACTTGGCCCCCCAGTCTCAGGCAGTCAGGGTAGCAAATGTCCCCCACCATGGAGAACACCTGCTCTCTGGGGACACTGGTTGTTGGGCAGGACAGGATACCCTTGGCTACTTTCGACAGGGCTGGCCACATGTTGGTCTTGCCGTCCCAGTAGGCCAAGGTATCTCTGTCGGGATTTATGCATGGCTCTTCATCCAGGTAGTTCTCCATGGCTGCTTAGGTGCCATCTTACTCACTCTGGTAGCTTTGCCTGGGCACCACCTCCTCCACCACTGCCCTCAGCCACGCTGCTTGCCCTATTGTGGAGGACCCCATGTTCCCCAGAGTGGCCTACACATAGGCCGATCTGCTTCTGTTGCTGCTGGCAATAGGGGTTCTGCTGTTGCTGGTGGTGGTGCTGCTACCACTAGGGCTGGGACCAGGGATATACACAGGTGGCTGAAACAGGTGACTGCTTCCACTCACACCATCCCCAGGGGCATCCTACTGCATAGCCCGCTCTGCCCGCCAGACCCTCTCCACCAGTTCACCCTTCCAGTGGCCATAGCATGCTGTCTAGCATGCCAAGCTGCCCTTGACCCTGGGGTCTAGCATTGTTGCCAGGACAAATTCCTCCTGCTGCAGGAGCTCGTCAAAATGTGCCTCCAACCCTGCCTTCAGCTCCCATGACAGGTAAAGCACCTCATCAGTCAGCTTCCTGCCCTGAGGGCCATAATCCCGCCCCCCAAGAATCTCGTCCAGCCTCCTGTGGAGACTCTGGAAAAGAGGGGTCACCTGGCTGAGGGTGGCGGTGGAGCTGCTCACGGTCTCTGTCACGGTCAGAAATGGTCTCAACACAAAGACCATGTGAGACAGGATCTCCCATTCCTCCCAATCGTAACCTGGAGGTGCCCTGCTGTTCATCACCAGTTGAACATGATGCAGGGAGGCTTTCTGCTCAAGAAGCCACTCAAGCATCAGGAAGATGGAATTCCACCATGTGGAGACATCCTGGATGAGCTGGTGCACTGGGAAGCCTTGCTCGGCCTGCTTCGCCCGGAGGAGCTCGCTGCCCTTCACGTTCCAGATAAAGAACCCTGCCAGCTTCCTCCCCCGCTCGATCAGGTAGCTAAGGGTGCCTGCCCCAATCCCCTTCTCCCCCAAGCCCAGAGCATCCCTGATCACCAGGTGAAGGGTGTGTACGGATGCAAAGGATGCTGGTGAAGCCCCATCATGGACTTCCTTCAGTATATTGGCCGCATTGTAAGTCACCACATACCCCTTGGTGAAGGGCATACTTGGTGTGACCCACTCCCTCCCTCTCTGTCCAAAACTCTGCTGTCAGGGTCATCTACCTCGCCAGTCGCTTCGACCATGTGCAGCCCCTCCTCTCTTCACTTCACTGGCTTCCCCTTCCTCTTCTGCACTTATCGCCCTCCATACTCCAGCCCGTGCACTTCGCTCCTCCTCTGTCCCCTCTCTC
>QEPC01014787.1:834290-859746 GCA_003113815.1 Sphenodon punctatus
TATATCTAAAGGCCTAGTCCTACAAACACACTCTAAAATATCAATCCTGAATAACTACACACTAACACTATATCTATCTATCTCTATAACTAAGCTAACCCCTACTACATCTATCTATCTATCTATCTATCTATCTATCTATCTATACAATATTACACAGGGATGAGGAGGTAACACAAAGAACACAGGGAGGGCTACAACACTGAAATAAAACCTAAATCAATCTAATAATCCTACTCTAAATAAATCCAAAAACAGGGGAAGGGAATCAGAGATGGAATATATAGAGGGAGACGGAAAGAATTCAATGGAGGCGGGAGGAAGAACACAGGGAGGGGTAAAAAATAAAAATAACACCTAAATCTATCTAATATCTTCTAAATAAATGATAATATTGAGGTAAATGTGTTGGATGGGTGAAATAGGAGGAGAATGGCAATGGATTGGGGAGCTGGGAGGTACACAAACTGCTGGGAGAGGGAGCCTTCTGAAAACGCCTGCTGTCAGGAAAAATGACTAGCTCAGAAGGTGTTGGAAGGGGGGAGGGTAATGATTTTTGTTACTTGCAGTGCCCTCCTCACCACAAGCCCCATTTGCTCCGTGCAGCCTAGCCCCCCCATCCTCCATGTCCAATTGCAGACTGTGAAGCCAGTGGTCTGAGCAGAAAAGGGTTGGTGATTAGGCAGGCTGGCTGCTACTCCAAGCCTCTCCACCCCTGGTGCCTGGAAGTCTGCTCCTCAACTGCCTCCCCCTCACTGTCACGTTTTGCATTCTAGCCACATTTTTGCTGCCCGAACTCATCCAAACTCTATTCGAACTGACTAAACAGTTCAATCATTTCAGAATTTGGTACTGGGTTCGGTTCAGTTGGTTTGGGTTTGTGTTTGGATTTGGTCATCCAAACGGATCGAGTTCGATCTGAACTCCGAACTTCCGAACCACATTCACACATCCCTAGTCTTCCCCTGCAGCCGCAGCAGAGATAGCCATAGCCTCCGACACTGCAGGCCTTTCAGTGCCCTATGTGGCAGTGGAGGACACTGGTAGGAGGCATCGCTGAACCACACCCCGGCTAGTACCACTGCTGGGAGCCTCTGAACTCCGATTGCCAAAAGCAGGTCTGTGCAGTTTGGGGCATGGTGATGGGCTCAAGCTGCTGCTTACGCCTGCTGCTACTCCACTGTCACGGCCCCTGCCACCTCTGCCACGTGCACCATTGCCCACCTTACAGGGAGAAGACCGGCCTCTCCTGCCTTCCTTCTCCATTTTTCCTTTCCAAATTATACAGGAGGAAGACTATATATATTTATTTATTAATTATTATTTATTTAGAATTTGAATATTATATATATCTACTACAGTTACTGTAACTGCTATTAACTATTCAAAAACCTATGGAACTAAATTGAATATTATCTAATATCTACAAAGGCCTAGTCCTACAAATATTCTATAAAATATTAAAACTGAATCACTACACACTATCTCTATCTATCTCTGTAACTAAGCTAACTCTTACAACTGTCTATCTATAGTAACTATCTAATATCTATATCTATCTAGATAGATAGAGCATATAACACCTGTGCTCCGGACTCTGCACTGGCTGCTGATAGCATGCTGAGCCAGGTTCAAGGTATTGGTGTTAATATATAAGGGACCACCTCACCCTCCGCACCCCAGAGCAGCTCCTTCGGTCCGCCGGGGGTGTCTTCTTGGAGGTCCCCCGTGTTAAGCGGGGGACCACAATGGAGAGGGCATTCTCGGTGGCCGGCCGCGCCTTTGGAATTCCCTCCCGGAGGAAGCTCGCCTGGCCCCAAGCCTTTTTAGATTTTGGCAAATTTGTAAGACCTGGCTGTTTGCCCAGGCATTTGGTAGGGGGGGTGGACAGGTTAGGGGCTGTTTTATCTTCCCCCACGCTTATTTATTTATTATTATCCCAGCCTGTTTTACTGTAATGTATTTATGGATTGTCTAGTATTTTTTATATATAAATTGTTTTTATTATGAACTTGTTAGCCGCCCCAAGCTGTTCGCAGGAGGGGCGGAATACAAATAATATAAATAAATAAATACATAAATATCTATACCTATAAATATATATCCCTGTGTATATTTATATACACAGTGAAGGGGGGGCGGGGGTGGGGGACATAGACAGCTAACAACAAACAATACAGGGAGTTGTACAAAACTGAAATGAAACCTAAATCAATCTAATGCTACTCTAAATAAATCTGAAAACAGGGGAAGGGAATCAGGGATGGAGTATATACATGGGGGAGGGAAGGATTCAATGGAGGGTAGGGAGAAACAACACAGGGAGGGGTAAAAAATAAAAATAACACCTAAATCTATCTAATCTAATCTAAATAAATGAAACTATGGTGGTAAATGTATGTAAATGGGTGAAATAGGAGGAGGATGGCAATGGATTAGGAACACAAACTGCTGGGAGAGGGAGACTTCTGAAAACGCCTGCTGACAGGATCCGTGACTAGCTCAGAAGGAATTGGAAGGCGGGAGGACAATGACTTTTGTTACTTGCTGTGCCCGCCTTACCACAAGCCCTATTGGCTCCATGCAGCCTAGCCCGTGGCCAATCACAGACTGCGAAGCCAGTGGTCTGAGGAAAAGAAGGATGATGATTGGGCAGTCTGACTGCTAGTCCAAACCTCTCCACCCCTGGTGCCAGGAAGTCTGCTCCTCAGCTGCCCCTCTCCCCCAGGTGTGCCAGCCCTGTTTTTCCTGCCCAAACACCACCGAACTCACCCGAACACCGCCGAACTGTTCAGCCGCTTCCACGTTTGGTTTGGCCATTCAGTTCGGCCGTCTGAATGGGCCGAGTTCGGGCCAAACACCGAGCGGCCGAACCACGTTTGCACATCCCTACCAAATTGTCTCCATGTAAATTTTAAATGTGGAAGGACAAGAAATGTGTTTATTACAAATGGTTTGATTTTATTCTTTTTTGTGGTCTTGGATTATCTGTGATCAGACTGTGTTTTTCTTAAATCGTAATTGTACCTCAAAATTATTTAGCACTTTAATGTTTTTCTGCCAGTTGATAATGAACAATGAGTTCTGTAAATATTCCCTACTGGAACTGTCATCGTTTGTTGTGATTCTCCAAAAATATCCATGGCAGCAGGTCCTTCCAGCACATATATGTTTGTGCAAGTGTTTAAAAATATGTTAAGTGCAGGGGATGTTGTAATTCAGTTTCTCCAAGTCGGTTTGACTACACACTAAAGCAGGTGCTTGAAAATGCATGTGTGACTTCAGTGAAATCATTTCAAATTTGCATTGAATACATGCCTCACTCCAAGAAAATGAACTTTCTGATGGCTGCATTACAAATAGAATTTAAACTTTGCTATTACTAATGGACACTGCTGTGGAAGTGCCATATTAGCCTAAGGGGCAATATGCATTTGTAGCCAGCTTACAGAGTTAAGGAAAATGTATGACCTAGAACTGTATTATTCGCCACAGGGGAAAATATATTCTGCAACCTTCAGCTATCATGCTTTTGAGCAACCTGACTTGCACACACTTATGTGTGATTTGAAAGGAAAAGGGTCTAGGCTTGTACAAATTCTATTATCACAATGATACAGTAATGCTGGCCTTCGGAGTGGACACTGCATGTGCACTAACCTCTTGAGCTTAGTGATTCAGGCATAAGTAAATCCTCTTCCTTCTTGATGAACTGCAACATTTCCAAGTCGTATTAAAGACTGCTTCAAACACCATGTAAGCCATGAGTAGCTGCAAGATGTTCGCGAATGTGTCTGCCCACATTTGAAAGCCAATAGTATTGAAATCAGAACTGACTTTAACACACCTGGTCAGAAGGGTAAGTCTAGAGTGCAAATGAGCTCAGTGAAAGATTTGGTCAGGTGAAAGAAGTACCCAGTACACAAGCTAAAGAGAAAGCTCTGGGATCTTATACAAGCAAAGTGGAACTGGTACTTTTTATTCCTGTGCTAATGAATAGGTGTTCTGACTGTCCAATAATCTTTTCCATGAGCATATGAAGCTTTTCTAGCATGTCTGGCTCTTTTTGTCCTGTTTCCAGCTCTCCGCCCTTCATCTGACAAGTTTTCTTAGCCATGGCACTGGATTTTAAAACCTCCTTTTGTGTCTTAGAGGCACAATTATTAGGAGCCTTTGCCATTTGAATTTTGCACAAGAAAAAAACCCACAAGCTTTATTCTGTATGGGAGATTAAACGTTGCACTAGACCTGCTGCCGGACTTATTTCTCCCAAATCCCATACCATGTAGGCAGCAAGGCATCCGGTTCTAACTGCTAGCAAATATGAACTCTCCTTATCTACTTTCACGAGGATCCAAATGAAGTAGCAACATTTTTATGATGGCTAAATCTCAGTGTCAGTGCTGTGAGTGGGATTTTGAATGTTAATATTTATCCTGTGCCAAGGGCCCAGACCTAATTTAATTTTCAGATCGTCTCTCCCAGATGTCCAATCAGGCACCAAGGTTATGTGTTTAATGACATGTCAGAGTATAATTTGGCTGCCAGCTTGTCAGATCCCACCACAGTATTCCCTAAATGAAGCTCCTTGAGTACCTCTAAATTACAGCTAACATGGTGATAAAATACATAAGGCTTGCCAGAAGTGCCCTCAGTGTAGAATTAAAACAAGAAACAGAAATTGCTCTACTCAATACAGAAAGTCATCACTTTGGAGTGCTGGGATAACTAGTCCTGGGCTGCTTTTATCAAGTTGTCTGCTTTATGAACAATGGCGTTCATTTCCCATTCATATTTTTCTACCATGTTGTACAGGTAAAACCTTGTATGTAGGGACATGCAGTGAAGAGCCATCCTCAAGCTAGCAATAGCAAGTATTACTTCATCAAAGCATTGCAAAGCCCAATGATCCCAACTGCATTGTCCTGATCCAAACCAGGCTCTTCTGATCTTGGGCTATTTTACCCCACATCGGTGCTCCTTAAGAGGTGAGGACAATGTGTTTCCTGCCCCATCCCAATGCAGTCATTTCTCCTAAAGAACACCCCGACTTCACTGTGTTCCATAGGAGCATGGGGGTAGGAGGGAGGAGGAAAAGGGAGTCTCTTTAAACTGTGAATCTCAGCCTAGCCTGAATATGAGGAGATTTTAGCTGATTGTGTCATTCACAATACAAGCCTGACAGGGCAAGGCAGGTTACAGGCCTCTCCTACAGTGCAGAGTTTAAACAAATGTGCGCAAAAACAGAATACCTATCAAAATAGTGATACCTAAATCATTTTAGTTGGATCAGGTATTGAATGCACCATTTATTGCTAATGAATTACTCAAATTACCATTACCATTAACGAGTGACCATTATTCCATTTTGTGCCATTTTGCGAATTACCTATTTACTGGATATATTTTTTTTCATTTCCAGTCACGTATCTATTGTTCCATGTTGGAAAGACACTAAGACAGTAACTTCATAAGTCTGAATGGGTTGGTAAAATGGAAAGTCGGTAACTTAGCAGTACCTGTATTTTGGGTAGCCAGGTACCCATCTCAGTATTTGAGTACCAATCAGGTACCCGATAGGTTACCTGGAATGTTCAGTATTACCTGCAGGTAAAAATGTCATACTTGTTTCAGCTTGACTGCAGTGGCCTTTTTCACCATGGATGCATGAAAAATAAAAAAAACATATTTCTTCCAGGTTATAATGTGCACATTATGATTAAAACAAATACTGTCATTTTGGCAAATACTACTCAAATATAATGGATATCTAAGACTACTCAGTACAGTCAAAAACCCATTTGCTCTGTTCTGTCACCAAGTTTCAGTTCTGTTGTTGCCTATCTCAAAGCCGTTCCACAGTCACATAGGAAAAGCAACCCTATCTTCCTGGCAAACTCAGTCCCACAGAGGGCCCCTTCTTCTAATAAATAGGTCCCTAAACATACTTCTCTTTTCTTTGGTGCATTCCATGTTTTCCTGGTAGTTCAGAGCTCTGTCATAGGCCGTTTTTAGATGAGAGCGGTGGCGCACGCGCTTGTTTTTCAAAAGAACCAGCGGTCCGTTCTACACCTGATGCTGCTGCCAAATACGTGCATGCACAGGCGATGCGCATCCATTTCCAGCCATGTATGACCAGCCTCGATTGCCGACCCTGTCAGTTTGCGGCCGGAAACGGATGCGCATCGCCCGCGCATGTGTGTATTCTGCAGCAGCGTCACGTGTAGAACAGACTTCCGGGTCTTTTGAAAAACAAGCGCAGGCGCCGCCACGCTTGTCAAAAAATGGCCATAGTGTTTGAAGCTCAGACCTGCTTGTACAGATTTTTTTTTTCAGCTGACTGGCTGGCTGGGGGGGAATCTCCCACTATTGGTTTTAGCAGGAGCCAACAGAGTGATTTCCTGACAGACAATCAGAAGCAGCAGTGGGTGAGCAGATGGCTCTGAGACTACTACCTATGCTTTTCTGGGGTATGCAGTGCATGTGTTGCATGCATTGCTGATACACTGCTAGAAGCTGGCTAAATAGAATCCAGCTACCGTGGATCTAAATTTTAAGAGTTAGCAGTTCCAGTTTTACATTCCAAGTGCAAAGCCCACGGATTGCATTGTGTCTCCATGTGGTTGTCCCAGGATGTCCGACTCAAAGTCCCCCGGGTTGCCTGGGTGGCAATGATGGGGAGGGTGTTCGCGATGGCCACTCCCAGGTTGTGGAATTCCCTCCCAATGGAGGTCCAGACCTCCACTCTTTCCGAAGGAAGTGTAAGACCTGGCTGTTCAGTCAGGCCTTCGGAGAGGGAGATGGGTAGGGTGGGGTGGGTTGGGGAAGGAGGGTTCTGCCCTTTTAGTTTATTTTTAGCATTTTAATGTTTTTAATGATATTTTATATGTTTGTTATTTTTATTATACTATGTTTGTTATTTATGCACCTTGCAAGCCACCCTGAACTTCTCTGTGAACAGGAGGGGACGGGGTAGAAAAATGGTGAAATGAATGAATGAATGAATGAAATACCTTGCAATTGTATCATTTGGAGCTATAGTACATACCTTGAAACAGCTATCTGCCTTTAAATATTTTTTATAAAACAACGTAATGTATAGATATGTCAATAGCAATTCCATGTTAAGGGCAAGTCTAGGCATTTGGTTATATATTAAAGTGCATTGAATTCAAGTGCATAAGGCTATTTTTGCTCATATTAAACCATATTCAGGGACTTGTGTTCACTGTGTTTTCCCCACTGTTGCCAATGGCAAAAACACAGTGAAAACTGTTCCCTTATCACATTAAACAGCTCCACATATACAGTTCTACTAATTAAGTCAATAAATAACCAATGTGACATGATGATGGTTGACTGGTCTTGTGGCCTAGAGGGGATTTGGACTCCTCCTATTGATGGAGTCTGGCCCATCTGGTCAGTCAGGTTCGCAGCCTTAGAGTTCTTCTGGACCCCTTGTTGTGCTGGATTGTCAGGTTGCAGGGGTGACCAGGAATGCATTTCACCAACTCCATCTGGTGAGGAGGCTGTAGCCTTTTCTTTCTGATTTGGATCTGACCATTGTCATTCATGCTTTCATCACCTCGAGGATAGATTACTGCAAACAGCCCTATATGGGGCTGCCATTGATGACTGTTTGGAAGCAGAAGCTGGTGCAGAATGTGGTTGCTTTCCTTCTTTCAGGGGTGGGGCACTGGGAGCACATCATACTGGTGTACCATAATCTGCACTGGCTCCCTATAGCTTTCTGGGCACAATTCAAGGTGCTAATTTTGACCTTTAAAGCCCCAAATGGTGTGGGTCCCACATATGTAAGAGACTTCCTACCCTTCCATGCCCCATTGTGGCCCCTGTGTTCAGCTGGGAGCACCTCACTGTGCGTACCATATGTTTGCCTTGTTCCTATGACAAGGGCTTGCAGAGAGGTGTTCTCAGTTGCTGCTCCAATGTTATGGAACTCCCTTCCCCCAGAGGTTTGATTGACCCCAAGCCTGGGTGTCTTCTGGAGATGGTATAAGATCTTTTTGTTGGTAAAGGCATTTGGTGGGCAGGGATAGGGGATGGGGGTTTGATGGGTGGGTTTGAGGGGTTGTGAAGGGAGGTGAACGTGGGACTTTGGGAGGTGGTATTGGATGGGTTTTATGTGGGGGAGGTTGGGGACGGAATGGAGGGTTGGGACATTTTCTGTTTTTTATCTCTTTTTATGGATTAAAAAAAATTATTTATTTATTTTAAATTTATATCCTGCCCCTCCTGCCCACAGGGCAGTCCGGGCAGCAAACAACCCTCAATAAAACAATATAAAAATTTAAAACAATTTAAAAATACAATATGTGGGGAAAACCCACCCCACCCCTACCCTCACCAAAAGCCTGATGTAACAGCCAGGTTTTACATACACACCGAAACAGCAGGAGAGTGGGACCCAACTGAGCCTCCTCCAGGAGCGAATTCCACAGCACAGGGGTGGCCACTGAAAAAGATCTAACATCGGTGGCCACCCGCCTCACCCAGGGAATCTCCAAAAAGGCTTCCACGGATGATCTCAAGGGTCGCAAGGGCACATGGGGAGTGAGGCGGTCCTGCAGATAAGCAGGGCCCAGGTTAAGACCAGCACCTTGAACCTGTCCTGGTGCTTTATAGGCAGCCAGTGCAGAGCCCAGAGCATTGGTGTCATGTGCTCCCTGCGACCTGCCCTGTAAGGAGATGGGCCACGGCATTCTGCACCACCTACAGCCTCTAGTCCAGCCTCTCGGGCAGTCCAGCGTAGAGTGCGTTGCAGTAATCCAGCCTCGAGGTGATGAAGGCATGGATGACAGTGGCGAGGTCGGAGTCTGAGAGATACAGCCAAAGCTGCAGGACAAGATGTAACTGCTGAAACGCACTCCCCGCCACAGCAACAACCTGAGATTCCAGGCTGAGCCGCGAATCAAGGAGCACACTGAGACTCCGCACTTGAGAGACCATGAGAGGGTGTACCCCCACAACAAGAGGAGATTCAACAACCCCCAGGTCCCCCAAGTCCTCGCCCACCAACATTACCTCCATCTTGTCAGGATTCAATTGTAGATGACTCGACCTCATCCAAGCCCCCACAGCTGATAGGTACTGGGAAAGTAAGGAGACTGCATGGTCTGGGTCGATGGAAAAGGAGAAGAAGAGCTGAGTGTCATCAGCATACTGATGACACTGCATGCCCTGAAACCCCCTCACGATTTCCCCTAATGGCTGCATATAGATGTTAAACAAGAGGGGGGACAGAATGGCACCCTGCAGGATTCCACATGTGAGGTCTAGGGGGGAAGACGTACACTCCCACAAGTCCACCCGGTGAGTTCTCCCGGCCAGGAATGAATGAAACCAGTCCAAGACCATTCCGCCAATTCCGGCACGGTCCCACAGGCGAGTCACCAACACCTCGTGATCAACTGTGTTGAATGCAGATGAAAGTTCTAGCAGGACCAGTAAGGTCTGATGACCCTGGTCCAACGCCAGACGGAGATCATCAACCAAGGCCACCAATGCTGTCTCGGTACCATATCCAGGCTGAAACCCAGACTGGGAGGGATCAAGGAAACCAGTGCGGTCCACGTGTTCCTGGAACTGCCATGCCACAGCCCGTTCAATAACCTTCCCTAAAAAGGGAAGGTTAGAGACTGGCCAATAACTGCCAGGAGCATCAGCATCAAGAGATGCTTTTATATACGTTTTATAGCTTATGATTATATTTTATTTATAAGCCATCCTGAGACTTTTTAGGTAAGGTCAGGATAACAAATTTAAATAAATAAATAAATAAATAACCAAAATTGTGTGTCCTCTTCTCAGGAAACTTAAGCTTCTCTTTACACTAGGGATGTGTGAACAGAACGGGGTTAGGATGTTTGGCCGTTCATTCCAAAAACTTAGCTCGGGTTCATGGGTTTGGTTCCGTAGAGTTCGGACCCCCACGAATATTTGGAAATTTTGGCCACATCACAGGCTTGGGGTGCTCCAGGGGTGCCCGTGGGGGCATGGAAGGCCATTGGAGACATTGCAGCAGCAGCAACAGAGACCGGGAAGGCTTAGGGCTTGGCACCCCGGCTTGTCTGGGTAGGAAGGCTCATCGCTTGACCCCGGGGGTGTCCATGGCATGATGGCTGGCCCTCAGAGACCCAGTGGCAGCAGCAGCAGCAGAGGCCAGGAAGGCTTGGGGCTTGGTGGCTGTCCTGGCACCCCTACTTGGTCAGGCATTGCAGGCTGCCAGGCATAAATGGAGCAGCAGCAGACATTGAATTTCCCGGTAGCAGAACCCATAGCACAGCAGAGGCAGTAGAGGCAGCAGCAGCAGACAGGCAGTGTGGCATGAAGATCTGAAAGCAGGCTGAGGCAGGGTTCGAGGTCGGCAAGCAGGGCGGGCAGACCAGCAGCATGGAATGAGAGGGAGTAGGGAAGGCAGTGTTGATGGTGGCCTCAGTCTTCCCTAAAATGAGTACAACCACACACACCCTCACTGTATAATCAAGGGCCAGTAAACTTGTACCAGGAGGACTTAAAGGGACAGGCCTCACTGGTGACCAAGGGCTGGCAAATGTGGAAAAAGGGAGTTTGAAAGGATAGCCCCCATAGCAAAGAGGGGCTTGTAAAAAATGATTGGGCCCAGCCACCATGGAACCCAGCTGAAAGTAGCTCACTCATGTGAAAGTAGGTCACTCATGTGGGGGAAGAGCATGAAAAGGAAAATGCCTAGAGTAAAGTATGGGACCATTTAGAGGCATTCTTCCTATTCTGTAGAGCACCGATGACTTGAACTTGGAGCAGCAACCCTCTCCCCTCAGGAATGAAGAAATCCAGGTGTTTCCTTGCACCTTTTGTGTCCCAGGGAGCCGATCGTTAGGCCCCTCATCTCATCCTTAACTACCCTCCAGCCACTGTTGTTTACTCTTTCCCCCTGTGTCAAAGATATCGTATGCATCCTGTATGGCCCTTTTTGTGATGGAAGTAAAAGTTTGGTTTCTCCCCTCGTTAGCTCATTGTGTACCCCAAATGACCCATCGTAGCGTCCCCAAATCCTTTGTTCAATATCCTATAACTGCCCCTACTTTTCCCCTCATCCTCTGAGAAATCTTTGGACCTAGATACATGCGGCTAGTCTATACGTGTCTAAGTTAAGGGTTCTCAGGGGGATCTGCGCATGTGTCAGTGCAGCTAGTTGGAGGAATCCCTAGCTCCGCTCCTCCAGCTTAATTACAAGCCCCTAATTAAAGAGTGGTTTTGAGAAAACCTCAAAAAATAGTAGCAGTATGACAGAGAGAAGTAAGTCTAAACAAAGGATTTCAGCAAACAAATGCTCTAGACCGCTTTTGCCATAAGAAAGATACCGCAGGGCCCAGAAGCTCAGAAAATGGAGGAGTTGGTGGGAAATTGACTGAGGCGGCACCAGAAACAGAAGCAGAGCAAGGCACTTCAGAATCTGAGGACAGAGAAGCAGAGGAAAGGTCAGTGCGGTCCCTCATCATACAAATGAAAAGGGAGCTTAAAAAAGAAATGCAGAAGATCAAAATATCAGTAGATGAGGGAAATAAAAAAATGGAAGGCATGGTCAAAAGAATTGAGGCAACGGACGAAAGGGTCTCCGCTTTAGAAGACCAATCTCTAAGAGTGAGCGAGGAGTTAAATAAGTGGAAGGGGGAGGCAGCCTTTTTGCAAACAAAGTGTGAAGATTTAGAGAACAGATCACACAGAGCTAATCTGCATTTCACTGGAGTGAAAGAGACAATGGAGGGGGGTGATGAGAGTGAGACTGTCTTGGCAATTATAAGAGAAAACTTCCCAGAGGAGGCTCGGCTTCACAATGCAGGCATTGGCAGGTCTCATAGAGTCGGGCGCCCGAGGCAGAAAGACTCTGATCCCCCCCGAACAATAATCGCAAAACTCTCAAACTTCCAAGGAAAAGAAGAACTGCTTAAGAAGGAAGGATCAAAAGGAAACTGACCTATCAGAAGCAGATAGTCAGGATATAGCCTGATTATGCAGTGGAGACGGTCAAAAGGAGAATGAAGTGGGCAAATTCTTCAGCGAATTGAATGAGAGAAACCTGAAACCCAGGCTAATCTTCCCTGCACAAATGCTGATTGAGTTTAAGGGTAAAAAGAAGTTTTTCAACTGCATGGAGGATCTGGAATCTTTTCTAGTTTCACAAGCAGCAGTAGCAGGCTCAGGGGCTAGCTAAAGAGGTTTGAATGTTCACCCAATGCACCATACTTTACTATAAGGAGTCTACTGGGAAAGGTTTAAAAGGTTTACAAGGACTTGTTGTAAATGATTACTTGATTGATTTTAAGGGCAGCAGTGGAAAAACTTGAGGAAGGCTAAAGAGGGTTTGATGATAAGTCACTGCAACAGTTTCTATTACAATGAGTTTATTAGGAAAGATTTATAAAGACTTGCAATGTATAACTACTGGATGCTGCTTAACTATTTGAGATAGAGGTTTATGTTACATTCACTTTCATGCACATTGAGTATTGAATATGTAAAGGGATTGAGTAAGAGGGCTTGTACCATATATAAAGGTAAGAGGAATTTATTAAGAGTTGGGGGAGGGGACAGGTAGGCACTCGGGGTTACACTTGGTAGGTGTCTCTTAGCCCCAACAGATCTCCCAGAGGCATTAAGGGAAGGGGAGAATAGGTGGGAAATGATCAGACAAAGGAGGGAGAAGGGTAAGGAGTGGGGGAATTTAAGGGAGGGGAGGGGGAAAGGGATGGGTAAGATTTTTGGCAAGTGTGTAAGCATAACAAAGTCTGAGAAGTTTAAGTTGTCAGGAGAAGTGAGAACAGCATGGCTGGATTCAGTGGAGGGGAAGGAGGCTAATATGAAAAGTAGACACAAAAGGGCCTTTGAATTAAAAATGATGGAAAACAAGAGAGTGACTCTAGATTGGGATAGTTTATTGAAGGAATGCAAACCCTGGGTATTTTCAGACGTTACGAGATCACAGTGAACCACGGTGAATACCCACCTGTGGTCACTGTGGCTCAAACGTCTGTTTGACAGCCGCCAGATGTTCACCACGGTCAATACCCGCATGGGGTCAATTTGAACCACGCTTCCCGGGCTAGCCGGGGGAATGTCCTGGGAAGCGTGGTCAAAAAGATCCCCAGCGGGGACCAAAAAAAAGTAACATCTGGCCGGTTGCCACGGCCCGGGATCCCCGGCGGGATCCCGGACCATGGCACATCCGGCCCGACGCGGCGGACGCAGTGGCCCCGCTGCCTGCCCGTCTCCCTGGAGGGTGGGCAGCGGGGTGCGTGGAGGGGGTGGGGCCGTGCGGCCGCACGTTGCGCCACGCGGCCCCGCCCCCTCCCGGATTCCCCGCCAGGATCCCCCCGGCACGTCTGATATGGCGTGACGGGGAGACCCCGGCGGGGAATGAAAGGGTTGTTTTTGGTATGGGGCCAAGCGGCCCCGTAACGTCTGAAAACACCCCCTGTTATGAGTGAGTTTAAAACAATTACTTTAAAAGTAAGGGGACTCAATACCCCACAGAAAAGGAAAAGAGTTAGAAATTTAGTAGACGACTTAGGTACTGATATTTTTTTCTTACAGGAGACACATCTGTTGGCAAAGGATACTTATAGATTTGCCAACAGTAATATAAGTGAGTTGTTCTGCTCCTGCTCCAACAAGAAAAAAGCTGGGGTAATGATCAGTTTTAGAAAGCACAATTCTTTCACCGCAGAAAAGGTTCTGAAATACAATGAAGGCAGATTTCTTTGTATTATAGGAAGAATGGGGGACCAACAGCTCACCCTTGCAAATGTATATGCCGCTAACGAAGGAAAGCTGGCCTTTTATAAGAAATACATATCACAGATAGCAGAGAGTGCAAAAGGGTGGATAATTATCCAAGGTGATTTTAACATTACATTGTCTGATCTAGATCACTCTAGGAAAGGAGAAATAAAAGCTGAGCAAAAGAAAATAGCACAGCTGCTGGAGTCCTATGGGCTGATGGATGTATGGAGGCATATGAACGGTAATGGGAGAGAGTACACATTCTTCTCTAATGTCCACAACAGTTACACAAGTATAGACTATGTATTGACAGCTAAGATGGAATTGCATAGATGTCAGGCTTGCTACATATACCCTACAGTCCTCACCGATCACAATGCAGTAGTATCCACCTTCAAGAAACAGGGACAAGGGAGAGGATTCAATAGGAGTTGGCAGCTAAACCAGAGCATTTTAAAAAGTGATCTTAATAGGAAGCAGATCCTGGAGGATATAGAGGAATTTTATGATTTAAACGAGCACTCAATAACTTCTCATGCAACGCTATGGGAGGCAGCAAAGGTTGTCATCAGAGGGAAATGTATAGCCTTACAAGCCCAACTTGCTAAAGTAAAAAGACAGTTAGTTAAAGATAGATACGCAACTCTGCAAAGGCTGGAGGCTCAGAACAAAGCTGTCCCATCAAATCATTTAAGGCAAGAGATCAATAAAACAAGAGAGTATATAAATGTTTTGGAGCTGGAAAAAACTAAGAAACAGCTTCAAAAAATTAGACTCCACTTCAATGAGCATAACAATAAGACAGACAGAACCCTAGCATGATTTATTAAGGCTAAACAAAGGAAAGCCCACATAGCCCTATTTCAAGATGGAGAGGGGGTTAGATCAAATGATTTAGAACACATAAAAATGTCCTTTTTAAATTTTTATTAAAAAATGTATACCTCACATTTCTAAAAGTTTCTAAAACTTAAACTATTAGAATTCTTGAAGGCTGTAAAATTGCCTAGCCTGAATGAGGAACAGGCAGCTTTTTTGAATACAGAGATTTCAGAGCAAGAGGTGAAAGAGGCAATAGATGCCTTTAAAAAAAGATAAAGCATGTGGCCCTTATGGCTTCCCTAATGAATTTTTCAAAACCTTTGCAAAAACCCTGGTGCCTCATCTTGCTAAAACTTTTAACAATATATTAAAGGAGGAAGCTATGCCTCAGTCCTTTTATACTGCTACAGTAACCCTGATCCCCAAACCTGGAAGATCACCAGAGCTATGTGGTAACTACAGGCCAATATCCCTATAAAATGCTGATTTTAAATTATTTGCAAAAATTCTGGCCACCAGATTGAGGGCAGTTATAGGAGAGATCATACATAAAAAGCAAACAGGTTTCATTCCTGACAGACATGGGAAGGACAATATCTGCAAGGTGACGAATATTATCCATACCCTCAATATAAGTGGTGCACCTGCCTTGATAATCTCAGCTGATGCCGAGAAGGTTTTTGATTTTATTGAGCCAAAATGTTTATTTTCAACGTTAGAAGAGATGGGGTTCAATGGTAATTATGTACATTGGTTGGAAGCAATTTACCTGAGGCCGCAGTCTAGGCTCCTGGTAAATGGGATCTTTTCTGAGACATTTGATCTACAATGAGGTATGAGACAGGGATGTCCTCTATCATCTCTATTATTTAATCTGGTTAAAGAGGTGTTGGCATGTGCCATTAGGCAAAATGAGAAGATAGAAGGGGTTAAAATAGGGGGGCAAACTCACAAATTGTCATTGTACGCAGATGATCTTCTTCTGTTTATTACAAACCTGAGTAAATCCATTCCTGAATTACTAAAAACTATTGAGGAGTTTGGAGTGATTTCCGGGTTCTCTATGAACAGAGAAAAGTCTTTTGCTTTATGCTTCAGCCAGGACAGGAAACAAGTGGAGCTATTAAAAAATATATCTCCCTTTCCCTTGAGTGAGAAAGGTATAAAATACTTAGGAGTCACAATTACCAAAGATCTTAAAAACCTATATATGGCCAACTATCACCCTCTTCTGAAAAAATTAAGAGAGTAAATTAAGTCCTGGAAAAAGCTACTAGTGTCGTGGATGGGAAGGATTAACCTTTTTAAAATGGTTATCCTACCGAAAATCCTATACAGATTTATGACCCTCCCTATAAGGATCCCAAAGTCATTTTTTAAACAAGGTGATGCACTTTTGAGAGACATTGTATGGAATGGGAAGAAACCCAGAATTAAGAAGATGACACTAATGAGGACCTTTGATAAAGGGGGTATTAATATCCCAGATTTAAAATTGTACCATATGGCTGCATCTCTGGCTGCCCTCCCAGACTGGTACACCATGAGCAGTGCTCAGCAGAATGGGTTGGCATTGAGAGGGCGATTCTTTAAATTCCCTCGCTGAAGGACAAAATAGTTGACCAAACAAGCATACATAGGACCCTCATTGGTGAGCACCCATTTGTTGGGACACTCCTCAATTACTGGCAGATAAGTCAAAGAAAGATGGGAATTAAGATGGGCTTCTCCCCCTTTACATCAATAGATATAAAACAGGCTAGAGAGAAAAATCTAGTCCCAACTCTGAGGAAAATATTACGAGAAAAAGGATGCAGCAAATATTCCTGGCAGGGAACTTTATGTCGCCCCAGATGATGGAAAGCATTGTGAAGGTAAAAATAGACATATTCCAGTATTTACAGCTCAAGAGCATCTGCTCTGGCCCAACAGGGGGAAAGGGATATAGTAGGAAGCCAAATAAATCAGAAAGAATTCTTTTTAATCGCAGCCAGTGTGCTGGTAGAATGGGCAGGATGTATAAAGAGTTAAAAAAATTATTTTATGCAAAACCTGCCTCCTATATAGAAAAGTGGGGTGTAGATCTGAAAATATGTTTTGATGATAAGAAAAAACCAACGGTATGGTGCCACATGCATAGCTGTGCCTCCTCCCTAGTGGTTAGAGAAACCCAGATTAAGGTAACTACCAGGTACTACCTGATGGCCTCAAGTTTGAAACACTGTGACCCAGGGGGAACAGCTCTCTTTTGAAAGGGGTGTGGAGTGGTGGGGGATTACAAACATTGCTGGTGGGGCTGCTGCAAAGTTCAAGCCCTATGGCGCAAGATCTGGCAGATAGCAAACAAGGTTGCTGGGCTGGTGATTCCGTATAAACCAGAGATAGCCTTATTGGGATTGTATCCAGAGTCAAAGAGCCTCCAAAGAGGTCAAGAGTCATGCAAAATACTTTTTCTAACAGCATTGAACATCACAGGCAGGCACATGGTAATCCATGCAGGATTGTCTACGTAGGAATATGTAGTTGCAGCCAGCCGAAACCTCCCTCCCCCCAAAAATCCTATTCTTTTCTAAATTTTTCCTTTCTCTTCTTCTGGACCTGGGGATTTAAAATTCGGGGTCTAGGGTTGTTGGGAAGGAATTGTGTGGGGTTGTGGGTTGTTGAAACATGATATGCCAGAGACTTTTGTTCCCATCCGTGGGGAGGCGGGTGGTCTTGAATTGAAATTGTTGAATCGTGATATCCCAGAGAATTGTGGTCCCATCCGTGGGGAGGCGGGTGGTCTTGAATTGAAATTGTTGAATCGTGATAACCCAGAGAATTGTGGTCCCATCCGTGGGGAGGCGGGTGGTCTTGAATTGAAATTGTTGAATCGTGATAACCCAGAGAATTGTGGTCCCATCCATGGGGAAGCGGGTGATCTTGAATTGAAATTGTTGAAAGTGATATCCCAGAGACTTGTGGTCCCACCTGCGGGGAGGCGGGTGGTCTTGAACTTAGAGACTCGAAGTCCCACCCGTGTGTAAGCAGGTGGTCTTGTATTGTAGGGATTTGTTGTCTCATACCTGTGGGTAAGCGGGTGGTCTGGAATAGGAAGTTTAGAGACTTGTGTAATTTAGAAAAATGTTTGGGCAATTTTGGTCTCAGGAGGAGCCGGCACCGCTGCTGATCCCACCCCAGATCCAGCCACAGGCACAGCCTTGGGAGTATTGGGTCCAGAGCTCGCTGTCCTAAGTGCAAGGCTGTTGGGAAACCTGGATTTTTGGGGCGCATGGATAGTCATGGGATTGTTGTATCTAGGGATCCTAGGGATCTGGTTGGTGTGTTCGGGTTCGGGTTCGCATTTGCGTTCGGTAGTCTGAACAGGCCAAGTTCGGGCCGAACACCGAACTTCCGAACTGCATTTGCCCATCCCTACCAAGAGAAACAGCCTCTGGGGGCTCTGTCCCAGAAGCATGACCTGCAGTACCGCCTTCATCCATTCACCACAACTGGCATCATGGATGTCGGTCATGCTCAGCCCCGCTTCCAAGACAGGCACCTCAGCAGGAGAAGTAGCAGCTTGGGCCAATTGTGTCAGATCTACTCCATCTGTGTTGGGATACATCTGCCACACTCTCATCATCCAGACAATGGCAGTTTCCTGGTTCAGTTTGCCCACCTGCTCGACGATAGCTTTCGCCTGAGTGGGGGTCCACCAAAATCGTTTCCCTAATCTCTTCATGGGTCGCCCTACCTCCTTCCCCCACACGTTCCACCTCAAGGCTCATTGCAGGAGTGACAGGCTCCGGTGCTTGCCATGCTGGATTGTGGGGGGGGCCTGGGGGATGGTGTCTATGGGCAGGTTGAGCTCTTCTCTAAGGAACATGGACCCCACCCAAGAAAGATCCTCGGCTCACACGGCAGCTATTTGTGCAAGTCGAGTTCAAACCTTTGTGCAAGTCGAGTTCTCCCCGCAGCCTTTGGATCACTTCCTCACAAGCTGCATGGCTCACCGCGACCTTCTGGGTCTGAGTTTACTCTGCAAGGAAGCGAGCTGCTGATTGGGCTTGCCCTAGTTGCTCCTTCAATCCCTCTAACTCCTTCTCTGTCCACTCTGCCCTAGTAATGGCCTCGGCACCCTCCTCCTGAGCCTTTCTATAGAATTCCATTTTTCAGTGACCAGTTCCGTTTTGTCTCTCTACAATTCAGCACATCTAACTATCAATTTCTCTGCCCCTCCCTTTCTTTTTCAGCTCTTTTTCCCTCTGCCACACATCTCTGCTTAGTTTCCTTCAACAGATCCTGCAAGTCCCCACAAACACGCCACAAGACCCAAGCTGCACAAGCATCTTTCTGGTTCCCCCGGGGCTTGAACTTCTGACAGTAGTCAGCATAAGCTTCTCCTACTGCAGCCACTGGGTCCTGCACAAAGGTTTGAACTCGACTTGCACAAACTTGCACAAATAGCTGCCGTGTTAGCCGAGGATCTTTCTTGGGTGGGGTCCATGTTCCTTAGAGAAGAGCTCAACCTGCCCATAGACACCATCCCCCAGGCCCCCCCACAATCCAGCATGGCAAGCACCGGAGCCTGTCACTCCTGTAATGAGCCTTGAGGTGGAATGTGTGGGGGAAGGAGGTAGGGCGACCCATGAAGAGATTAGGGAAACGATTTTGGTGGACCCCCACTCAGGCGAAAGCTATCGTCGAGCAGGTGGGCAAACTGAACCAGGAAACTGCCATTGTCTGGATGATGAGAGTGTGGCAGATGTATCCCAACACAGATGGAGTAGATCTGACACAATTGGCCCAAGCTGCTACTTCTCCTGCTGAGGTGCCTGTCTTGGAAGCGGGGCTGAGCATGACCGACATCCATGATGCCAGNGGGCCCAGAAGCTCAGAAAATGGAGGAGTTGGTGGGAAATTGACTGAGGCGGCACCAGAAACAGAAGCAGAGCAAGGCACTTCAGAATCTGAGGACAGAGAAGCAGAGGAAAGGTCAGTGCGGTCCCTCATCATACAAATGAAAAGGGAGCTTAAAAAAGAAATGCAGAAGATCAAAATATCAGTAGATGAGGGAAATAAAAAAATGGAAGGCATGGTCAAAAGAATTGAGGCAACGGACGAAAGGGTCTCCGCTTTAGAAGACCAATCTCTAAGAGTGAGCGAGGAGTTAAATAAGTGGAAGGGGGAGGCAGCCTTTTTGCAAACAAAGTGTGAAGATTTAGAGAACAGATCACACAGAGCTAATCTGCATTTCACTGGAGTGAAAGAGACAATGGAGGGGGGTGATGAGAGTGAGACTGTCTTGGCAATTATAAGAGAAAACTTCCCAGAGGAGGCTCGGCTTCACAATGCAGGCATTGGCAGGTCTCATAGAGTCGGGCGCCCGAGGCAGAAAGACTCTGATCCCCCCCGAACAATAATCGCAAAACTCTCAAACTTCCAAGGAAAAGAAGAACTGCTTAAGAAGGAAGGATCAAAAGGAAACTGACCTATCAGAAGCAGATAGTCAGGATATAGCCTGATTATGCAGTGGAGACGGTCAAAAGGAGAATGAAGTGGGCAAATTCTTCAGCGAATTGAATGAGAGAAACCTGAAACCCAGGCTAATCTTCCCTGCACAAATGCTGATTGAGTTTAAGGGTAAAAAGAAGTTTTTCAACTGCATGGAGGATCTGGAATCTTTTCTAGTTTCACAAGCAGCAGTAGCAGGCTCAGGGGCTAGCTAAAGAGGTTTGAATGTTCACCCAATGCACCATACTTTACTATAAGGAGTCTACTGGGAAAGGTTTAAAAGGTTTACAAGGACTTGTTGTAAATGATTACTTGATTGATTTTAAGGGCAGCAGTGGAAAAACTTGAGGAAGGCTAAAGAGGGTTTGATGATAAGTCACTGCAACAGTTTCTATTACAATGAGTTTATTAGGAAAGATTTATAAAGACTTGCAATGTATAACTACTGGATGCTGCTTAACTATTTGAGATAGAGGTTTATGTTACATTCACTTTCATGCACATTGAGTATTGAATATGTAAAGGGATTGAGTAAGAGGGCTTGTACCATATATAAAGGTAAGAGGAATTTATTAAGAGTTGGGGGAGGGGACAGGTAGGCACTCGGGGTTACACTTGGTAGGTGTCTCTTAGCCCCAACAGATCTCCCAGAGGCATTAAGGGAAGGGGAGAATAGGTGGGAAATGATCAGACAAAGGAGGGAGAAGGGTAAGGAGTGGGGGAATTTAAGGGAGGGGAGGGGGAAAGGGATGGGTAAGATTTTTGGCAAGTGTGTAAGCATAACAAAGTCTGAGAAGTTTAAGTTGTCAGGAGAAGTGAGAACAGCATGGCTGGATTCAGTGGAGGGGAAGGAGGCTAATATGAAAAGTAGACACAAAAGGGCCTTTGAATTAAAAATGATGGAAAACAAGAGAGTGACTCTAGATTGGGATAGTTTATTGAAGGAATGCAAACCCTGGGTATTTTCAGACGTTACGAGATCACAGTGAACCACGGTGAATACCCACCTGTGGTCACTGTGGCTCAAACGTCTGTTTGACAGCCGCCAGATGTTCACCACGGTCAATACCCGCATGGGGTCAATTTGAACCACGCTTCCCGGGCTAGCCGGGGGAATGTCCTGGGAAGCGTGGTCAAAAAGATCCCCAGCGGGGACCAAAAAAAAGTAACATCTGGCCGGTTGCCACGGCCCGGGATCCCCGGCGGGATCCCGGACCATGGCACATCCGGCCCGACGCGGCGGACGCAGTGGCCCCGCTGCCTGCCCGTCTCCCTGGAGGGTGGGCAGCGGGGTGCGTGGAGGGGGTGGGGCCGTGCGGCCGCACGTTGCGCCACGCGGCCCCGCCCCCTCCCGGATTCCCCGCCAGGATCCCCCCGGCACGTCTGATATGGCGTGACGGGGAGACCCCGGCGGGGAATGAAAGGGTTGTTTTTGGTATGGGGCCAAGCGGCCCCGTAACGTCTGAAAACACCCCCTGTTATGAGTGAGTTTAAAACAATTACTTTAAAAGTAAGGGGACTCAATACCCCACAGAAAAGGAAAAGAGTTAGAAATTTAGTAGACGACTTAGGTACTGATATTTTTTTCTTACAGGAGACACATCTGTTGGCAAAGGATACTTATAGATTTGCCAACAGTAATATAAGTGAGTTGTTCTGCTCCTGCTCCAACAAGAAAAAAGCTGGGGTAATGATCAGTTTTAGAAAGCACAATTCTTTCACCGCAGAAAAGGTTCTGAAATACAATGAAGGCAGATTTCTTTGTATTATAGGAAGAATGGGGGACCAACAGCTCACCCTTGCAAATGTATATGCCGCTAACGAAGGAAAGCTGGCCTTTTATAAGAAATACATATCACAGATAGCAGAGAGTGCAAAAGGGTGGATAATTATCCAAGGTGATTTTAACATTACATTGTCTGATCTAGATCACTCTAGGAAAGGAGAAATAAAAGCTGAGCAAAAGAAAATAGCACAGCTGCTGGAGTCCTATGGGCTGATGGATGTATGGAGGCATATGAACGGTAATGGGAGAGAGTACACATTCTTCTCTAATGTCCACAACAGTTACACAAGTATAGACTATGTATTGACAGCTAAGATGGAATTGCATAGATGTCAGGCTTGCTACATATACCCTACAGTCCTCACCGATCACAATGCAGTAGTATCCACCTTCAAGAAACAGGGACAAGGGAGAGGATTCAATAGGAGTTGGCAGCTAAACCAGAGCATTTTAAAAAGTGATCTTAATAGGAAGCAGATCCTGGAGGATATAGAGGAATTTTATGATTTAAACGAGCACTCAATAACTTCTCATGCAACGCTATGGGAGGCAGCAAAGGTTGTCATCAGAGGGAAATGTATAGCCTTACAAGCCCAACTTGCTAAAGTAAAAAGACAGTTAGTTAAAGATAGATACGCAACTCTGCAAAGGCTGGAGGCTCAGAACAAAGCTGTCCCATCAAATCATTTAAGGCAAGAGATCAATAAAACAAGAGAGTATATAAATGTTTTGGAGCTGGAAAAAACTAAGAAACAGCTTCAAAAAATTAGACTCCACTTCAATGAGCATAACAATAAGACAGACAGAACCCTAGCATGATTTATTAAGGCTAAACAAAGGAAAGCCCACATAGCCCTATTTCAAGATGGAGAGGGGGTTAGATCAAATGATTTAGAACACATAAAAATGTCCTTTTTAAATTTTTATTAAAAAATGTATACCTCACATTTCTAAAAGTTTCTAAAACTTAAACTATTAGAATTCTTGAAGGCTGTAAAATTGCCTAGCCTGAATGAGGAACAGGCAGCTTTTTTGAATACAGAGATTTCAGAGCAAGAGGTGAAAGAGGCAATAGATGCCTTTAAAAAAAGATAAAGCATGTGGCCCTTATGGCTTCCCTAATGAATTTTTCAAAACCTTTGCAAAAACCCTGGTGCCTCATCTTGCTAAAACTTTTAACAATATATTAAAGGAGGAAGCTATGCCTCAGTCCTTTTATACTGCTACAGTAACCCTGATCCCCAAACCTGGAAGATCACCAGAGCTATGTGGTAACTACAGGCCAATATCCCTATAAAATGCTGATTTTAAATTATTTGCAAAAATTCTGGCCACCAGATTGAGGGCAGTTATAGGAGAGATCATACATAAAAAGCAAACAGGTTTCATTCCTGACAGACATGGGAAGGACAATATCTGCAAGGTGACGAATATTATCCATACCCTCAATATAAGTGGTGCACCTGCCTTGATAATCTCAGCTGATGCCGAGAAGGTTTTTGATTTTATTGAGCCAAAATGTTTATTTTCAACGTTAGAAGAGATGGGGTTCAATGGTAATTATGTACATTGGTTGGAAGCAATTTACCTGAGGCCGCAGTCTAGGCTCCTGGTAAATGGGATCTTTTCTGAGACATTTGATCTACAATGAGGTATGAGACAGGGATGTCCTCTATCATCTCTATTATTTAATCTGGTTAAAGAGGTGTTGGCATGTGCCATTAGGCAAAATGAGAAGATAGAAGGGGTTAAAATAGGGGGGCAAACTCACAAATTGTCATTGTACGCAGATGATCTTCTTCTGTTTATTACAAACCTGAGTAAATCCATTCCTGAATTACTAAAAACTATTGAGGAGTTTGGAGTGATTTCCGGGTTCTCTATGAACAGAGAAAAGTCTTTTGCTTTATGCTTCAGCCAGGACAGGAAACAAGTGGAGCTATTAAAAAATATATCTCCCTTTCCCTTGAGTGAGAAAGGTATAAAATACTTAGGAGTCACAATTACCAAAGATCTTAAAAACCTATATATGGCCAACTATCACCCTCTTCTGAAAAAATTAAGAGAGTAAATTAAGTCCTGGAAAAAGCTACTAGTGTCGTGGATGGGAAGGATTAACCTTTTTAAAATGGTTATCCTACCGAAAATCCTATACAGATTTATGACCCTCCCTATAAGGATCCCAAAGTCATTTTTTAAACAAGGTGATGCACTTTTGAGAGACATTGTATGGAATGGGAAGAAACCCAGAATTAAGAAGATGACACTAATGAGGACCTTTGATAAAGGGGGTATTAATATCCCAGATTTAAAATTGTACCATATGGCTGCATCTCTGGCTGCCCTCCCAGACTGGTACACCATGAGCAGTGCTCAGCAGAATGGGTTGGCATTGAGAGGGCGATTCTTTAAATTCCCTCGCTGAAGGACAAAATAGTTGACCAAACAAGCATACATAGGACCCTCATTGGTGAGCACCCATTTGTTGGGACACTCCTCAATTACTGGCAGATAAGTCAAAGAAAGATGGGAATTAAGATGGGCTTCTCCCCCTTTACATCAATAGATATAAAACAGGCTAGAGAGAAAAATCTAGTCCCAACTCTGAGGAAAATATTACGAGAAAAAGGATGCAGCAAATATTCCTGGCAGGGAACTTTATGTCGCCCCAGATGATGGAAAGCATTGTGAAGGTAAAAATAGACATATTCCAGTATTTACAGCTCAAGAGCATCTGCTCTGGCCCAACAGGGGGAAAGGGATATAGTAGGAAGCCAAATAAATCAGAAAGAATTCTTTTTAATCGCAGCCAGTGTGCTGGTAGAATGGGCAGGATGTATAAAGAGTTAAAAAAATTATTTTATGCAAAACCTGCCTCCTATATAGAAAAGTGGGGTGTAGATCTGAAAATATGTTTTGATGATAAGAAAAAACCAACGGTATGGTGCCACATGCATAGCTGTGCCTCCTCCCTAGTGGTTAGAGAAACCCAGATTAAGGTAACTACCAGGTACTACCTGATGGCCTCAAGTTTGAAACACTGTGACCCAGGGGGAACAGCTCTCTTTTGAAAGGGGTGTGGAGTGGTGGGGGATTACAAACATTGCTGGTGGGGCTGCTGCAAAGTTCAAGCCCTATGGCGCAAGATCTGGCAGATAGCAAACAAGGTTGCTGGGCTGGTGATTCCGTATAAACCAGAGATAGCCTTATTGGGATTGTATCCAGAGTCAAAGAGCCTCCAAAGAGGTCAAGAGTCATGCAAAATACTTTTTCTAACAGCATTGAACATCACAGGCAGGCACATGGTAATCCATGCAGGATTGTCTACGTAGGAATATGTAGTTGCAGCCAGCCGAAACCTCCCTCCCCCCAAAAATCCTATTCTTTTCTAAATTTTTCCTTTCTCTTCTTCTGGACCTGGGGATTTAAAATTCGGGGTCTAGGGTTGTTGGGAAGGAATTGTGTGGGGTTGTGGGTTGTTGAAACATGATATGCCAGAGACTTTTGTTCCCATCCGTGGGGAGGCGGGTGGTCTTGAATTGAAATTGTTGAATCGTGATATCCCAGAGA
>QEPC01014787.1:871483-924398 GCA_003113815.1 Sphenodon punctatus
AGCATGGGATTGGGGCCCTGATCAACAAGAAGCATTGGCAACTCTAAAAATGGATTTGGCACAAGCCCCAGCATTGGCTCACCCTGACCCCAAACTTCCCTTCTTTATACAATTGGCAGCAACAGAGACTTGCATACAGGCCACACTCACTCAACAGCAAATGGGGTGGCAGCGTGTAGTAGCTTACGCCTCCAGGCTGTTTGATGAGGTGGAACAGAGGTTTCTTCCCTGCAAAAAGGCTTGTTTAACCTTGGTATGGGCTCTGAAGCACTGGCAGTACATAATTGAGGGGTCTAAGGTAATAGGTCAAACCCCCCACTCACCCCTGAAATACATCATCTCAGGCAAAATTCAGGATGGGCAGGTTAGCAGCCCCAGAATAGCACAGTGGACCCTCGCATTGGCAGGAAGGGGAGTGGGGTTCAGTAAGGAACAGAAAGAAACCCCCGCTCCCTATGGGTTACTGATAGAAGGGGAAGAGCATACTTTCCCACTCCCTGAGCCCCAGCACATAGAATGGTCTGTACAGTGGGGTAAAAGCCAACAGGAAGCCATGGAACAGGGGCTACTAGTATGGTATACAGATGGGTCATTGTTTTATGACCAGGGACAGCCAAAGACAGGCTGGGCAGCAATCCAGGTGCCAGATGGGCAAGTATTGAAGGGATTTGTGTGCCCTCACTCTTCCCAGGCAGCTGAAGTCCAGGCTGTATTGGCTGTCCTTGAATTCGAGCCCTAGACATCTCCCTCGCCATCTATACAGATTCAGACCACAGCTTGGCTCCCAATTTGGATGCGGAGAAACATGACTGCTTCTAATGGGAGACCCATAGCCCATGCAGACAAATGGAATAAAATTGCAGAACAAGTTAAAAGCAGGACGGGCTTGACTTGGGTCGAGCATACCGCCAGACATTCTAGAAAGCCTACAGAGGCGGCTTTCTGGAATAGCAAAGCAGACATGTTAGCAAAGGAAGATGCCACCCAGGATGAGCGCCCCAGCCCTGCAGAGGACTCACTCTCCCCTGAGATACACATAGCTCTAGTCACCACTTGAGTCAGCACATTAGGATCAGGAATAAGCACCCTAGACCTGAGTACTCTACAGGAAGGGGACAATGAAATAGAGGATTTGGCAGTATGGGAAAAAGACATCACTGGGAAATACACCATCAGCAAAGACAAAAAGGTATGGTGGGCAATTGATTCCAGGGGTAATAAATATTGGATTGTCCCGAGGAATGTACGGGGGGAGCTAATACAGTTTGTCCAAGAGCAAGGGCACAGAGGCAAGCAGGATACTCTAGACAGGGTAAAAGACACAGGTTGGTGGCCCCAGATAAAAAAAGATGTGGACCTATGGTGTGATAATTGTCTGTCATGTGCCATGGTCAACTCAGATCGCCCAGACCCTTAAGGCTACCATCCAGCATCAGCGTATTGAGGATCCTTGGGCCAAGATTCAAATAGACTACATAGGCCCCTTCCCCACCACCGCTAGAGGCAATAAATATTGTCTTGTTATTATAGACGCATTCAGTAAATGGCCAGAAGCATTGCCTTGCAAAACCAATACAGCTAACACCACAGCCAAGATGCTTTTTAACATTGTCCTGTCCAGATGGGGTATCCCCCGCTACATTGATTCAGACATGGGACCCCACTTTGTGGGGGAGGTGATGCAGGAGCTGTGCAAAGCTCTGGAGATCAAGCAAAGGTTCCATATCGCTGGGCATCCTACTTCCTCTGGGTTGGTAGAGAGAACAAACCGTACTTTAAAGGAAGCTTTGAAAAAGCAGGTTAAATGGATAGGGACAGACTGGGATGAAAGACTCCCCTTGATTCTGATGGCCTTGAGAGGCTCTAAAGCAGTGCATGGCTACACCCCCTTCTAGGTGATGACAGGAAGGCGTATGCAGATGCCTGAGTCCTGGTGGCTGGGAACAGAACTGCCCAGCACCTGGGAAAACAAAACTGTCTCTGAGGAATGGATACAAATGGTGGTGGGTGAACTAGCAAAAATCCATAGACAGACTGCCATACGCCTAGGAGTAGCCCAACAAGATATGGATAAGTGACTGGGATGGATCAGAAGGCCCATTGTCTGGAAAGTGGGACAGGTGCTAATGTATCAAAAATGTTCAGCCTCCAAGCACTCCTTAACACATAGATGGGAAGGTCCAGTCAGAATCATGAACAGAATTAGTCCAGTGGTTTACCAGGTGGAGATCCCAGAAGGCAAAAGGAGCAAGCCCTGGAGAAAGTATTTCCACATCTCCCAGCTCAAGGAGTGGGCCAGCAAGCCTGTAGAACTTCCGGAAAAGAAGCCCCCCGATCCAGGCAGATCCTCCACCCCTGACCACCCCTGTGCTCAGTAAGGACCCTCCTCATCAGAAAATCACTGGTATCTAGGCCTGTAGCGGAATGTCACAGCGGTAGCTATTTCCGCCAGAAACAAAGTTTCTGCAATTAGTGGTACGGCGTGGCAGAGGCTTTCATTCCGCTAGTTTCATTCCGCTACTTCCACAGTTCCGCTAATTTCATTCCACTACTTCCACAGGCTTCACAAAATAGCAGAAACATGACATTTTTGCTACTTCCGCCATTCCATCCGTGCCACAAAATAGCGGAACAGCGGTTTTCCAACAGTTTCCACAATTTTTCTGCAATTCCACAATTTGCAGAATGTCGGCGGAATTAGTGGAATGTCCGCAGAAAAGCCACGGTGTGGCGCGGGCAATTCCAAAATGGTGGAATGGAATTGCGGCGTGGTAACAGCTGCTGTCACTTCAGCCCTACTGGTATCCCAGGTTCGCATGGCAGCAAAGGCATATCCAAATGCAAGCGGCGGTGGTGAGGAGTAAAACCTGTCCCAGGAGCAAAGCCAGGAAGGAGATCTGTAAACCCCATGAGGAAACAAGAGGGAACCAATCCAGAGTTCTATGCCAGGAACAGAGCCTGTGGACCCAGATGTTTACCAGAGCCAGTGCTGAACCCCCACTTTTGGAGTGCAGCTTCCCAGTCAGGACAGCCAGCGGCACACAGCACGAGCGGCCCCCTTGCAGCTCCAAAAGTACTTTCCACCTCAAAACTTGAAGCAAGCCTTCCAGCATGGCCACCAGATTTTGGGAACTAGAGCCTTTTTGAAGGCTCCCCACGACCCAGAACTTTTTGCATTGCAATAAACATTGGCCCAAGAGCAGAAGAACTTTGCATTTCACTCCAGTGCTCCCGGCCACAGCAGTTATTCCAGCTTCCAGCCAAAGAAACTTTTCTCTCCTTATGTTGCCTCAGCCCCTTTCAGCAGTTGAAGCTTATGGAGTATTATTCCTAATAGGATACACCAGAATGGAATTGTTCCATTGAATGGAGCTCCTTTTACAGGTATAGATTGGTAATTCGGGTTTTATGGCCACAGGGTTTTGGAGGGTGGTGAATTAAAATTTGGAACAAGGGACTTAAAATAAATAAGAGATCCATCCCCCTGTAGGATCTCTCAAGGAATGTAATTAAAACTAATTCAGCCTGTGGCAGTAAGGAAGCCCAGGTGCATCTAGCCAGAATGTACATGTAACAGGCAGCACCCAGGTGGACCTATATCTATATATGTATATTGATTCTATTGAAGAATTTACCTTTTAATTGTGTATATTGTAATGTTTGTAAGTGTATTGATTTATTGATTCCCCTCCCCCTAAGTATCCTCCCCTCATATATATAATAAGTTTTCCCAAAGATATTGGGCCCTCATGTGTTAATTATTGAATGTAGTGTGTAGTATTATTGATAATTGAGTTTATGATTTTAATGCATATTGATTTATCCCCTAGATATTTGCCCCTCATATAGATTGGTTCTTGAGTTTATTGTATAATCTCATTGATAATGATTTTATTGTATAGGTTTATATACCATGGTCTGAACTATGTAAGTTTAAGTGTCTTTTTCCTCCTGTCTCTTTTTGTTTAGTCCCCTTAGTTGTATAGGGGTTTCCCCAGCAACATTCAGTATGCTCCACCCCCACCTCCCGTTGGATCCTATACTTTCCCACAAGAATGGGGGAACTCTTGCTGAATTGAGGTTCTAGTCTACTGGTAACTTAAAAGCAGGCTCCACCTGATCACATTGGTCATAGTCTTCCAGAAGTGGGTTGGTGTTTTACATGTGGTGAATGAAAGTATTGGACTGGGCAGCCATGGTTCAGATGTGGCACCACCTATATAGTGCTCCCTATAATTATGTGTGGACCATTTTAATGGATTAAAAAGCCCACAATGTGGGGAATTGTTGATGATGGCCTCAGTCTTCCCTAAAATGGGTACAACCACCACCACCCCCTTCGCTGTATAATCAAGGACCAGTAAACTTAGACCAGGAGGGCTTAAAGGGACAGGCCTCACTGGTGACCAAGGGCTGGCAAACATGGGAAAGAGGAACTTGAAAGGATAGCCCCCATAGCAAAGAGGGGATTGTAAAAAAAGATCAGGCCCAGCCACCATGAAACCCAGCAGAAAGTAGTTCGCTCATGTGAAATACCAGCCTGAACCTGGGGGAAGAGAGGAAAAAGGAAAACACCTAAAGTATAGTATGGGGCCATTAAGAGGCATTCTTCCTATTCAGTAGAGCACCGATGACTGGAAATTAGAGCAGAAACCCCCCCCAGGAATGAAGAAATCCAGGTGTTCCCTTGCACCTTTTGTGTCCCAGGGAGCCGATTGTTAGCCCCCTCATCTCCTCCTAAACTACCCTCCAGTCACTGTTGTTTACTCTTTCCCCCTGTGTCAAAAATATCTTATGCATCTTGTATGGCCCTTTTTGTGATTGTAGTAAAAGTTTGGTTTCTCCCCTCATTAGCTCATTGTGTACCCCAAACGACTCATCGTAACCTCCCCAAATCCTTTGTTCAGTACCCTATAACTGCCCCTAGTTTTACCCTCAACCTATGAGAAATCTTTGGACCTAGATACGTGCAGCTAGTCTGTACGTGTCTAAGTTAAGGGTTCTCTCAGACCTTGGTCTGCCCCTCCTCCTTCTTCCATTTCCTGAACGTCGCTGGATCCGTGGGTCACCTGTCCCCTGTCAACAGGCTAGGAAAGGTAACCTCAGGTCCAGCTTCTCCAGCCAGGTGGGGAAGCCTCTCTCTCTCTCTCTCTCTCTCTCTCTCTCTCTCTCTCTCTCTCGGTTCCCCTTTGCTGAGCCTTTTCAGGATCCCCCCCTTCGCCTACCTTACTTTTGCTTTCCCAGCTGCCGCTCGTAATTTTCACCTTTAGAAATCCTGCCAGCCAGACCGGGACTGTACTTCTTTGTTTTTATGTAGCAATACACTTGTTGTTATTGGACACCTCTCTCTCTCTCTCTCTCTCTCTCTCTCTCTCTCTCTCTCTCTTTATATTTGAGGAAGGTACATAAACTGCCTGTAGAGTGTACTGTCCTCAGCATGATCCTTTTGAACATGTGGAGACCCCGGTTTAAGTAATTAAGCTAATTCTCCTCTGTAGTATAGGAACGGTGATTATTGGGGTACATTGCCTCAAGAGTTCATGAGTGGGAGGGGGTCTCCTGTTAACAGCAGGCTGGGACCTTGGTCGGGCACTCAGATAGGCTGGCGAAGACTGTGCAGCATGCATGCAAGAGAGCCAGTCAGATAGGTGGGCTGAAACCATCTAGCCAGAGGCTGGCTGGCAGACTTACAGCTTCCTAATGCCACCCAGGGTCATGAGGTCAGTCAGATAGGCCAGCCAAGGCTGCTGAGAGAGAGGGGGGGCAGGGTTGGCGCCGGGCATTGGGAGGGAGGGACAGCACCTCAGCATCAGCAGCCACACGTCCTTCCAAGAGCTGTGTTGCCACAATGTTCTGCCCCTCCCATCAGCGCTATTAGTGGTGCAGAAGCAGGAGCCAGTTGAGGCCCAGAATCATCAGTGCACCATGAAGGAGCTGTGGTGGGGGCAGCTGCCAAGTCCATCAGCAGCTGCAGGATGTGGAGGGTGGTGTGGCTTTCAAGTGAAAGCCACGTGCATGTTGGGGAAAATGATTGTATTCTATGGGCAGCCCTTCTTGGTTGTCGGAGATACGGGGTTTAGGTGCTTGCTTAAACTGCCCCCTCGCAGTTTAAGCTGCCCTCACACACCACACTTAATCAGTAGGTGGTGCCAGCCTCATACCGTGTTTTAAAGGAGTGGGTGAGGGAGCAGCTGTCAGGGGCTGGGGGTGACACCATCCACTTCACCACTGACCCATGGTCAAGCAGACACATGCAGCATGCCTAACTGGCAGTGACGGCGCACTGGTAGCAGGACCCGGAGGCGGCGTTTGGGAGTGACAGTAGAGGTCCTGGATCAGGGTATAGGTTGGCCCTGTTTCAGGAAGAAGTAATGGACAGCCTCCACACCACTTGGAACATCGAGGGAGCCCTGACCACCATGGGGAGGGAGTGCGTCACACCAAGTGTGCTCTTTATCAAGGGGTGCGTGGTGACAGACAATGCGGCCAACATATTGAGGGCAGTCCACAAGGTGAGCTTCACCAGCATCCTTTGCGCTGTACACACCCTTCAACCGGTGGTCAGGGATGCTCTGGGCTTGCAGGAGAATGGGATTGGGCACGTACCCTTAGCTTGTTGTGAAATAGCACAGGCTTAACAAGAAATGCTGATTTTCTTGCTACAATGTAACCAAAGCAGATGTGTTTTCTTTTGACACAAATATGCCAGAGCAGACATTGAATGCTATTGTAACTCATTCTTTGTTGAAATGTAACCAAAAGTATATACTGGATTTATAATTATGTGATATTGTAACTAAATGAAACTTCTGTATAGGCCATTGTGACCCTCATTTAAGATTATGTAGAGTGTTATAAGTTAGGTAAGACATTATTTAGTATATGCATTGATTCATTGATTTAGATAGTTAAGGAATAGAATGTGTTAGGAGTAAGTTGGTCAAATGGTCAGAGGAAGTAAATTACAGGATGGTATGCAAACTGGTGTGAAGGAGGTAATATCCCTGTCAAATGACGTCTGAGAGAAAGCAGGAACTTCTCGTTCCCGAAGCAAAACTGAATAGTTTATAATTCACAGGGGCATTAGGAACAGAGGAAGGTCAAAAGTTGATAACAGAACTAACGTTACAAGAGAGAAAAAGAGATGGCCTGATCAGACAGAGAGACGCCTCAGAGAAGGGGTGTGGGGAGATCTATGGCCTAAGATCTTGCCTTTCTTCTGGAGGGAGGGCAGGCAGGACCTAATCTGGTCATGCCAAACCCCAAACAACAGTGATGAACAGGGAAGGACCCCCAAACCTGAATAGCGAAGGGGAGGAACTTTCTTGACGTGGAACTGTTAGCCCCGTGCTCTGGATAACTCATAAGGGAAACAGCATAAAAGGCCAGTCCCTAGACAGAGAAGTTGCCTTTCATGGTCCTTGTCCGCTAGCCTTTATCAGGGTGCCGGCTAGCTCAGTGATTGGCCCTTTTCCATCAATCTCAAAGGCCCTGAAAAGCCTAGATCCAGCAGGCAGGCACCTAGGCAGACAGCTATGGGTTCCCACCCTGCCTTCCCTTCCGAGATGAGACCTAAGGATCTTTGACATATAAGCATATACTTCTTGTATGGGAACGTGTGTGTCTAGTGTCAGAGTAGGGTGCAGGTTATATGTTTTGTGCAAATGTTCCTTTGATAATTGGCATGTTAATTTGGTATTATTAAATAAATGCTTATTTGCTTAAAATAAAGGAGTGCTTATTGAGCCAAAAAGGAGTAATTCCCTCCCTCTCAAAAACATAGTAGTATCCTGCTTGATCTCAGAATTAGAAGGGACCTGCTTCACTAGGATGCAGAAAAGCAGCTTACCTGCTTCACTCAAAGTGAAGAAAAGCAGCTGAACCCCTTTCAATTCACAACAAGCTCTCTGATTGAGCAGGGGAGGAAGCTGGCTGGTTTATTTAACTGGAGTGTGAAGGGCAGCAACCTCCTCCGGGTGAAGAAGGCAGAGCAAGGCTCCCCAGTGCACCAGCTGGTGTAGGATGTGTCCACCAGGTGGAATTCCATGTTCATGATGCTTGAGCAGCTTCTCGAGCCTTAAATCAGTTTCAACTGGTGACGGACTGCGGGGCACCTCCAGGGTACAATGGGGCAGAATGGGAGATCCTGGCTCACACGATATTTGTTCTGAGACCATTCCAGTCATGATGGAGACCATCAGTTCCTCCATGGCCACCATCAGCCAGGTGACTCCTGTGGTCCAGAATGTCCTCAGGAGACTGGAGGAGATTCTCCAGGGGCAGGATTGTGGCCCTCAGGGAAAGAACCTGGTGGCTGAGACAGATTCCCTGGTGCTGCAGTTGAAGGCAGGGATGAAGGCATGGTTTGATGAGCTCCTGCATTGGGATGAATATGTGTTGGTAATCATGCTGGACCCCAGGGTCAAGGGCAGCGTGGCACTCCAGACACTGCTCTATGGCCACTGGAAGGAAAAGCTGGTGGAGAGGGTTCTGCAGGCAGAGAAGGTTCTGGAGAGTGTGAAGCAGCAGCAGGATGCCCCTGGAGATGGTGGGAGTAGGAGCAGTCACCCCTTTCAGCCAGCGGGGTCTATATCTGTCCCCAGCCCTAGCAGTAGCAGCACCAGCAGCAGGCTGAGCAGCAGCAGCACCTGTATTGCTTCTGGATGATGTGGATTGACAGCCCTCCTTGCCTGGAACGTAGGCCCCAGAAACCTGATGGTGGGTCCTGGGGCTGGAGTGACTGGCTGCTTCTTGATGCCATGGAATGGCAGCTCCCCATGAGAGGAATGATGGCCTCAGAATCCGGACAGTGGGTCCTGGGACTAGAGTGGCAGCTTCTGGATGATGTGGATGGACAGCCCCCCATGCCTGGAATGTAGGACCCAGAACCCTGATGGTGGGTTTTGGGACTAGAGTGGCAGCTTCTAGGTGAAGTGGAATGATGGCTCCCTGTTAGCGGAATAATGGACCCAGAACCCTGATGGTGGGTCCTGGGGTTGGAGTGGCAACTTCTGAATGAAGTGGAAAGAAAGCCCTCCCTGCCTGGAACATAGGCCCCGGAACCCTGATGGTGGTTTCTCTGGCTGGAGTGGCTGGCTTTTTCTTTATGCAGTGGAATAATGGCTCACTCTGAGTGGAATGATGGCCCCAGAACCCTGATGGTGGGTCCCGGGGCTGGAGTGGCTGGTTTTTTCTTTATGCAGCAGAATGACGGTTCCCTGTGAGTGAAATGATGACCCCAGAACCCTGATGGTGGCCCTGGGACTAGAGTGGAAGCTTCTATATGAAGTGGAATGATGGCTCCCCATGAGCAAAATGACAGCCCCAGAACACTGATGGTGAGTCCTGGGGCTGGAGTGGCAGCCTTTGGATGAAGCGGATGGACAGCCCTCCCTGCCTGGAATATAGGCCCCAGAATCCTGATGATGGGTCCTAGATCTGGAGTGGCTGGCTGCTTCTTGATGAAGTGGAATGACAGCTCCCCATGAGTGGAATGATGGCCCCAGAACCCTGATGGTGGGTACTGGGTCTAGAGTGGCATCTTCTCGATAACGTGAATGGACAGACTTTCTTCCTTGGAACGTAGGCCACAGAACCCTGAGCATGGATCCTGGGGCTGGAGTGGCAGCTTCTTGATGATGTGGATGGCCAGCCCTCCCTTCCTGGAATGTAGGCCCCAGAACCCAGGTGGTGGGTCCTGGAGCTGGAGAGGCTGGCTGCTTCTTGATGTGGTGGAATGACACCTCCCCATAAATGGAATGATGGCCCCAGAACCCTGATGGTGGGTCCTGGGGCTGGAATGGAAGCCTTTGGATGAAGCAGATGGACAGCCCTCCCTGCCTGGAACATAGGCCCCAGAACCCTGATGATGGGTCCTAGATCTGGAGTGGCTGGATGCTTCTTGATGAAGTGGAATGAAAGCTCCCCATGAGTGGAATGATGGCCCCAGAACCCTGATGGTGGGTACTGGGACTAGAGTGGCATCTTCTCAATAATGTGGATGGACAGACCTTCTTGCTTGGAAAGTAGGCCACAGAACCCTGAACATGGATCCTGGGACTGGAGTGACAGCTTCTCAATGATGTGGATGGCCAACCCTCCCTGCCTGGAAAGTAGACCCCAGAACCCTGGTGGTGGGTACTGGAGCTGGAGTGGCTGGCTGCTTCTTGATGTGGTGGAATGACACCTCCCCATAAATGGAATGATGGCCCCAGAACCCTGATGGTGGGTCCTGGGACTAGAGTGGCAGCTTTTAGATGATGTGGATGGACAGCCCCCCGTGCCTGTAACATAGGCCCCAGAACCCTGATGGTGAGTCCTGGGGCTGAAATGGCTGGATGCTTCTTGATGCCATGGAATGACAGCTCCCCGTGCATGGAATGATGGCCCCAGAACCCTGATGGTGGGTCCTGGGACTAGACTTCTCAATGACATGGATGGACAGCCCTCCCTGCCTGGAACATAGGCCCAAGACCCCTGATGGTGGGTTCTGGGACTGTAGTGGCAGGTTCTTGATGAAGTAGTACAAAAGCCCTCTGCCTGGAACGTAAACCCCAGAACCCTGATGGTGGGTCCTGGGGCTGGAGAGGATGGCACCCCTGCTTGGCCAGGCATTGCAGGATGACTGGCCTGGATGTAGGACATTTGCAGACAATGAAGTGGAACGACACAACCTTCCCTGCATGGAATGTAGGCCCCAGAACTGTGACGGTGGATCCTGGGGATGGAGTGGCTGGCACCCCTGCTTGTCTGGGCATTGCAGACTGGCTGGCCTGGATGTGGGACATTTGCAGATAATGTAGTGGAACTACACAGCCTTCCTTGCCTGAAACGTAGGCCCCAGAACCCTGACGGTGGCTTCTGGGGATAGAGTGGCTGGCACCCCTGTTCAGCTGGGCATTTCAGGGTGGCTGGCATCGGTGGAGCAGCAGCAAAGGTCCGGCCAGGTCTCGGTGGCTGGCACCCCTGCTTAGACAGGTGTTGCAGGCTTGAATCCTAGGCATGGGCGAACAGATCGCGGTTCGTGTTCGGCCGTTCGGTTCGGCCGCGATCGGTTCGTGTGTTCGCGTTCGGCCGTTCGGTTCGGCCGTGTTCGGTTCGTGTGTTCGTGTTCGGCCGTTCGGACGTGCCTCGCGTTCGCGTTCGCCCGTTCGGTTCGGCCGTTCGTGTTCGGCCGTTCGTGTTCGGTTGTTCGGGCAGGTCGTACGTTCGTGTTCGGCCGTTCGGTTCGTTTGCCATCGGGTTGTACNCAGCAGAGGTGTCATTCCCAGGAGTAGGAGACATTGGATTGCCAGAGCAGAGAACCTGTGGCTCAGACAGCAGAGGCAGCATTGGCAGCAGCAGCAGACATTGGATTGCCCAGGTACAGAACTTGTGGTACAGACAGCAGAGGCAGCATTGGCAGGAGCAGCAGACATCAGATTGCCAGTGGCAGAACACATAGCATAGACAGCAGAGGGAGCATTGGCAGCAGCAGCAGACATTGGATTGCCCAGGCACAGAACCCGTGGCACAGACAGCAGAGGCGGCATTGCCAGCTGCAGCAGACATTGGATTGCCCAGGCACAGAACCCGTGACACAGACAGCAGAGGCGGCATTGGCAGCAGCAGCAGACATTGGATTTCTGGGGCACAGAACCCATGGCACAGACAGCAGAGGAGGGATTGGCAGGAGCAGTGGACATTAGTTTACCCGATAGCAGAACCCATGGCACAGACAGCAGAGGTAGCATTGGCACCAGCAGCAGACATTGGATTGCCCAGGCACAGAACCCATGGCACAGACAGCAGAGGCAGCATTGGTAGCTGCAGCAGACATTGGATTGCACAGGCACTGAACACATGGCACACACAGCAGAGGCAGCATTGGCAGCAGCAGCGGATATTGGATTGACCGGGTACAGAACCCATGGAACAGCAGAGATGGCAGCAGCAGGATTTGCCTGTGTGCAACACCCATGGAGCCAGGATGGTAGGATTTGCAAGGGAAAAGCTCCCATACAGCAGTAGATGGCAGCAGCAGGATTGTTTGGGCACATTTGGATTTGCCAGGGCAGAGCACCCATGGACCAGCAGACAGCAGCAGCAGTATTGCCAATCCAGTGGGGCACATCACCCAGGGTTGCAAGGGTAGGCAGACAGGCACCTTGGCATGAGAGGTAGGCAGGTTGAGATAGGACTTCTGCTTTTCCCACAGGGCAGGCAGACAGTCACTTTGACATGAGCAGAAGGCAGGCAAACTGAGCAGGTTTCAAGCTTGGCAACCTGGGTAGGCGGACAGACAGGCAGCATGACATGAGCATCAGAAGGCTGGCTGAGGCAGGGACTGATCTTGGCTGGCTGAGACAGGCTTTGATATTGGCCACTTGGGCAGGCAGGCGGGCAGACAGGTAGCGTAGCATGAGCAGAAGGCATACTGAGGCAGGGTTTAATCTTGGCAACCTAGGTGGGTGGCAGACAGGCAGTGTGGAATAAGCAGAAGGCAGACTGAAGCAGGCTTTTATCTTGGTCACCTGGGTGGGCGGGCAGACAGGCAGTGTGGCATGAGCATGGGAAGGCAGGCTGAGACAGAGTTTGATCTTGGTCACCTGGACGGGTGGGCAGATAGGCAGCGTAGCATGAGTAGAAGGCAGACTGAGGCAGGGTTTGATCTTGTCAACCTGGGTGGGCGGGCAGATAGACAGCGTGGCATGAAAGGCGGTAGGTAAGACAGGTTGGGACCTTGGCAGGGCACTCAGATAGGCTGGTGAAGACTGTGCAACGCGCGAGAGAGAGCCAGTCAGATAGGCGGGTCGAGATTGTCTATCCAGAGGCTGGCTGGCATTCTTACAGCTTCAAAATACCACTCTGTGTCATGAGGTCAGTCAGATAGGCTGGCCAAGACTGTCTAGTGAGAGGGAGAGGCAAGGCAGGAACCAGGAATTGGGAGGGAGGGACAGCACCTCAGGAGCAGCAGCAGCAGCACAGATTGAGGAGAAGCCCCATCCCAAGACTGCATCTGGCATGGGATGTTGAGTGCCACTGCACCATCAATCCGTGTCCAGGGACTGATTGGGGAATCCCAGCAGCAGAAGGTTGACCTTTATAAAAAGCAACTGCTCCACCAACTTGGTCCATTTCAGGCGGTGCAGAGAGCAAATGTCCCCCACCATCAAGAACACCAGTTCACTGGAGACACCGTTGGTGGGCAAAACAACAGACCCTTGACCACTTTGGACAGGGATGGCCATATGTTGGTCTTTCTGGCCCAATAGGCAAGGGATTGCTGTTGGGATAGATGCACAGCTCACCCTCCAGGTAGCTCTCCGCTGCTGCTTAGGTGCTGTCGTACTCCCTCACATAACTGCCTGGGCACCACCTCCACCACTGCCCTCAGCCACGCTGCCCGCCCTTCTGTGCACGACCCCATGCTCGCCAGAGTGCCCTACAGATGCCAGCTGGTGGTGCTGGCAATAGGGGTGCTGCTGCTGCTGCTCAGCCTGCTGCTGATGCAGCTACTGCTAGGACTGGGGGCAGGGATAGACCCCGCCGGCTGAAAGGGGTGGCTGCTCGCACTCCCACCATCCCCAGGGGCTTGCTGCTGCCACACACTCTCCAGATCCCACTCTGCCTGCTGGACACTCTCCACCAGGTCACCCTTCCAGTGCCCAAAGAGCACTGTCTGGCGTGCCACGCTGCCCTTGTCCCTGGGGTTCAGCATGGTTGCCAGAACGTATTCCACCCACTTCAGGAGCTCGTCGAAGCGCACCTACAGCTCTACCTTCAGCTCCTGCACCAGGTCATCTGCCTCATCCACCAGCTTCCTGCCCTGAGGGCCACAATCCAACCCCTTGAGAATCTCCTCCAGTCTCCTGAGGAGACCCTGGACCAGGGGGGTCACCAGGCTAATGGTGGTCGTGGAGGAACTGATGGTCTCTGTCATGGCCAGGAACAGTCTGAGCACAAAGACCGTGTGTGCCGGGATCTCCCATTCCACCCCATCGTACCCTGGAGATGCCCCACTGTCCATCACCAGTTGGACCTGGTGCAAGGTGGCTTTCTACTTGAGAAGCCGCTCGAGCATCAGGAATGTAGAATTCCACGGTGTGGATACATTCTGCACCAGCTGGTGCACTGGGGAGCCTTGCTCTGCCTTCTTCGCCCAGAGTAGGTCGATGCCCTTCACGCTCTGGTTAAAGAAACTAGACAGCTTCCTCCCCCGCTCAATCAGGGAGCTAAGGGTGCCTGCCCCAATCCGCTTCTCCCCCAAGCCAGAGCGTTCATGGCCACCATGTGAAGGGTGTGTGTGGTGCAAGGGATGGTGGTGAAGCCCCTGTTCCTGACTGCCCCAATATGTTGACCGTGTTTTCCATCACCATGCACCCCTTTGTGAAGTGTGCACCTGGTGTGACCCACTCCCTCACCATGGTGGTTAGGGCTGTCGTGATATTCCGAGATTAGTGGGGGCAGTCCATTACATCTGCCTGAAGCAGGCCCCACCTATACCCTGCTTCTGGACCCCTTCTGCCACTGCCAAATGCTGCCTTTGGGTCCTGCCACCAGTGCATCGTCATTGCCAGGTAGGCATGGTGCACGTTCCTACTCAACCACAGGTCTGTGGTGAAGTGAAAGGTGGCACCCCCAGCCCTTGCCAGCTGCTCTCTCACCTGCTCCTTTAAAGCCTGGTACAGGGCTGGCACCACCTGCTGATTCAAGGTGGTGCATGAGGGCAGCTTAAAATGGGGGGCCAGGAACCCAATAAGGCTTCTAAACCCCATGTCCCCAACCACTGAGATGGGTTGCCCATCCAGCACTATCATTTCCCCCAACATGCACGTGGCTTTCAGTTGAAAGCCACATCGTCCTCCACATCCTGCAGCTGCCAATTAACTTGACAGCTGCCCCTACCCCAGCTACTCCATGGTTCACTGCTGCTGCTGCTCCTCCTTCCTACCAGGGATACCTCTCCTGCTGCTAGAGGCAGCTGTTCAAGCAGGATGTTTGCTCACTGATGGAGGCGGACAATTGGCCGCTGCAGTCTGGAACCCATTGGCATCCACTGCCCCTGCCTGCCCGCTAAGCAGCACAATGCTGTGGCATCACTTGAGGTGCCTCAACATGGTAGTTGTGCCAAGGTTGGTGAGCACCTGCACTCTCTACACCATCTTCTGACAGTAAGTGCACTGCACCTCCCTGGGATCATCTGGCCACACCAACTTAAATTATGCCCAGACAGAGAATTTTTTGCCTCCTCCTGCCTTCTGACCTGCACTGGGTGATCCACTGCTGACAGCGCTTCTGGGAGGGGCAGAACATTATGGCAACATAGCTCTCGGAGGGACAGCCATCTCCTCAGCACCAGACATCTCCTCCACAGGACTAGTGTCTGCCTCGCTGTCCCCAATATGAGTGATGTCCCGCGAACTGAAACCCTGAGGCTGCTGCCACAACCCCTGTGACCCCTATAGCTGCTGCTGCTGCTGCTGTTCCTCTCCCTGATGCCATTATCCGGGGATCGGGTCCTGCCTCTAGCAGTCGGGGTGGGATCCACCAGCCTTGGACTGCTGGGGATCACCTCAATAATGGGGTCAGGGACATTGGTGGCCCTGGAGGAACATCCATCCCCAAAGCACCTGCAGCTGCTCCTGCAGCTGAAGCAAAGATAGCCACAGCCTCCTGGAATGCAGGCCTTCCAGTGCCCTGCATGCAGTGGAGGATGCAGGCTAGAGGCGCCACCAAACCACACCCCTAGTGCTACTTCTGGGTGCCTCTGAAGTCTGACTGCCAAAATCAGGCCTGTGAAGTTTGGAACGTGGTGATGGGCTCTGACTGCTGTTGATGCCTGCTGCAAATCCACTGGCACAGCCCCTGCCACCTCTGCTACGTGCCCCATTGCCCGCCTTATGGGCAGCAGACCGGCCATTCCTGCTTCCCTTCTCCATTTCTTCCACCCAAAGAATGCACAGGAAGATTTTATTTATTTATTTAATTTATTTATTCAAATTTGTAATCTAATATAATATATATCTACACTAACTCTAACTGCTATTAACTATTCTAAAACCTATGGAGCTAAATGGAATATTATCTAATATCTACAAAGGCCTAGTACTAAAAACATACTATAAAATATTTAAACTGAGGGCACAGACAGCTCACGATAAACAACACAGGGAGCAGTACAAAACTGAAATGAAACCTATATCAATCTAATGCTAGTCTAAATAAATCCAAAAACAGGGGAAGGGAATCAGGGATGGAATATATACAGGGAGTAGGGAAGGATTCAATGGAGGGTAGAGAGAAAGAACACAGGGAGGGGTAAAAAATAAAAATAAAAAACCTAAATCTATCTAATCTAATTTAAATAAATCAAACTATGGAGGTAAATGTGTGCAAATTGGTGAAATAGGAGGAGGATGGCAATTGACTGGGAGGAACACAAACTGCTGGGAGAGGGACAGTTCTGAAAATGCCTGCTGACAGGATCCGTGGCTAGCTCAGAAAGAATTGGAAGGGGGGAGGGCAATTACTTTTGTTACTTGCTGTGCCTGCCTTACCACAATCCCCATTGGCTCCGTGCAGCCTAGCCCGTGGCCAATCACAGACTGCGAAGCCAGTGGTCTGAGGAAAAGAGGGATAGTGATTGGGCAGGCTGGCTGCTAGCCTAAGTCTCTCTCCACCAATGGCACTAGGAAGTCTGCTCCTCAGTTTCCCCCCCTCCCTTTGCCTGCCAGTCATGTTTTTCCTGTCAGAATGCACCCGAACTCACCTGAACGAGGTTGAACTGTTCAGGGCTTCGGGCGTTCACATCTGCCGTTCGCTTCTGCTGTTCAAAAGTGCTGACTTCGGGCTGAACAGCGAATGCCTGAACCGTGTTCACACATCCCTACTTTGCACTGCTGGAACTGCTTAAAGAAGAATTGAGCATAGTCTAGGTTACCATACTATTAGGTCTGATTTTCTACCTTTGGTTGAAAATAGAAGTAATGGCTCCCTCTGCTACCATGGACTTACACTTGTGTTGGTGTTAAATGTCACTCCTGTTGGGGTCCTGGTTGGCCACCGAACAAGCATAATGGTGGCCATGGTGGGGAGGGGCAGGCATATTCATGGATGTGCATCCACCCATCTCCATGCTGCATGGAGTGGCTTACCCTCCTGGCTGATGTGTGGCCATGGTGGCCAATGATGGGCGTCATGGTGCCCGGTCGCTACCTCCACTCCAGATGGTGGAAAGTAAAGCAGACTATAAGACATGATAACCCACCTTACTCTGGGTCTGGCAGTTGTTTCCTGGCTGTGTTGGCGCTTAGCCTGGGCTGTGACTGTGGGATTTCCCCAAGTCACAGCCTGGGCTAAGTGCCAACACTGCATAGGGAATGGCCCAGGTCAACATCTGGCTAACCCTTGATTGAAGAGGCTAACACTCTTATTATTATTATTATTATTATTATTATTATTATTATCAAACATTTATATAGCGCCAGCAGTGTACCTGGCACTTTACAAAGTAATAACATAAACACGGTCCCTTCCCCTAGGGCTTACAATCTGAGAGACAGGAGGTGGGGGAGAGATTTAGGAAGGGGAACAGAGGGAGAGACAAGGGGTCTAACATTCATGAAGATGCGAGGTCTCAAGTGCATGTACTTGGCTTGGTTACGATGAGAATGACAGCAGGCAGGTCCATGTTGCAAGGATAAGGGTAAACCGATCGTAGGTATAGGAATAGTGGCTCAGCAGGATAAAGAGTCAGACAGAGCAGAGCGAAAGAGGTGAGTTTTAAGGAGAGATTTGAAGGTATGAAGGGAGGGGGCAAGGCGGATGTGGACAGGGAGGGAGTTCCAGGCATGGGGGGCAGCAAGTGAGAAGGGACGAAGGCGCTTAGGGGAGCAGGGAAGGCGTGGAAGGGTGAGAGAAGGGACAGAGGAGGAGCGAAGTGCACGGGCTGGAGTATGGAGGGCGATAAGTGCAGAGAGGTAGGGGGGAGCAAGGTTGTGAAGAGCTTTATAGGTGAAGACTAGGAGCTTGTGCAGGATTCGTTCAGGAAGGGGAAGCCAGTGAAGCGAAGAGAGGAGGGGCTGCACATGGTCGAAGCGACTGGCGAGGTAGATGACCCTGGCAGCAGAGTTTTGGACAGAGATGAGGGGAGAAAGGTGAGACCGGGGAAGGCCAGTGAGAAGGAGGTTACAGTAATCGAGGCGAGAGATGACCAGAGCATGAACAAGAGTTTTGGCAGACGAGACAGAGAGAAAAGGGCGAATCTTAGCAATGTTATGGAGGGAGAAGCGACAGGATTTAGCAACAGAGTCAATGTAGGGTTTAAAAGAAAGGGGTGAGTCAAAGATGAAGCCTAGGCTACGGGCTTGGGGGACAGGCAGGATGGTGACTCCATCAATAGTTATTGACAGTGAGGAAGGAGAGGAAGGATGAGGGGGGAAGATAAGGAGTTCAGTTTTAGCCATGTTGAGTTTGAGTTGACGTTGAGACATCCAGGTAGAGATGTCAGAGAGACAGTTGATGAGACGAGCTTGAACAGAGGGAGAGAGAGAGGGAGTAGAGAGATAGAGTTGAGTGTCATCAGCATAGAGGTGGTATTGGAAGCCATGGGAGGCAATGAGTTTGCCTAAGGATGAGGTATAGATCGAGAAGAGGAGAGGGCCAAGAACAGAGCCTTGAGGAACACCAACTGAGAGGGGGAAGGAGGAGGAGGCGGAGTTGGAGAGAGACACATTAAAGGAGCGGTCAGAGAGGTAGGAGGAGAACCAGTTATGGACAGAGCCACAAAAGCCAAGGGAGTGAAGGGAATCCAGCAAGAGTGAGTGGTCAACAGTATCGAAGGCAGCAGAGAGATCAAGGAGGACAAGAATGGAATAGAGACGTTTAGATTTAGCCACCAGAAGATCGTTGGTGATCTTAGCGAGAGCAGTTTCAGTAGAATGAAGGGGGCGGAAGCCAGATTGGAGGGGGTCAAGGGAGGAGTTGGAGGATAGGAAGTCAAGGCAGCGGGAGTAGACAACACGTTCAAGCAGCTTGGAAGCAAAAGGAAGGAGTGAGACAGGACGATAGCTAGAAGGGTCAGAGGGGTCAAGAGTGGACTTTTTGAGAATAGGAGAGACTGTGGCATGTTTGAAGGCAGAAGGGAAAGAGCCAGTAGAGAGGGAGAGGTTGATGATGTGCAGGAAGGAAGGGGCGACAGTGGGAGTAATGGAGGTGAGGAGGCGGGAAGGAATGGGATCAAGGGGGCAAGTGGAAGGGTTGGAGGAGGAGAGCAGAGAGGAGATTTCCTTAAGGGAGGCAGGGGAGAAGGAGGACATGAGAGAAGGAGGGGGAGGAGGGAGAGGGGTGGGAGTGGGAAGAGAGGAGTGGGAAGCGATGTCGAGGCGGATCTTGTCTATCTTGGAGGTGAAGAAGGAGGCAAGATCCTGAGCAGAAAGGGAAGAAGGAGGGGGAGGACAGGGAGGCTTGAGGAGGGAGTCAAAGGTAGAGAACAGGCGGCGAGGGTCCCGAGAACAGGACTCAATGCGGGAGGCATAGTAGTGTTGTCTAGCAAGGGAGATAGCAGAAGTAAGGGTGGAGAGACAGAATTTGAAGTGAAGGAAGTCAGCGTGAGAATGGGATTTGCGCCAGAGTCGTTCAGCAGCACGAGTGCAAGAACGGAGGTGGCGGATACTAGGGGTGAGCCAAGGACGGGGGTTGTGGGAGAAGGCAGGGCGGGAAGAGAGAGGGGCATGGGAGTCAAGTGTGGAGGAGAGAGAGGCGTTGAGAGCAGAGACAGCGGAGTCAGGGGAGGAGGAAGAGAAGACTGTAGGAAGAAGGGGAGAGAGAGAGGAGGCAAAGTCCAGGGGATCAATAGCTTGAAGGTCACGGAAGGGGCGTAGAGAAGGGGAAGAGGAGGGGGGACAGTGGGAAATGTTGAAAGAGGCAAGGAAGTGGTCTGATATAGGATGAGGATCGAAGGAGAGATCAGCGACAGAGCAGTTTCTAGAGAGGACAAGATCAAGAGAATGGCCATTAGTATGGGTGGGGGAGTTGGTCCAAAGGTGGAGGTTGAAGGAGGAGGCTAGGGAGAGGAAGCGAGAGACTGAGGGCTGAGATGGGTCATCAACATGAATGTTGAAGTCACCAAGGATGAGAGTGGGGATATCAACAGAGAGGAAGAAAGTGAGCCAGGACTCAAAGTCAGAAAGAAAGGAAGAGAGAGGACCAGGGGGACGGTAGATGACAGCAACACGTAGATGGAGGGGGGAGTAGAGGCGCACGGAGTGAGCCTCAAAGGTATGGAAGGAGAGAGAGGGGGGAGGAGAAATTGGTTGGAACTGACAGGATTTAGCAAGAAGGAGGCCCACCCCACCACCCCGTCCTTCAGGGCGGGGTTGGTGAGAGAAGGAGAGACCCCCACAGGAGAGGGTAGCAGGCGTGACAGAGTCCGAGGGAGTGATCCAAGTTTCAGTAAGGGCAAGGAGCTGGAGGGAGCGAGAGAGGAAAAGATCATGGATATAGGGAGCTTTACTGATAGATGAGCGACAGTTCCAGAGGGAGCAGAAAAATGGTAGTTGATGAGGGGGGAGGCAAGGAATAAGGATAAGATTGGGAGAAGGAGAGCATCATGGTAGGCTAGAAACAGGAGGAATAGGGATAAGATTGGGAGAAGGGGAGCATCGAGGAAGGCTAGAGAAAGGAGGAGTGGAAGGGGAGCAAGAGAGAAGGTAGCCAAGGGAGAAAAGGATGTATGGGGGAGGTTAGAGAGTGGTGATCGGTTGGGAGGAGGAAGAAGTTGGGAGGAGAAAAGTAGAGGGAGAAAAAGATGGACAGGAAGAGGAGAAGGGGAGGAGGGAAAGAAAAGGCGAAAAAATAGCGCAGACATGTTAGTGAGTAAGATAGGAGGAGAAAATACAGTAGAACAGAAATGGAGAAAAGGCGCGCACCTTTTGGCCCGCTGGTCGGTGGAGCTTGGGGTGGCAGGAAAGCCAAGACCCAGGAGAGTCGTCATTCAAGATGAAAAGTAGCCCGCTTTTCCGCACGGGGTAACGTGTGGAAATGTGAGCTATTGTCATGTCTGAAATGTCCCTTTGTCTAGCTCCATGTTTCCTAAACTTTTGCTAGTGTATCCCCATTCTGAGACTTAAATATAATCACGAGACTCCAGGCAGAAGCAATCAATGCAAAATTTACCAAGTGTCAAATATATTATGACCACACTTTGATTCCTGACCCAACGCTCTAATTAAGTAGTTTATTTAACAAGTAGTAAAATGTTTTAAAATAGGAGCATGAGAAGAATTCATTCTGAGAACATGAACATCAACAATGTTTATGTGCAATTTAATTATGTGAATGCTAGATATTCTCTAGTGTTTCATGATATTTTAGCCCATGTATTTACAGTTTTTCAGCTCTCTAGATTGCTTAGAGAGAGAGTTTATTAAGCAATTAGTCCTGGGTAGTTTGATCGGGCATCTTCCAGAAGAAAAGTACTAAAGGAAGTTTGTGTGAACAGATTGGAGTCATGGAGTAAAGAAATGTAATCCACTAATGGGGTGGAGGGACCTCCCCCCCCCCACACACACACCCTTGAATAAAGGAGGCAGAGGGTTAGCTTATATTGTGCAGCCCCAGGAGGAAGCAAAGCGGTTGAGGCATTGTGTTCCCTTTTGAATCAGGCAACTGTTGTCTCATCTGGGTAATTTTGCTATGATGGGCCTTCACCGCAAGCGTATAAAGGGGAAGATCAGGAGACAGGGGGGCTGAACCATAACAGGGAAGGCAGGACAGCAAGCTGAACAGCTTGTTGATCCCATCAGAACAGCAGAGGACCCATTCATGGTGAGGCAGCCAGATGACCAAGAGGGGAGGAACATGAAGCGGCTGGCCAGCAGACTGAAGAGGCACACAGCACTCACAGAACTCACCAGATCCCAAAGCTATGGAGACCGAACCCATGCACAGATGGATGGGTGGCAGGTCTGCTCAAGAACTCGCAGAGTTTTAGGTGGCTTCCCCCCACCCCAGAATACATATGCTTTAGAACGGGATGGGTGTTTCCTACTCCCCCCCCTCCAGCCCATACTCATTCAACATATGGTCCCTTTGGAGGACTGTGATGAAGGGTGTTCCTCTTTCCCTTCCTGCTACCTCCTGAGTGGGGTGGCGGTCATGGACAGAGGGTGAACCTGTGTGGTATATCCCACCCTTCCATCAAAGGCTCATACCATATAGAAACATATATAAAAAAGCACCACCTAAGAACTCTCTCCCTAATGTCTCCACACCACTCCGCAAAACCCCATCACCACTCTTGCTTCAACCCCCCATCATTGGGGGAGGGTGTGGCTCCATTTCCCACTCCCAACCTCCCATGCCCATGTTGAGAGGCACACTGGGGGGGGAGGGCATGACATAACCCACATCCCCCACCCCTTACCATACCCTGCACGCTCCCCCACAGCCCTCCTCCAAACCCCAAGCAGCCCCTATTCCTACCTGCCAAATGTTTTCTCAAATAGAAACATTTTACACTGCCTCTGGAAAATGCTTAGACAAGGGTTCAAACAAACCTCCCAGATAAGGGAGTTCCACAAAACCACGGCAGCAGCTGAGAATGCTCTCCTGTGTAGCCCCATCCCACGGACAAGGGTAACAGATGGAATCTGCAAGAGGATACTCCCATCTGACCGTAGGAACTGCAATGGGGCATGGTAGGATAGGTGGTCTTTCAGATATATTGGACCCAGGTCATTTAGGGCTTTAAAGGTCAAAACCAGCACCTTGAATTGTGTCCATATATATATAGGTAATCAGTACAGGCTTTGGCGCACTAGTGTAAAGTGTTCCTGGTGACTTGTCCTTGAAAGGAACTAAGCCATTGCATTCTGCACCAGCTGCAGCTTCCAAACAATCAAGGGTAGCCCCGCATAGAATGCATTGCAGTAATCTAGCCTTGAGGTGATGAAAGCATGGATGACAGTGGCCAGATCCAAATCAGAAAGAAAACGCCACAGCCTCCTCACCAGATGGAATTGGTGAAAAGCACTCCTGGCCACCGCTGCAACCTGACAATCCAGGTGCAGCAGGGGTCCAGAAGCACTCCAAGACTGCAGACCTGACTGACCAGAGGGGGCGGGACTCCATCAATAAGAGGAGTCCCAACCCCCTCCAAGTGACAAGACTGACCAATCATCATCACTGCAGTCTTGTCAGGATTCATCCTCAACCAGCTCACCCTCATTCAGTCCCCAGCAGCATCAGGTAAGCACGGAGACTGCATGAAAAAGAATGGCCTTGAGGCCTGACTGATAATCAGCAAGCCAGGAACAAAGAACGGATTTGTCTGGACAGGTCATGCTGGGCTTAACTGGTCTCCTTCATTGACAGAGTAACTAGTTTAATTGTGAAGGTGATTTAGCCTAACACAAGGAGCCCTACTCACCATCCAGCCTCTTGTTCCTGCTGGGCTGGCTCCGCTCCTGGGCTGCAGCCTCAGGAAGCTCTAGGACACCTGCGGGGAGAAAAGAAGAGGAGGAGCATGAGCGGGGGATTTTTTCAGCTGGGTACCCCCCCCCTTACCTGCCCTCCCCCCCAGCCAGGCCGACTGAAGCCGGGCCAGGGCCATTTAAGGACACCACCTGCGGTCGCGCCACAGGCCGCAAGCCAGCATCCGTGAGCCGAAGGTCCATGGTCAAAGGTCCGCGGTCAAAGGACTGTGGCCAAAGGGTGCAGCCCTTTGGGGCCCTTCGGGGTTCGACGGGGTATAGGGGGCTAGAAGCCCCGGTGGGCTCGGTTGGTGTGGGTAACTTAGGCTGGTGCTGTTGGGTGTTAGGGTGGGTTTTTTACTTGTGAGTTAGGGATATTGGGGAATTTGTTGGTAAGCATTTATTATGGGGGGCAGAAGAGCCACTAAGAAAACTGCCCGTCAAGTGGAACCTTGCATTGAGGACCTGCCCCAAGCATCGCAACAATGATTGGACAGATATTATTCCCTTCGCTCACATCACCCAGTTCCCATAGAAGGAGTACCGACTCACTCCATTGAATTGGCTATGACTTGGGGCCCAAAAGTTTCACCAAAATTCGATGAGGACCATCTGAAGGTTGGCCATTGTGATCAGGAACTATGTTGCCCGGACCCTTTAGCCACTCATGGGCCTGATTCATCTGCCACGTCCAGTTCTGCGCATATATCAGACTGTTGCCGCCTTGATCGAGTTGAGAAATCTTGTGTGGCGATGGGGGAGCTAGTCAATTCTTTGTTGAGTAAAATTAGTGACTTAGTTTGGCCCAGGGGCAACAGGACTTGTTAAATTCAGTCCTGCAACAGTTGATTGGAAGGGAGTGGGTTGAGTCTGGGGTAACCCATAAGGGATTGGGTATTTTAAGTGAAGATCTTCCCCAGTTGGCCCCCCTGGTGCCCCCTGGCCAGTATGATGGCCTAGAGGATGGGTTGCGAGTTGAGGAGTCATGCCCTCAGGCTCAGTTTGGGGGGAATTTGGGTTCTCGTAGGTCCAAACCAGTTCCAGTTTTGGGGGTGGTAGTATTTAGGATTTACCCCCTGCCTAATGGCCATCTACCCCCTTGGAATACTAAAGTTGCAGTGGCCTACCATTTGGAGACTATTTGAGGTTGGGTGCCATTTGGGGTGATTGACTCAATCCAGGTTCTGCCCTCATATGGGTGCATACATAGGTTGCTGGTGTATTTTTATTGCCCCACCTTTGCCTATAGGTTTTTGGATCAGGCCCATTTGTTGGCTACCTGGGGTATATATGTGTGGGAGGTATTTAAAGATCTGCCAATTGACCCCCCCATACCCCCTCCTTATAAGATTGGGGGGGAGTTCAGTGCCAGGTATCTAGTGGTACTGGAGGTATGGTTGCCAGGGCTGGGGGGCGGGGGGGTGGTTGGTGGTCAGATCATTAAAGAAAGTTCAGAGTTTATTGATGAGCGGGCACAAAATCCTCCCTAAGAAGGGTTTTTGGAGGGGGCCACAGAGNGGGCACAAAATCCTCCCTAAGAAGGGTTTTTGGAGGGGGCCACAGAGGGAGGTCTTTCGGTTCCCCCCTCTGAGGAAGGGTTGAGACCTGTAATGGATGGTGGGGCTGGTTCTGAGTCTGTGGGAATTGAGGAACAAATAAAGCTTCCAGTGGTAAGGTGGAAACAGGTGGTTCCCATCATCCTTAACCAGCTGTCCCATTTTAGGTCAGTTCCTGAAGCAGCCATTATCCACACTCCCGGTCTCCTGGGGGTATCTCAACAGTTGAGGGGGTCTGGGCCCCGGGTGCAACTCGAGAGTCGGCGAAGCCAGAACTATATGGGAGGTGTTGGTGTTGGGTCTTGGAACCCACCATAAACTCCAATAGTAAGCTAGTGGGTAGGCTGGTCTTGTGACTTCAGCCTTGAGAAGTAATTTTGAATATTGTATTAGGATTGAGGTTTTTATGTGCGAATAGGGTTGTTATTGGTTTATTGCGAGTCCTAGGCTTATTTATTACTATAGTCCTCTTACCATTCAATGCCCACCCTTATAGGATTTTGTGGGATGGGTTGGAGTTTGTGGGAAGGATTTATTTATTTTTATTTTTTCGGATATTCCGATGGATGATTAGGTGTTTAATCGATTAATGGATAAATATTGCAGGAATTGAGTCAGCTGAGAGGGGGGGGTTTAGAATTGTATGTCGGTTTTATGTTAGGAATTTTTAGGGAGATGGAATCCTTAGGGGCAAACCATGGGATTATTGATTAAGATGCTTTTATGGGGGAATTGTCTTTAGACCCCTAGCTGCCAATTTATCCATTAGATATCATGACTTTGTTGTATTTTGTTTTGTCTTGTTTGTCTTATGTAAATGCTATGGTCTTTGACTACGCAATAAAGTACATTCATTCATTAGCCTAACACAAAGGAGATTAAGAGGTGACATGATAGAAATCTATAGGGCTGCAATTAAGAAAATGACAAGGAATTATTTTGCATTGCTACAAAAAGCATGACTAAAAATAATGGGCTCAGTTTTCAAGAAGGTAGCTTTCATTTAAATATCATGGAAACTTCTTAACAGCAAGATTTGTGTGGCAAGGAAACAAATTTCCTAGGGAAGTTGTAGGTTCTCCCTTCCTGGAGGTTTTCTAAAAAGATGCTGGATAACCATCTATCATAAATGTTGCAGCTATAGTTATTTTACAACCAAGCAAGAGTTGGACTAAATGACCCTCTAGTTTCCTTCCCACTTTAAAATAGTATGAGTTTAAGCATCCAGAGATGCATGAAACCATAACTAAGCACTGATGGCCCTCTGATCTGCCCTTTGCACAGAAATGACATTTTATTTTGTTTTCCCACAATATCGGGTGTCTTTAGACATAGGGTGTCTTTAGACTTAACGTCAATGGGTGTCTGAATGTGTGTTTTGACCTTGATATGAACACTGGTTTGGCCCTATGGTCATCATGTGGCGCTGCTTAGACACACAGCCCATCTTGAGGCAAATCTGTGTTTTGCTCGCCACCTTATCTAAGCACACAAGTGCTGCTGCCTCGTTCTTCCGTGTTGTACCTGCTAACACACCATGCAATATCATTTGACAAAACATTGGCCACATGTTCAGTCAGAATACCCAAATTGTCCTTGTGATGCAATGGTGTTCACTGTGTGTACAGTGGGTGGCCAAATTGGTGTTGGGATTGTTATGGTGCTTACACACAATGGCCAAATACATTTTGGGGGTTTGACACCCGATCTTTGTTATGTCTAAAGGCCCCCCATCATTCCTTGTCATGATAACATGACTGCCCAGTTATGCTTGTCAATAGAACCAGTACACATTTTTGAACAGCACCAAAAAAGGCAACCAAAAGACAGTCTAACAATGGCACATCAAGTCTTGATGTGACAAATCAGTCACAGAGATAAAGGGAGAGCCTCAAGCAAACTAGGAGAAGCTAGAGACACCCATTCCTGGATGTGCACTGCTAACAAGCACAACCCTCTAGAGCTGTGCAAGCCTGCAAAACAGAAGCAGGGGCAGGTAGCTTATCTGCCCTATCATAAAAAGCAATCACAGCGAGCCCATGGTGATCTTGGACCCTTACACTTGAAGTGGCCACATTAATGGGGTATGTGGTCCTTTTCTATGGGGAGGTTGCAGGGGGTGAGATGCCCACCCTTGTTTCAAAGCATGGAAGTCCTTCACCCAAGGACAAGGTGTACAGATGGGCAAGTTTAAGTTAGGGATAGGCAAACAGAACCGAGTTCGGAAATTCGGTTCAGTTTGGTTCAGTTCGGAAATTCGGTTTGGTTTGGAAGTTCGGTTCAGTCGACCGAAATATTCGAGTTTGGTCCAAACTCCGAACTTCTGAACAAAGTTCAGAAATTCAAACCCCATTGAACTAAATGGAATATTATCTTTTAGGGATGGGCGAACAGAGCTGACTTCAGAAATTTGGTTCAGTTCAGTTCGAAAATCGAGTTCGGTTCGGTTGACTGAACTGGTTGAGTTCGGTCTGAACTCCGAATGTCTGAACCGCGTTCGCTCATCCCTAGTTTAAGTGCCTAGTACAGATTCTCACCAAGGGAATCCTGTCTCTGGGGAGATCGGAGCCAGGGTGTGGCAGACCTCAGGGAATAATTCCTGTCTCCATTCCTTGCTTAGCCTGTTAAGGACAGCAATGCTCCCTTGTCACTTTCCCTAATCATCTGCACAGTTGAGTCCAAGATGAGTACCTGACTGAAACAACTTCAGTTAAACTGGCAGGAGAGGGGATGACTATGGCCGCTTTTAAACGAGGTGCTGAAAATCACCTCTTGAGCGCTGCGTTGAGAGAAAAGCCATGCGGGGAGTGTTTACACGCTCCCCACGCTGCCGAAAGTGACGTGCTCCCCGTTGTCAGCAGTGGCAGCGGCTGGAGATGTGGTACTTTGAAGAGGCGCGATCTGAAAGCCTGACAAGTGAGACATTCAGAACACTTCCCGTGCGACTTTTCTCTCAACACGGGGCTCAGGAGGCGCTTTTCAGTGCCTCGTTTAAAAGCGGACTATGATAGCATTCCCCCAGAGCTTTCATGGTTACAATTCCAGCTAAGAAAATGTATAGACCTGTGAAAAGAATAGCCCTCCACATGCCCCAGAATGGTGGCAGTGAGTGGGCCCCTGGTCACGCTCCCCCTTAAAGAATGGGGTAAGGCATGTGCGGCGAAAAAAACCCTTGCAGCAAAGTGCCCCGAGGTGGGAAGCATCGGCCGCAGCAGCAGGAAAGGGAGGAACCCGGCGAGGGTTGCTATGGCAGCCCTTGCTGTATGGTGCAAAAGCACCGTTATGTGAGTGAAACTACCCCAAAAGGGGCAGAGTTTGGAGCCCAGCATCTGCTCTTGTCCCAGTTTCAGGCAGGAGCTCCAGCAAGCAGCAGCTCCCAAGTGAGACTGGCAATGGGTGTTTTTACACACACATTTCTCCTGGATGTTACCTGTTGCATCCTGAACTTTCCGTGTGTCTAAATCATTCACCCAGATCTTAAACATCTGGCTCCTTGAACTTCTGCATAGAACTTCTCCCAGAACTTTTGTGTGTAAAAAGTTCTCCTGGTAAACTGCTTTGCTCCAGGCAGCTGTGGTCACTTGGTTTCCATGACAGCCTGTCACGTCTACAGCTGCGGCTACTTTACACTGCCTCAGGACAGTGTGTGTGAAAAATGCATCAGGAACTTACTTGTGAACTTGTAAACCCAGAAGATTGAAATGTCCGTAACCTTAAAGTGTGTGTAAAAATGTCCAAAGTGGTCAGTTGCTCAGGACTGCGGCATCGGGGCACTTGTGGGTGCCCAGAGTTAATCGGGGGCACTGGCTGGATCTTCTTAGTCATTCCAACACGGGGTTCCTGCCTGCTGCAGTGACTCTATACTGCTGGTTGCAGGCCCAGGTAAGGTCTGAATCCCCTCCATCCCCCCCCCCACCGGGGATGGGGGAAATAATAAAGGAAAGGCCGGAGGAATGGTACCAGCAGGGCCCTAGACCTGCTGGCCCAGCCCTAAGGCCCAGCTGGGCCCTGTGGTGGGCTGACCTGCCCCCAGTTCATGCCCCCCCAATGGTGATGGGGATGACTCTGGAACAGGGGGTGGAGAGGAGGGGGAACTAGACCTACTATCCGACTGAACGGATGGATGGGCAGGCTGTGGGGCCCTGATGGGGGAGGTGGTGGCTGCCCAGCCAGGGTTGGGCCATCTGACTGCTGTGAGGACTGAGGCACCTGGATACAGGTCCAGGGCCCAGACATCATGGTTCTGGTGTTACACGGGGGTGCACTGCTTTGCAGCCCTCTGAGGCAGGCGGGTCCCCAGCCATATCAGGGTCCCTGCAGGTTTACCCCCACACACACAGTCCCTCAGTGAGACAGCCCCTCCCCCATTCAACAAAAGGGGTGACACTCCTCCCCCACCAGTGGCTGGGATCAGTGGACTCTTTCAAGGATGGGGCTACTGCCCCTGCAGGCAGGTGGGCCCCTCCTGGAGCCTGCTGGCCTTTGCCGCATATGCAGTGAAACCATGAGGTGGGGGTGGGGGGAGATGGGGACCCCTTCCTTCTTTTCATTCCAGAGTAAGCCCTGGGGGGACTGAGCGAGGAGAACCAGGACCCTCAAGGACAAGATGCTGAGGAGGGTTTTTGCAGTTGATAGAGTCCATGGAGCAGGCCATCTAGGCCTTGGGCAGCAGCCTGAAGACCCAGAACTTTCACCATTGCACCTAACAGCTCTGCAGCTGCACAAAATACAGATGAACAGGGGTGAGTGAGCCACTGGAGCTGGGCCAGGAGGGCCCTGGGGTGCACGGCCATAAAGGCCTCTGACTGGCAGGTAATGGGGCCCACGGGCTGTGATGTGTCACACTGTTGACACCAGGGCACTATCCCAGTGGCTCCCACAGGGGTAGGGTATGGCACCTGGGTGTTTTGGGGCATGAGGGTGCTGCTCAGTGACTGGTGGTGTTGAGTGCGGGTCCCCCTCTCCTTTATCAGGGATACCAGGTGCCCAGTGTTCACTTCACCACCAGCCCATCTCACTCCCCCCCTGCCCCCCAAACCGATGGCTGCACCCAAGCTGCCATGACCCCCAAGTATCACTGCTCCACAGCCGGAGGCCTCTTCGGGGGAGGGGCACTGCATGCCAGCACCCCTTTGATGCTCCCCATGAGGGAACACCATGTGCACGCTGCTAGGGTGCAGATAACGGTGGGACAAGCATGTGGACATCTTCCCCTACTGTTTGGTGACCCAAAAGGGATTCCAGCAGATGGGGGATGACAAGAAAAAAAGGAGCATTTCTGGTGCCTGAGGGCGGTTGGACCTGGTCCAGCTGGACCATTGACTACTCCATCTTCCAGGGGTCTCAGGTTGCGGCTTACCCCAAGAAGACATTGGTTCTCCTCAAATATACTAGCATAGTCCATCGGGAATGCAGCCGACAAGGCTTTAGGCATAGGGCAGCCTTACTCCCAAGCTGCGTTGCAATGTGCAATCCCGTGTCCTGTGACTGGGCTGCATGAATGTAGCTAATGCCCCCAGGTTGGACTGTGAACATATTTTACAAACAGGGGAATTGTCCCAGCCAAGGACTTCTTTTGTGTCAAGGGGAGAGGGAGAATAGGACCAGGTGTGGGCACAGCCGGGAGTGTAGCTGGCTAGGCAAGTGATCCCAGGCAGCCTGTATGTTGTGCCACTCCTGAACAGGTTGTGGGGGCTTCCATGCCACATCCTTCTGTCCCAGGTCCAAACCTTGGGCAAAAGGAAAGTACAACTCAGGAGGTTCATTCTGGAAAGCGCAACCAAATGGGTGGCAGTTGAGGAGGAGCAGAGAAGAGTCCCAATCCCAGTCCGAATTGATCAGTGTGAGGTCCCTCTCAATGCCCATCCTGATTGGGTGAGGGAATACCGAGGGAGCTCACATCAGTCCACCAGGCTGCATTTGATTAGACTGTCACAGGGTTTAAACAGCACAGCCGTAGAGCCCAGTTGGCGAGGGCGACATGAAGTCAGGCTTCCCTACTTCTGGTACACCCAGGCAGCTTGGTTTACCATTCCCCACAACCCCCGTTTTCAGGGCAGTTACTATTATGATGATGCCACACCCATGGGCTACTTGATCTCCCTCTTGGTGTGTGGTGGTTTAGTTCCTTTGTTGGTTGGGTTGTTTGGCAGCACGCCTGCACAGGCAGGGACAGCAAGGATCTGGATGTTTATGTGTTATTCACTGCACCAGCACAGGCCAATGTAGTCTAGAAGTTAAGGTACTGGGATAGTATCTGGAAGACCAGAGTTCAAGCCTGTCTTAGCCCTGAAGTCACTGTCAGGCTCAGTTTCTCATCTGTAAAATGGGACTAATAATAATATTTTGATGAATATAGCAAACTGATGGAGATCTTCCAGTGTGTAGCAGCTAGCCTCGGAACACCCCCCACCGCTAGCCCCCTGGAAGACTGGGGGCTCATCCGCGGGAGTGATCTGCTGCAGGATTGAACTGGATGCAGTGATGGCTGTGTCCCACCTTCTCACAGATAGACTGGGGGCCCTCTGTGCCGAGATCTAGACTTGCCTTACTGCCAAGAGGGTTACTGCCCAGCAGTTACAGTCCTCATGTGGGAGCCTCAATTTTGTGTACAAAGCCAATGCCACTGGGAGGGCCTTTATTTACCCTAGCGGTGGGGGAAGCTGGCGGGTGACCCCAAGCCTTTCTGTCACATTAGAGTACCTGAGATGTCAGGAATGGCCGGGTGATCTAGGTCTTTTTTTTTCCCAAGCTATTTTAGCAGGTCTGGCTTTGTGGAAGGACCGGCTCCTGCTATAAGGGAACTACAGGCCCATTGGGAGGTGGCTGGTGCTTTCGTGTCAGGGTATACTTTATGAACAGGTGGTGCACAACCCCCTTGACTGCCTGACTGGGTGAAATCTGGGGCTACCCATGATCTCACTTTTCTGGAGCTGTGCTCAGCTAGGATTGGCCACCAGATCCACTGCATCAGGGAAGTCACAAGGTTTCTAGAGATGGTGCTTGCCACATCGCTGTACACCTTTCATTGGGGTAGCTATTGTTCTTTGGCCAAAATGAATTTGTGAACCCCCACCCCCTTGCACTCTTTGGGTGACAACCAGGTGGTAGTTCACGTCATCAATGCCCTGTCTTCTAGGTCTCGCAGGGTTATGAAGTCGGTGATGGCCTCGGTGCTGACATAGTTTTGTTCTGTCCCACGCATGTGCCAGGCTGGCATCAATAATGGAGTGACCAATGCTCCTCCATCTCTTCCAGATTGAGCAATTCCGCTCACTGGCACCTAGAACCAGATAGAACCCAGAGCTTTTGCTGTCATTGGCAGAGAGCCTTGGATCCCAGTGCTATATGACACTATTATTATTATTATTAACAAACATTTATATAGCACCAGCAGTGTACCTGGCACTTTGCAAAGTAATAAAATAGACACGGTCCCTGCACCTAGGGCTTACAATCTGAGAGACAGGAGCTGGGGGAGAGACTTAGGAAGGGGAACAGAGGGAGAGACAAGGGGTCTAACATTCATGAAGATGCGAGGTCTCAAGTGCACATGCTTGGCTTGGTTACAATGAGAATGACAGCAGGCAGGTCCATGTGGCAAGGAAAAGGGTAAACAGATCGTAGGTATAGGAATAGTGGCTCAGCAGGATAAAGAGTCAGACAGAGCAGAGCAAAAGAGGTGAGTTTTAAGGAGAGATTTGAAGGTATGAAGGGAAGAAGCAAGAAGGATGTGGACAGGGAGGGAGTTCCAGGCATGGGGGGCAGCAAGTGAGAAGGGACGAAGGCGCTTAGGGGAGCAGAGAAGGCGTGGAAGGGTGAGAGAAGGGACAAAGGAGGAGAGAAGTGCACGGGCTGGAGTATGGAGGGTGATAAGTGCTGAGAGGTAGAGGGGAGCGAGGTTGTGAAGAGCTAGTGACACCACACAAGGATACCTGGTCTCACAAACAGGGACAGAATGCAACAGGGCTTTCAGCGAATTCCAAGAGTACCAATCCCCACTTCCTAAAGTTCAGATGCTCCAGTTCACCCTAGATTTGAGGAGGGGTCAGGCGGCTCTTGGCTCCATAGCAGGCAAGCTTGCAGCCCCAGGGCTAGTGAGCAGTTTAGCCGGTCAGCCTCCTCTGGACCTGGGTGTTCTGACCAGGCGGCTGTTTGAGAGTTAATCCTGGGAGCAGGCTTGCCCCCAGACAGGTGAGTCCCCATGCCCCCCCCCTTCTGCTGCTGGACAATTCCCCCCCCCCCAGAGTATGTACCCACAGTCTTTGGAGTTTGGTTTTATTCAGCGGTGTCTGAGTGTGCGTTATTTGGGACTTTCCGGGTCAGCAAGCTGGTCTCTGAATTTGCCAGGGATGTCACAGGAAATGGGGATCGCAGACCTCCAGTTCGACCATCCAGCATTGTCAACCTGGCTAAGGTGGTCTAGGGTGAACCAATGGGGTAGGGGCCAGATGGTTAGATAAGGTAGGCCAGGACACCTGACTTGGGCCTGGCCTTAGCTGCTGAGACGTAGCTGATGGTGCAGCCCAGACTACCAGGATTCTCCTTTAGGCACAGAAACGGGGATTTGCCTCCCCAAGTACCAGTCTACTGCTGTCCTCTGGGCCATTTTAAAGTGTTTGAACCTCCCCCCTTTGAGTTTGGGCCTCACTTCAGATTGGGGAAGCTAGTTGCACACCAGCAACAGGCATGCCAGCGCAAGGTATACAAGCGATAGGCCTCTTGTCTTAATCGAGTTGTGTGTTGGCTCTCTCCAGGTGCCACCATCCCTCGAAGGTAGCTCATGTGCATTGTCAGCCATGGTCTGGTGCATTGGTCAGGCATGGCACCAGGAACTACCCCCTGGGGGACCTGGCCAGGCCTGTCAGCATCATCAGAGACACAGTGGATGGGCTGCAATGTCATATGGTGCCAGTAGCTACTCCCTTGATTCAAAGTGGCACCGATTGGACCTTCCTCGGGATGTAATAATTCTGCATTAGGAGGGGGAGGAGGAACAAGCTAGCTATAATGCACAAGAGACCCAGCTTTACAGCACCAACAGGGTCTCTTTGTCCGGGAAGGGAATGAATTCTAACTGCAGGCAGTGAAGGACAAGCTGATGGAAATATTGGAGGGATGAGGTTTAGGTGAGAGTCAGGCCCGTCCAATTAGCATTGGTGGCCCCTTAGTGGCAGGGGTCCAGTATTATTGGCATAGGCTATTATAAAACTTAGATTGAAGATGACTCATTTCCTTAAGAGATGGGGGAGGCAACACCTGCCGCAAAAGCAAGGTACAGCAAGCGGTGGGGTAGCCTCCCTGGGAGGGGTGTTCCGCGAGGGTGGTAAGGGACAGATATGGTTCCCAGCCTGACAGCACCTTCCTCATTACTCAGGTCTGGAAAGGACCTTGTCCCCCTCACAAATGGGGTGAGGGGTAGACGTTGTGTTTGATTAAGTGGGGGCAGGCACTCGAGGATATATTGAGTCAGCCTCCTGTGATCACGTTTAACGTGTGGAGACTTGTTGTACTGGACCCAAATCACATTAGGCGATTTCCCCACCTAATCCTGATTTGATACATAATCCTGATTTGATTAAAGAGTGCGGCCATTTTAAACCTAACTCGTGGTTGTCTTGTTTCATTCAGGATGCGTCAACAACGGAGGGAGTGAAGGGGGGCAGCAATACTTACTGTTATCCTAAAAAGTCTCAGACATTAGGCTAGGCACTCCTAGGTCCTTTTTACATGAATGCCACCCCTCCCTCGCCCACATGTGAAGGGGGGGGCATCCATGCAACCACTATGGGGGGGGGGAGTCTGTGCTCTCATGCTCTACCCACCTCCACCCATCGTCCATTCATGGAGACATTGGAGAAAATGGAGGTGCCTCTATGCATGGAGATGGGTGGAGGTGGATGAGCATCCATGTAACAGACTGCCCACACATTGCCCACCCACCCACCACGGCACCCCCCATCCCTTACGCACTTGCACCTATTTGAAAAGGGCCCTAGTGTCCCATGCGCAGGACAGTTTGCCTTTTCCCTGCATGAGGAGGAGCCCTTGTTGGATGTCTGCCAGCCATCCACCCACAAGGGCTGAAATTCTAGCACCAACCTTCTGACATAATTCCCCTCTATACGAGGGGGGCTTGGGCCTTGGGGCCAAATACAGACCACAGCTAGGGTTTTATTATTATTATTATTTATTATTATTTAATTTTGGTTCCTGGATCTAGCTCCTGGATCCAGTTCCTACCCTGAAGCACTAAAAACTGAGCTCAGAGTAGGCATGCAACCAAAGATAGGGGATAGATCTATGTCACAGATTGATGATCTGGACCTTCCTGAGCTTACCCCTTAAGTGCCCCCACCTCCAACTTTTGTGAGGCCCTCTGGACTTGTACTAATTTTTAAAGTGACCCTGGTAGGGAAAAGGTGCCCATCCTTTGCCCTATATGACCAACTCCTTGCATCCCAGATCTAATGGAAATCTGCACTTGAAAGCGTCATTGTAGTGCAGGCAAACAGAATGATGTAATGTGCTGTAGGCCCCATGTCAACATAGTGTTGTTCTGGAGGGAGAACCACATGGCTAAGCTTGTAGAATGACACCCATATAATGACATAGGATTAAACCGAGATGTTCCAGTTCCTATCAGTCTTGGATTTTCTGATCTCCCAATCTGTCTTGCCCCCCCCCCCCCTCATTTGGGTCCCAAATGGTTCCCACAAAGGAGACAAACATTGCAGGGAATGCCATCCTTATCTAGTTCACCCTCACAAAACAGAGTGTTTTGTGTGGTGTTCAGCTGTGGAGATCAGGAGCTTCTTTCTGTGATTTGTCCCAGACTCACGCCGACAGCTTTCTTCCTACTGGCCAAGGCTTTTAAAGCTTCAGCATTTGCATGAGAGCACTGGAGTCTGCCAGCGAGAAACCTGAGGGATCTGCACCCCTTAGGGATGGGCGGACACAGTTCAGAAGTTTGGAGTTTGGGCCAAACTCTACCAGTTCAGTCGACCGAGCCGAACTTCCAAACTGATCTCAATTTTCAAACCGAACCGAACCGAATTTCCAAACTTGGTTCTGTTCGCCCATTCCGATAAAATAATATTCCATTTAGTTCAATGGGGTTTGAATTTCTGAACTCTGTTCGGAAGTTCGGAGTTCGGACCGAACTCGAATAGTTCGGTTGACTGAACCAAACTTCCGAACCGAACTTGATTTCCGAACTGAACTGAATTTCCGAACTTGGTACTGTTCACCCATTACTAGCACCCCCTTTAAGTCTTCACTTAGCTGTGTTTGGCCATCTTTGGCCCTGTTCATTCTCCCTCTCATTGGGGTGGGTGGGTGTGGGTGGTTGTCACAAACCCCACTCTGGCTTAAAGGGACAGAACAGCATTATGTTTGATTACCTAATTATTTGTTTATTACCTTATTTCATTTTTGTATTTTGATTACTTTATACTGAATAAGCTAAATAACTGAAATGCTGGACACAAAGTAACCAAATTAACAAATAAACAAACACAAAGTGTCAATAATAAAGTTGCAAATTTTGCAATGGTGATGAGGACACATTTGGATATTCATTTGTGAAAGCAAAGATGCAAATTGCCTTTGTGAATATGGAAGCTTTTAGAAAGTCCTAGGTTTTTTTAGCCTTACTTCTCAGGCTAAAGTCACTTTCGAAAATTAGTCTTGGGGTAACTTTTGTTTCCAGAATTTCACTCATTGCATGGACAAGCTTAGTGTAGAAGACCTTTAGGTCTGCAGGATAATAAACATCTCATGCAATTAAAATGTAAATTTTAATTGCATGACACATATGTAACATACATATTTTATTGCTTTAGTTGTAACAAAGTGACCTCTGTCTTTCTAACTATAATATTGTAGTACTTCTTTTTATTGAATCCTAATGATTACACAAGCAGTACCTTCCCTTGGAGCCCTATGGAGCTGTAAGTAGGTATAGCTCCCACTAGTCCAGAAAGAGCTAAAAATGTGTCTGTTCATTAAAGAATCTTGAATTTGAATGATGTTCTGCTGGAGAAGAAACATTAGGACACACCATAATGTGTTAAAGGCAAATGAGATTATCAGACTTATGATCCCTAAATAGCTGCAAAGAGCCTGCCGACATCACAAAAATGTAACATTTCAATGCACTGTTATATTTCATTGCTCGTTACTAGATTCCCTTGTGAAAAATACACATTAATAAACAGGCATAAATGCCTCACTGTACACCTTGACAGAATTGTTCATATGTCCTTAATGTATTTCCAGATAATTTTTATTTGGAAGTAAAATGACTATCAGCTGGTATTTCAGCAATATATGTCTTCCTCAAGGCTTAATCCAGCATTATGAGTTCTCGCTACATCTCATGGATTACATTACCAAAGTCATAACATCACCCGTATCCATGTGATGTAGCATTACTCTCAACTACCTAACCTATTTCGGGAAGTTATCAAGTTGCTAATTGCCCAGTTATTCATCCATCCCTACTCACTGACTAGATACCCTAATATCTGTCAATATTTTTTTTCCCACAAGTAGTAGCAAAATAATTCCTTTTTTGTTTTGCCACAAAAATGTAGGATGATCTTTCCACAGGATTTCATTTGCTGGTTTTTTTCCCGTTCAACAACTGACAAATTCTTAGCCACTATGATGACAGGGAGTTGGACAACTGACCAGACTGTCACAACTGGTCAATTTAAAAAAACAAAAACAAAAAAAACACCTTTCTAACATGAAGGTATTGATTGACTTTGGAGTGGTTACATCAAATTAGAAGTAAGCTGAAGTTCCAACTATGTGATGTTCATTTCTTCATTAAGGATGATAAATCCTGTGGGATGTGACATGAATGAGCACAATACTACATCACATGAATGGCCTATCTGAATATAGATGCTAAGAGGTTTTTTTAAATAAACACCTCTTGTCCTTAATTTCCATCACCATTATGAGGACAATTCTTTGTTTTAACAATTGAAAAACTGGTGGTGTCACTGGCTACATATCATTTGATAACTTTTGCATTTATAGAATTTTACCTTTAAAATGCTTTTGTGCGTGTGAGGACACACAGACACACACACAGAGACACGCACATGCCATGCCTTTTTAATTATCCTTTTTCACATCTAGACTTTATTGCTCCTTTTAGCCTTTTTATTTGTTTATATTTCACTTGGATGGATTTCAACTGACACTGTACTTGACTTACTTAAATGTGTTTCTATTTTCTGCAGACATTTTTACTATGTAATTCCACAGTGCATTTGAATAGTTCAGAATCAGCTTTTCTAAACTTCCTGATTCACTGTTTTTTCTTTGGTACATCCAGTTTTTAAACACTTCAAATGTAGGAAAAGTTGTTTCACATGTCAGTTTGCAAGTGGCAAATACCACTGAAAAGCCACAGAAAGTGCTATATTATAATATATCACAAAATCTTTGTTTGAACTGCAGCTCATGTGGTTTGTGTGGAAGAGTGTCCCCATGGATTTATCACTTAGCAGAAGAGCTTATACATAAAAAAAAACCATGGTGAATTTTACTCCCCAATATAAAGCAGGAAGGGGTTTGTGGGGATACTGGGGAGAAGGTGCATGGCCCTTTGAACCTCAAGTAGACAGGCACTGTTAAATAAGGAAAGATAACTGAGTTTAGGGATGAGGAAAAGGAAAGAGAAGAGGGTCAAAGTAACAAGGACTTGGGATAAATAATAGTCAGTCACACTGTGTATATATCGGGATGGTGATTCAGCATCTAAACATTGTCCACAGGGCTTAAAATGTCTTGGGGAGACTGAGTTGGGTTCTCTCTGATAAGGAGTTTAGACAAGATTCTGGGTGACTGCCAATCCTCAGGTGGGTGACTAGGGTTTGTGGCTGGAATGCATGTACCATCCTGCCCCACGATAGCCATTAGGGCTAATAGTGGTCAAGCTCTCCTCTTTGTGACAGTGCAGTGGTAGGGGATAAACAAATGAGTGTGTTAGGGGTTTAATAAGGGCAGTGGTTTCTTGCCAACTGTCAGTTCAGGCATGGTGCTACATCACTGTCTCTTGTCAGAATCTCAGAGTCAAAAAAAGGTATTGGTTGAGGACAGGCACAAATCAGTACCGCAGGTGCCCCCATGGTGCCTTCCCCCATTAAATTAAAGTGGTTTGGTGTCCTAAGGTAGGATGATGATGATGATGATGATGATGATTGATTAGCATTTATATAGCGCCAGTGATGTACCTGGTGCTTTACAAAATATAAGATGGAAACGGTCCCTGCCCGAGACCTTACAATCTAAAGACAGGGGGAGGGGAGACAGGGAAGGGGGAACAGAGGGAGCGACAAGGGATGCGACATTCATGAGGATGTGAGAACTCAGGTACACTTTCTTGGCTTGGTTACATTAAATTGGGAGTTTACAGATAGCAGGTGGGGGATAATCCTGGGTGGGGATGATTAGCAGGAGTTTTGAGGAGCGGAGCGGTAGAGAGGTTTTGAGGAGGGACTTGAAGGTGTGGAGGATGGGGGCAAGGCGGACGAGGGCAGGGAGGGAGTTCCAGGCATGCAGGGCAGCAAGAGAGAAAGGATAAAGGCAGTTGGGGCAACAGGGGAGGCGTGGGAGGGTGAGGGAGGGGATGGAAGAGGAGCAGAGTGCTAAAACAGGGGTTCAGGTGGAGATCAGGGCAGAGAGGTAGGGGGAGCGAGGTTGTGAAGGGCTTTGTGAGTACAAGGAGCTTGTGCAGAATACGCTCAGGAAGAGGGAGCCAGTGGAGAGAGGAGAGGAGAGGCTGAACATGGTCAAAGCAATGGGCTAGGTGAATGATCCTGGCAGCAGAGTTTTGAACAGAGATGAGGGAAGAAAGGTGAGAGTGGGGAAGGCCAGAAAGGAGAAGGGTACAGTAGTCGAGGTGGGAGATGACTAGGGCATGGATAAGAGTTTTGGCAGAGGAGAAAAACAGAAAAAGGTGGATCTTAGCAATCTTGTGGATGGAGAAGTGGCAGGATTTGCTGACAGAGTCAATGTAGAGTTTGAAGGTAAGGTGTGAATCAAAAATGAAGCCCAAGCTATGGGCTTGGGGAACAGGGAGGATGGAGACCCCATCAATGGAAATTGACAGGGAAGAGGGAGAGGGAGGATTGGGAGGGAAGAAAAGGAGTTCAGTTTTCGCCATGTTCAATTTGAGCTGGCGTTGAGACATCCAGGTGGAAATATCATAGAGACAGTTGATGAGACGAGCTTGAACAGAGGGGGAAAGGGAAGGAGTGGAGAGATAGAGTTGAGTGTTGTCAGGTCTGGTGGTATTGGAAACCGTGGGAGGCAATGAGTTTGCCTATGGATTAGGTGTAGATAGAAAAGAGGAGAGGGCCAAGGACAGTGCCTTGGGGAACCCCGAGGAACAGGGAGGAAGAAGGGGAGGAGTTAGGAAGAGATACATTGAAGGAGCGGTCAGAAAGGTAGGAGGAGAACCAGTTGAGGACAGAGTCCCGGAATCCAAGGGAGTGAAGCGATTCAAGCAGGAGCGAGTGGTCAACAACGTCGAAGGCAGCAAAGAGATCAAGGAGGACAAGAATAGAGTAAAGGTGGTAGGATTTAGCTATAAGAAGATCGTTGGTGATCTTAACAAGAGTGGTTTCAGTGGAGTAAAGGGGGTGGAAGCCGGATTGGTGGGGGTCAAGAGAGGAGTTGGCGGAGAGGAGGTCAAGGCAACGGGAGTAGACAACCCGTTCAAGGAGTTTGGAAGCAAAAGGGAGGAGCGAGACAGGCTGGTAATTAAAGGGTTCATAGGGATCCAGAGTGGACTTTTTGAGGATGGGGGAGACTGTGGTGTGTTTAAAGGCAGAGAGGAAGGAGTCGGTAGAAAGGGAGAGGTTAATGATCTGCAGGAGGGGAGGGGCGACAGTGGAGGGAATGGAGGTCAGGAGGTGGGAAGGAATGGGGTTCGGGGGCAAGTGGAGGTGTTAGAGGAGGAGAGTAGGGCTGTAGCAGAATATCGCAGCGGTAGCTATTTCCGGCGGAAACAGTGTTTCCGCAATTAGTGGAACGGCATGGCAGAGGCTTTCATTCTGCGGTTCCACGGTTCTGCTTATTTAATTCCGCAACTTAGTGGAATCGTGGAAACATGACATTTTCGTGATTTCCGCAATTCCGCCAGCGCCAAAAAATAGCGGAATAGCGGTTTTCCGCGATTTCCGCAATTTTTCCATGATTTCTCAGCAATTCCGCGATTTGCAGAATTCCGGCGGAATTAGCGGACTATCCGCAGAAAAGTTGCGGTGTGGCGCGGGCAGTTCTGAAATGGCGGAACGGAATCGCGGCGCGGTAAAAGCTGCTGCCGCATCAGCCCTAGAGGAGAGCAGGGAGGAGATTTCCTCAAGGGAGGCAGGAGGGAAGGAGGACAGGAGAGAGGTGTGTGGAGGAGGGAGATGGGGGGAGTAATAGGTGGAGAGGACTTGGAAGTGATTTCAAGGCAGATCTTGTTGATTTTAGAGGTGAAAAAGAGACCAAGATCCTTAGCGGAGAGAGAAAAGGGAGGAGGAGAACAGGGGGGTTGAGAAGGGAGTCAAAGGTGGAGAAGAGGTGGCAAGGGTCCCGGGAGCAGGACTCAATGTGGGAGGCATAGTACTGCTGTCTAGCAAGGGAGAGAGTAGGATTTAGTGATGAGAGGCAGAATTTGAAGGAAGTCAGTGTGGTAGTGGGATTTGCGCCAGAGGCATTCGGCAGCCCGGGTCCAGGAGTGGAGATGGCAAATGGTGGGGGTGATAGGGATGGGTGAACAGAACTGAGTTCAGAAATTCGGTTCAGTTCGAAAATTGAGTTCGGTTAGGTCAACCAAACTATTTGAGTTTGGTCCGAAATCCGAACTTCTGAACAGAGTTCAGAAATTCAAACCCCATTGAACTAAATGGAATATTATCTTATAGGGATAGGCGAACAGAACCGAGATCAGAAATTTGGTTCGGTTTGGTTCGAAAATTGAGTTCGGTTCCAAAGTTTGGTTCGGTCGACCAAACTGGTCGAGTTTGGTCCGAACTCTGAACTTCCGAACCGCATTCACCCATCCCTAGGGGCTGAGCCAAGGACAAGGGTTACAGGACCGAGCTGGGCAGGAGGAGAGGGGGGCAAGGGAGTCAAGGGTGGAGGCGAGAGAGGAGTTGAGGGTGGAGATGGGCCTATATTGGCCTATATTGGAGTCTGGGCCTATATTGTCAGAAGATTTTAGAGAGGGTTTCATATGGAGCTGAAATGAGGATTCCAGCAAATGCTGTTTTTGTCAAAAGTAGCCTATTTGCCACTTCCCCAACAATGTGGCAACTTACTGGGTTTTCACCACATTCATTTTGTTCCCTTTTGGGAATGTCCATGGGTAGGCACTTTTGGAACTTTCCAGTTCTTTGGTACATGCTGGCATGTTCAAAATGTTGGTAGGAGAATGAAGCAGGCACAGTATACACAGACCCAGGGGCCTAGTAGCTACCATGGAGTAAGAGGGCTCATGCGAGCCCGGGCCCTGAACTCTAGGGGCATCCTCTGCAAGTGACTTGAGTGCCTCTAGGAAATTTTCAGAGTGGGTGTGGGAAGAGTTGGCCAGCAATCTGTCCCCACTTGAAAATTTTCTAGCAACTCTCAGTCTGCTTGTAAATGGTCCTACCAACAAGCAAATTTTCTGAGGGGACAGGGATGAATTTCTGGACATGGTAGCTCTTAAAGCTTCCTTCCTGATGGGGCTGGTGCCACTCCATGAGACATCACTGGGAGCCAGGCTAGCACCAGCACCTTTGTATGCGAGTGGTAGAGGGACGCTGAGGCTGGCTGGGAGCCTTGTAAGGGCTGTTGCTTAGGATGACCCTGCCCCCTTGCCCTAAACATGGCCCAAAATTGGAACATGAGACCAGGCCCACACCACAGCCTTGCTACACCACTGTGCAGAGTAAACATGACAGGCACAGCCTCCTTTTCTTCCCACTTCTCCCCTCCCATCAGAGAGACCCAACACTATGCTTAAAGAGGTAGTTTTCTGTTGACTGTGGAGCTGGTTAGTGTTTATGGAACGGGTGTCTTAGTGGACAAGGTTGACATGAAGGGCATTTTTAGACAAGACAAAACTCCCACAAGCTAGCAACTAAAATCGTGATTAAAAGTTGCATCTGCTCATGTGTGAACAACTCTTGCGTATGTTATGTGGAAACTTCCCAAGTCTTAATCTGGTTTCTGGATTGTCTGATATAGAGGTTCCATAATGCGCATGCCCAAACTCATGTGCTAAAGATGCAGCTCACCCTCATTATCCCATTATAAATAATGTCTAAACACCACTCATGCAACATCACGTTTTCTCCAGTTGCCATTTTGAAAACATTCACATACTCCAGTGAATTGAATCTAACCCTAGGCCAAAAGGAGGGGTCCAATAGAACCGTGAAGGATACAAATGAGTTAATAAAACTTTTTAGCAAACTTCTACCACACCATACTCCCATGTATTCCTCAACCATAACGGTCTCAATTGCCCTCCGGTGTTTCATCACCCTCGCCCCCCTTGTAATTTTTTTAAATCAAGGCTTTTACTCTGACGTTGTTAGGGGTCAGTTTGTCCCCAGTTGGATTGCATGGGAAACTGAAAGTACTATGCTCCTACAGTTCTGGTGGTAATTTTGGCCCCCAAAATTCTGTTAAAAATAAATAAATGTTTATTATTTCTTTAAATGTTTAAACAAGAACCTGTTTTTTCCATTTGTTGTGAGAAGGGAGGAAATAGAAAGAAATATATCATCATGTCTGTTTTCATAAATGACATTTTCATATGTACAAAAATAGCACTGCACTACCAATGGAATTGGGGGTGTCTTATACCCCAAGATGAAGAACCAATTTATAAACATAAATTGAGTTATATATTTTTAGGAGTTATCACCTTCCTGGTGTAAACTTAAAAACTGTTTCCCCCCCCCCCTCCAATCATATCTGCCTGCAGGGTTCATATTGAACAACACTTATCAGTCAGGGGTGAGGGGTCCCTCGGCCCCCTCTGTTTACTTGCTAAGGGACCCTTTTGGTCAGTAAAGGTTAACCTTTTCACAGTAAGGTTGTTAGTAAAGGCAGTCCAGGAGAACTTCTGGAGCCATCTCTGAGGAATACAAAGTTCATGAAACTTCTGTGTCCCCCCCACCCCCATCATAGCTGCATATGTGGTATTTTAGGCCCCTCCATTTATGACCCTTTTGTTGGTGACGGGGTGGACCTCGGGCAGCGGAACAATGCGGGGAGATCAGCTGTCCTGGTGAAGTGAGCGAAGGGGCAGAGCCTGGGACGTAAAGGCCGAGTGGGGCTTTAAAAGACTGCGGCAGCTGGAGGTGGCGTGTGATGGGGTGCACCTCGGGCGGTGTAACAATGCGGGGGGGGGATAAGTTGTCTTGGTGAAGTGAGCGGAGGGGCGGAGCCTGGGATGTAAAGGCCGAGTGGGACTTAAAAAGACTGCGTCAGCCGGAGGTGTATGCCGGGGTGGAGTGCCTAAGGGCTGTGCGTGCAAGGGTGTGCCCTTGTGTGCATGGCGTTAGGCGTGGCCGGCGCATAGGTGCCCCATCGATTGTACGTGAGACAACTCCTCGGCCTGCAAGTATGGCAGGGAAGTCTGGCGGTAAGAAAAAGAAAGGCGAAACAGGCGCAGCTCCCACTGGCTCAAAGGTCACTGGACTCTTTTCCCCTTCTTTGTTCTCAACACCAGACCCCATCGGTGGCAGTAGGTGAGTCGGCTGATCATCTAGACCCTCAGGAGGTTCTAGTGTCCTTGACTGGTACAGATCCTTCATTTGCTTCCTCCTCGGACCAGAATTGTTTGGTTTCTCCCCATCCGGCCCATATTTTGTGTTCACTTAACAATGAGGGCTCTAGTGTGATCCCAGAGGATATCAATTGTTGTGCGCTTTTAACCAGACAATGCTCCTTGTTAGAATCTCTATCCAGCCAGCTTTCCCAGTCCCTGGGAGATGTAGTGGCGGCTCTTACAGTCCAGCATGAGCAACTGCAAATTATTGCTAAGACTCTTGCAGACTCTATTAACTTCAGGCAGCAGGATTTGGTTAGGGCAGTCCCTAGTAATTACTAGGGTTCCTTAGCCCCTGCTCTGGGTGACCAGGGGAAGGGCTTGCCAGGAGGCCCTTTCCAGCAGGATGGGTCACCCAGTGCGTTGGATTCCATCCCAGCAATTCCCTTCCCGCCCAAGGTGGTTTCAATTCCTGGTGCAGTTTCCTTTAGGATCCAGCCCCTGCCTGTTGGGTCCCCCCCCCCCCCCCCCCCCCCGAAAAGGCAGGAGGATTTCCGGCGGCTGGCAGTCCAGAGGGCAGGCAGCCCCCCCCGCCCCTGAAATTCGATTTTTTTTTCAATTGCACACCATTTGGAGCAGATTCTAGAGTGGGTCCCCTTAGGGGCTATTGTTTCTTTTCAGCCTCTGCCTTCTTACAGGTATACGCAATGGTTTATTGTGTTTCTTCGGTCTCCACACTTTGCCTCTACAATCCTGTCCCAAACAGCATTATTGTCCTCTTGGGGGGTTCATGTGGATGAGGCATTTAGGGATCTGGCACCGCGTTCCAGGGCCCCTAAACCTGTCAGTGTTTCTCCCGATAGGGCGGACTGCGTGCTCAACAGTTTAGTGTCGGGTACATCTGCTTTCAGTGGGGCCCCAGTGGACCAAAGGGATCAGGTATTCCCCCATCCAGGAGAAGCTTCTGAACCTTGGCCAAGACATTGAACGGGACAGGAGCCTTCTAGCTGAGATTTTTGCCAGGGATGATTTCAAGTCCGGGAGGGTTCCACCAGTTTCTACTGACTCTATTGAGCCTTCTTCGTTAAGCCCCTGTATGGGAGCTGTCCCGGCCACTTCACCTACCCCCGAGTTTGGCATATCGGCAACTCCGGGGCCGTCTTGTGCCCAGAGGGAATCTCCTGCACCGCCTGCAAGCCCTGGAGGCTCCCGCCATTGTACTCAGGGATTAGTCCCAGTAGAGGGTGTAGTCCCGAGTTGAGTCATTCCCCATCAGCCTCAGTGCTGTGACCAGTCAGATTTTGTTCGTTTGTGTGCTTGGAATATAGCGGGATGGTGACGAAGGTTCTTAGATCAATCCTTTTTGAAGTTTTTTGGGGACAAGGATATACTCTGTTTTCTGGAAACATGGAGCCAGGATGTTCCTGAGCTTCCAGGGTTTATGGCCTTTGGGATCCCTGCAGTTTCCCTTACTAATCGGGGCCGCCCGTCTGGGGGCCTGGTCTGTTTTATCTCAGTCAGACTGGGGTTTCTGATATTGGAGTTGGTTAAGTTCCCCCCTATTGCCTTGGCGGTGGTGGGTAGACTGGGAAATAGGCTTTGTATCTATGTTATTGTTACACCCCCCCAGCCAACGCTTTAAGTTTTCAGGCTGAATTTTGGGATAAATTGGAAACTCTTATTCGATCCTTGCAGGATAAATATCCCATGGCTTTTTTTGTACTAGCAGGGGATTTTAATGCTCGTTTGGGCAATGATCGTGAGGAGCTTCTGATCCACTGCTCTTTTATTAGCCCCGGTTCTGCGGTACTACACCGCTCCTCTAGGGACAGGATACTCAATGCCTCTGGGCTTAGATGGGCTTCTCTGTTGGCCAATTCCAACCTGCAGATCTTAAATGGAGCCTCTCAATGGGATTCCGAGGGTAATTTTACGTTTATTTCCCATCAGGGCTGCAGCGTAGTTGATTTCATTGCGGTCTCCCCCAGCTTCCTCCCTTATTTAGTTAGTTTCTTGGTGGGCCAGGAAATCCATAGCAACCATCTTCCGCTCCTTTTGAATTTCTCGTTCCACTTTGAGCGAGTGGGAGAGGATAGCAGGACTGACTTCAGTGAAGTCGGTATAGGTCCCAGTAGGCACCGCTGGTCAGAGGATCTCAGCAGGCGACTTCAGAAAGTGTTTTCTTCTCCAGGCCTGGCATTTAGGGATGCGGTAGTGGGAGTTCCTTCTCATCATGATCTGATGGCTCAATCCCTTGGGCTTATTTCTTTGCTAAGGCCACGCCTGGTTTTTTCCGCTAATCAGCTTCAGGGTGGGGGCTGCCCATCGGGAAGCCCCCTGGTATGATCATGAATGCAAAGAAAGGAAGGGTCACCTGAGTGCCCTGTTTAGATCTTATAGGAGGCAGAGGGAGGAGAGGATACTGTCCAATTTTTTGAAAACCAAATAGGCCTACCGGGTTTTGCTTAGGGGGAAAAAGGTGGCCTACATTGCCCAGTCTTGGGATACCCTGCTGTCTGTGGCCAGGGCTAGGGACTCCACTAAGTTTTGGTGGGTTGTTTGGGCTTTTTGGGCAAACCACGTAATTTTTGTCCAATATTTATTCCTAATGGGACCTGGCAGTCCCACGTTTGGACCCTTTTTCTGGTCCAGAGCCCGAGGAGATCTCTCTGTGTGCTTAGCAGAGCTTCCCGCCTGGCCACCCATTAAGGAGCTTGAGATGGCTGAGGTTATTCAGTCGCTCAAGACTGGGAAGGCCCTTGGGTATGATTGTTTGCCTGTGGAGCTTATAAAGTGTCATGCGGACTGGTGGGTTCCTTTCTTGGCAGCCTTTTTTACTCATTTGGACAAGACCGGTGCCTTTCTGGCCAACTGGGGTAGGGCTGTGATTATTCCAGTGTATAAGGTGATAGGTTAGATCCCAGGAATTATAGACCTATAAGCCTGCTTAGCATTTTAGCTAAGCTTTATGCCAAGCACCTGCTATCTATGTTGAATAACTGGTTGGTGGATTCTCGAGTGCTGCATAAGGAGCAGGTAGGGTTTCAGGCGAATAGGTCAGCCCTTGACCATTGTCTTCTCCTCTTTCACTTGGCCGAGAAATACATCAGGGTGAATTCAAAACTTTCTTGTGCATTTGTAGACCTGAGGGCTGCCTTCAATTCAGTCGACAGACCCCTGTTATGGGACAAACTGGCCAGTCTGTTGATCAATAGAAGACTGCTTACTTTAATCCGCTTATTGCACAGGGATTCATCTTTGGCTGTCAGGCACTCCCAGCAAGGACATCTTACTTCCTGGCTCCCTATTTTTTCAGGAGTCAGGCAGGGCTGCATATTAGCTCCTACTCTTTTCAATGTCTTTTTGAATGATCTGGTTCCAGCAATGTCTCGGCCTGAATTTTTTCTGCCTAAGCTGGCTATGCGTCATCTGGGCTGCTTACTTTATGCCAATGATGCAGTTATGCGGCCTAATGATGCGGTAATGATGCGGTTATGCAATGATGCGGATGATGCTTGGGGGTAGCCCTCAAAATCATGGACGTCAAAGTACTTGTCCAACTCTTCTATGGTGGAGCTTTATGGGCTGTGGGCGTAACCTCGGTCCTTAACTCTGTTCAGAACAAAGCCCTCAAATCGCTGTTTCATTTCCCTAATGGGACTCCTTAGGCTGCTTTGAGAGTAGAGTTTGGACAGCTAGCCTGGGATAAGTTAATTTGGAAGCAGGCGGCCTTTCTATGGCTGCGTCTTCACCATGATGGTCATCTAGGGCTTCTGGCTTATATAACCCAGGACCCTTTCATTTCATCATGGATGAAGTGATTGACTTCCCAAATGGCAGCCTGGGGGCTGTCGGTTGATCATTTGAAAGCCATTTAGCTTAATCAAGCACGCAGGGAGATTGACATTAGGATCTCGGATATCGCTCGTCAGGAGGACTAGGCTGAGGTGGATTCTTTTGTCTTCCTGGACCATTATAGGCACATTATGCCTTTGGCCGACAAAAGGGCTTATCTGTCCTCCTCACTCCCAAGGAGGCATCTAACTCTCCTCTTTGGGGGTCGGCTCAATGTGCTTCCTTCCTGTGTGTTGGAGGGGTGTTACGTTGGAACCCCTTTCAGTATGAGATTGTGCCCCTTTGATTTTGTTGAGACAGAGTCCGTTGCCCACATCATGTTCGTTTGCCATCTTTATGATTTTCCCCACGATCAATTGCTGGCTGCATGTATTGAACGTTTTCCCCGTAGGACCCACTTGGAGCTGATTTGTATTTTCCTTTCAGATAATGATATGCCCCGTTTGAGGGCTGTGTCGGTTTCTCCATTGTTTGCCCTTGATCCCTGGTGATGCCGCTCCTCCTGAGGACGATGGGGGATAAAGAGTCGGCCTTCTGCTTTTGGCTATGTTAATTTATATGTTGTTGTGGATTTTATTGTTTTTGTATTGGGTAGAACCCATATCTTGTTTCTTTGTATTTGTTTGCAAGGACCTGGTGGTCACGCAATAAATCTGAATTTGAATTTGACCCTTTTCTCTGTAGGGGGTCAACAATAATTTACCTATTAGTAAAGGCAGACCAGGAGACCTTCTGGAGTCTTCTCTGAGGAATAAAAAGGGCATGAACCTTCTGGGTTTTTTCCCATCATAGCTGTATTTGGGGTAATTCAGACCCCTCAATTTACCACCCTTTTGTCAGTAGGGGGGTCAACATTAGCATGTTTGCAGTAAGGCAGATTAGGGGATTCATGGAACCAACTCATAGGAATTCAAAGATCCTTAGATAGAACACCTAATTGCTTGCTAAACACTTGGATACTTAGAACCCCATTTGAAAACTCAGCTTTGGAAATGTGTTGTTGGATTGCAGACCATAGTGTGAACTTTCAAGGTCCCATAGATAAGAAGTTTGCAGACCTAGTGTGCAGACTATAGTGGGTTACAGACCATAGTGGGAACTTTCAAGGTCCCATAAACAAGAGGTTCTGCTTGTAACATCCCAGTATTCACAGATTCAGTCTTGTGTGCTATTCTTCTCCCGACAAGCAAAATGGCAAAACTGCTTTCTATTGAAGAAATTGCACAGATATTCTTGGAAGAAAAAGATGAAGAAGAATTTTAGGGGTTCACTGATGTGGATTCTGAATCAGAATCTCAAGGGCCCACTGATGAAGACAGTGACTGGGAACCTGCCTTGATGCCTTGCCTACTCCTGCAGAAGTACCTGAGAATTTCAGTGCTGAGGTAAGCAGTGACATCAATTCTTCAGAAAGTGACACAGAAGGAATGTATAAAATTCTTTGGATTTGTAAAGGGGCATTTCCTTTAGGGGTTTGTGTGAAGGACTCCAGCCACCCCCTTGGGATTCCCCAGCAGAGGCTGAGACCCCCTGGGCAGTAAGCACCAGCTCCAGCCTGATTCAGCCCTATTGATGCTGAATGCCAAACATCATCTCAAAGAACCTTGGTTACGAGCACGGGTGGTTTCAGAGCAGGGGGCTAAGGGGCTTGTAGCTAACCCATTCATTGGCATCAAGTACAGGGAGTCTCTGGAGTACCCCAAATACCCAAGCTGCATCTCTAAAAACAAAAAACAAAAAAGGAAGGGGGCGGGGGGGACTGGAATGCCAAAAAATGTCAGAGGGGTGTGTGTGTATTTGAGGGTTGTGGAGAATAAAAATTGCCAAACTAGAAAAACAGGGAGGGAGCCAAGAGGAGGTGTTGGGTTGATATGCAATTTTTTGGGATCACAGGAAAGAGGCCACCGGGAGGAACTTAAATGACATTTGGGATGGGTAGAATGGCAAAGAGGACAACAGGAGCAGCTAGAATGGTGGGGGGCTGGATTCAAATCCTTGTCATTGGTGTTCATGTAACTGGAATGACAAAGGAGAGGAATGACAAAGAGGGTGATGGTGCAATGGTAAGGTGGGAGGAAGAAGAAAGGTGAATTGACTGTGATGGTGTCAAGTGTGGATTAAGTGGGAACTGGATGGAATGACAAGGGGCAATAAGTAATGGGTGGAATCTGCCTCCCACCTTACCATTGCATCATCACCCTCTTTGTCATTCCTCTCCTTTGTCATTTCAGTTACATTTTATTTTATTTATTTATTTTTTTATTTAAAATTTATATCCCACCCCTTCTGCCCACAGGGCAGCCCGGGGCAGCAAACAACAATAATTTTTTTTTTAAACAATTTAAAACAATTTAAAATACAATACAATGTTGGGAAACCCCACCCCTGACCCCTACCCCTCACCAAAAGCCTGACAGAACAGCCAGGTCTTACATACATGCCAAAACAGCAGGAGAGTGGGAGCCAACCAAGCCTCTTCTGGGAGCGAATTCCACAGCACAGAGGCAGCCACCAGAAAAGATCTAACATCGGTGGCCACCCGCCTCGCCTGAGGAACCTCCAAAAAGGCTCCTACGGATGATCTCAAGGGTCTCACGGGCACATGGGGAGTAAGGCAGTCCCGCAGATAAGCGGGGCCCAGGCTGTGAAGGACTTTAAAGGTTAAAACCAGCACCTCTCATTAGTACCCCTCTCATAATTCCATCTCAACCTCTCATGCAGTTCATTGCTTGCCATTCTATCACCTACCTGTGGTATCCTCTGTCATTTCATTCAAACACTTTTCATTTCACATGATTCAAAGTTTCCTCCCTGTCACTTCACAATATTCCTCGGCATACCACCAAGTCTCAATGACTTCAAGTTTACGCCCCTGTTTGTACCTTTGATGTGTTGTAACAAAGAGACAGGAAAGTGTGAGTGAGTGCCTATTTGCAAACCTACTTTAGCCATTGACTATCGTGTACATATATTGCATACCTGAATGAGAACTCCTACCTTTCAAGAAACAAAGAGGAGAGATGGAAAAAAGAATGACTGGCTACAGGAAGACACCTTCAAGACACCTTCTGTCCCTTCCTCCTGGAGTGACCACCTAGGCTGTTCAGAGACTGACTGACAACCTGCGATCCAGCCTCCTGCTTTTCTTCATGGCACCTATGCTAAACCACATACTTGAGTTCTCTAAAAAGTATGGGATGGAATGTTTTGGAGACACCTGGAAGCCAATATCATATGGCAAACTTTGGGCAAACCTGGGGCTTTATATCCTGGCAGGTGTTTGCAGGACCAGTGCAGAAAATATGGAGGATATGTTAGGGGAGGTCCTCTTTTTGAGGAAATGGGACACACACACACACACACACACACACACACACACACACACATATACACTTTTAGTAGGTCTATGGAGACCCCCCAGGATGAGAATTGGGGGAACTCTGGACAAGGAGAATGATGGTTCAAAAATCAGGCCAGGCTGGGACTCCCAGGATTGACACAATAGACAAACCCTGATAAACAGATTAATTTGATCCTGGATAAAGGAGTTTATCAGGGAGTTGCCTGTGTTCTGAATGGTCAATTCCTCCCTTGCTTTGGAGAAGGGCCGCAGGTGTTCAGACAATGGCACCTATCTAGCAATGGAAATTAGTCACATCCCCTCCTTGACCAAAACCCCTTGGTAGCCTTAACGTCACACACCTGATTTTTCGGTTTTGGCCAGACGGGATGCATACAGGAGTGTCTAAATTCCCCAGAGGTGACAATGGACTTGCCCTTGAAGAGCCAAGGAAGTCTTTCAGCCCACACTGGAATCTCATTGTCATGGACCCTAATTCCCTCATCCAAACCATCCTCAGTCTTTTGATACACCCTAGCATCCATTGTTCCCAGTCCCAATCCTTTGTGCCAGTGGGATACAATTGGGCTCTGCCCATATCCTTCTGGGGTCACTTTTGATTTGGAACAGAGTGCAGTCTCTGTACCTTTCCATCTTAAAGGTTTCTCCCAGACCCCATCATCTGTCCCATTCCCTAGCCTTCAAGGATCATCGCCACAGCAGATAAAGGAGAGGTAACGAGCTTTGATTTCTTTTCCCATGGAAGCCTTGTACCCTCATGTCACCCCACCCCCATCCACACACCACCACCCTCACCGTGTCCAGCTACGGTCACTCTTAGTAGTGGTTGTGCCAGACCATAGGATTCTTTGTGCATGTGTGTGTGTGTCATTTGTATCCCATAGATTTGAATAAAATACCCTTGGTTGTAATAGCA
>QEPC01014787.1:933176-979492 GCA_003113815.1 Sphenodon punctatus
ACATGGACCTGCCTGCTGTCATTCTCATCGTAACCAAGCCAAGTACGTGCACTTGAGACCTCGCATCTTCATGAATGTTAGACCCCTTGTCTCTCCCTCTGTTCCCCTTCCTAAGTCTCTCCCACAGCTCCTGTCTCTCAGATTGGAAGCCCTAGGGGCAGGAACCCTGTCTATTTTATTACTTTGTAAAGTGCCAGGTACACTGCTTGTGCTATATAAATGTTTGTTAATAATAATAATAATAAATAATAAGATGTAACCCCAACTCGCTAACTGTCCACTGACAATGAAGGCTCCCAAAGGGTGTCCTAGGAGGCACATGCTATGCAAAAGTAGGTCACAGCCACCATGAGAGCACTGTGGATCCCACAAGAGCATCTGGACATGATCCCTCAGCCACAGGTCTCCAAGTAACATACTAGCACAGATGGATCACACCTCTCCACCATCCTGACTGCAGAAATGTTCACCCTGATGCCTGGATGGAGCCAACATCTCACAGGCACAATGGACCAACAGGAATTCATGGTAGAAATGTGAGGGCAAAAGCAAAGGCACCTCAAACCAGATGCATTCCCTGACCCAAGGCCACCAGGTAAGATGTGTTATGACAGACACCGCTGCATGAATACTGAGAGTCTGCTCCCACATTCTTATCCAACTGACATGACCCTGGCCAGGTGAAGGAAAGGCGGAATGCACATGGGAGGGAGGCTTTGGTTGGCATGACCTGTTCTGCTTCCATGCATATGTCGTGTTTGAGTGTGCGTATATGCGTTTACACACCCAGCGCTGTATGGGCACACCTGCCTGACCATACTCCTGTGACTGACGTGGAATGGTTGTTGTTGTGTGCCTGATGCTGTTGATGTTTACCCGTTATGGTTGTGTCCCTTGGGGGCTTGTGCATGTGTTGTGCACCCTAATACTTTCCTTGCAGTTGTATGCATGGGTGTCCCATCCCTTGTTGTATGTTGGGAGCACCCCCATGAAGGAGTGCCTGATGTCCATTGCTCCCTGGGCCCTACCTCAGCTACATCCCTCCATGTACTGTTGTTTTCCCCACCCCTACTATGTCCTGCACCATCCCTGTCCTGTGCTATGGGTTTGCTTCCTATTTGACATGTGATGGCTCCCTCCCCTGCCTGGGGTGTCATGTGCTGCCTTCCATGTTGCTGGGTCACTTCACGAAGGCCTTTTCAGGTGCTATGGTTGGGGCCAGTGCGTCCATCTCTTTGTGTGCATGTCCTTTAAGGACCTCTGCCCAGGCTGAGGACATATTGGGAGGGGGGGTGTTTGTTATTGACCAGACGTTGTGCCTCTCTGGCCCTCACCTGGCCTTTTTCCTATGGTACTGATGGACCGGACCTTTGGGTGGGTGTGCTTCCCCATTCACACGATCTGCTGAGAGTTCAATACCCATCGCCACCCACCTCCACCAATCTAGATGCATGGAGCAACCCAGCTTTTTGCCGGTTGCTCTGTGTGTGGGGGGGATAAGTAGGGATGCGTGGGTTGTGGGGCTGTGTACCACCACACCCCCACATTTGAACGGACACTCACACACATGTCCCAGGGGGGTACGTTTTATTTATTTATCTATTTAATTAATTCATTTATTTAGAAAACATATTACCCCGCCCCTCCAACCAAAGGCAGCCCGGGGTGACTAACAATATAAAACATAAAATATATAAAATACATAATAAAATAAAAACGCAAAGGGACAAAAACAAAAGACAGAAAACACAGCCTCCCCACAGTGGAGAGAGGGAAGTTAAGAAAAACCAGTAAAATACATTTAAAAATCCCACCTTAGCTCCCAACCAAAAATAGTAAAAAAAAAAAAAAAAACCCCACACACACACACCTCCCTCACCAAAAGCCTGATGGAAAACCCAGGTCTTGCATTGACGTCTGAGGGAAAGAGTAATAGAATGCAGAGGTATCAGCTGAGTCTGCTCCCTCCCTCCTACTCTCTTTCCTCCAGTATCTGAAAGTTTGAGTGGGAGCTTCTTTTTAAAAAATGGCCAGTGGGGCCGATCCCATGCCCCACATGTTCCACGTGCAACCCACTTGTGCACATATGTGCACAATCCACCCTTATGTCAATTAGGAATGCCTTGTGCTGCACGTATCTCACATGGAGGGGGTTTGGGATTGTGGCTGTTGACTTGCTGAATGCCACCCACTGAGTTGTTGACTAAGGTGGTATTTGATCCGTGGTGTGCCAAATTCAATACCGTATCCACAAGGCCTTAGGCTACACTAGCTTCAAGTTACATTTTGCAACGTTATGTTTAAAACAGTGTCAGATAATATCTTCATCTAATTTTATTGAATTCCAGGGGAGTGCTGCATTTTCACACATATTGAAGAAACATGTTCTCTACTTCTGTTTTATAGGCAGTTTACAACTTCTTGAAATAGCATCCTTTCTAGGGATGGGAGTAGAGATGGATTTTTGGATTCGTATTAATTCTGGAATTGGAGTAAAAAATATTGGATTAATTACTGATTTGGATTTTCCCATTAAATCAAAGGGAAACTGATCCATACTCTGTCCTATCCCTAGCCCCAGAATACTGGATCTTGATCTCCCCTCACCCCCATCCCCCAAGACCCCAGATTGGTACTTACTGACAGTGTAAGGCTTGATTGAAGCACCACTGTTGTTTTGAGGCTGGCTCCAGCAGGCTCCCTCACCGCAATGTGCTCCCTGTTGCCTACTCCAGATCATGCCTGTAAAAATGGCTGCCGGGGCCACTTTGTGTATGCAGTTGCACAAATAGTCATCTCCCTTAACCAAAAAGGTGGTGGTCAAAATAATGTTGCTTCCATTTTGGAAAGGCAGTGGTCATTTTGAACATGTGAAATCCTGAGCAGGGAGCATGTCACAATGAGTGAGCCTGTGGGAATCAGCCCAGCAGCAGAAGCAGAAGCAGAAGCAGAAGCAGAAGCAGCAGCAGCGATTCTTCAATCAAGCCATCTAAGACCAATAAGTACCACTCTGGGGCCCAAGGTAATGGGGCTTTGGGGAAATCCAGATCCATAAATCCAGATCTATAATGAGCAGGGCATGTTGTGATTTGTACAGGTGTACAAGACCATTATTCAGATTAATAGCAGCACATACATACCAGCCAGAGGCAGGCACCTGGCATGGCAGGGGGATGGAGGCTGTAGGAGGGAGGATGGGGACCAACCCAAAAGACTCACAGATGCATTCACTGGTCAATTACTGCATGCTGCCAGCTTTACAGGACCAATTGGTGGTGACTTTGAGGCAGGCATAGGGGATGGTCCGAGGTGGACATAGAAGGGACATAACTGTGACTTTGGGGATAGCATACCAGCAGTCAGGAGACATGGTTTACACATCCAGGCTAGCCAATTATCATCACAATCACATCCCGCAGTACTGTGACAGAGGGCATTAGAGAATCTTTATTGGATCTTCTAAACAGATGCTTCTGACTTCCCAGTAACAAGTGGGGGAGAGACGTTGGGATGGTCATAGCACAGAATGATATTTTGTTGACATTTTTGTTGGTCAGTTGGCATCACAAACAGATCTTATATCACAGTGACAAGTAAGAGAATAATGGCATAAGCTCATTCTCTGCATGAGATGTGCAGGCTTATAAAATTGGGACCCTTTATCACATCGTTCTGATATTTGTCATAGATGATTCTGAACGTATATGATATAGTTCTTCCAAACGTCATGTACACTGGTTGGACTGCAAAGATGTTACAGTCAGATATACATATGTAAGTTAATTGCTCAAACACCAGGAACCTTTATCTACTACTTCTGAAAATTGGTATAGATATTAAAAATGGGGAGTGGTATTATCTTGCCAAGTGTCATCCGCATTAGATGGGAGACAAAGAAGTTACAACCATGAATGTATATGAAGATATTTGCAAAATAACACAATTCAATGGCTTATAACAATCAGATTCCTTTATCCAATCTTTCTGACACTTGGTACACTTAATGCCTTCCATTGGAGGTACAATCCCTCCAGGTTTCATCCAAGTATAATGAAAAGCAAAGACGGTAAAGCTGAAAATATGTTTTCCATTTAAACCAATGGAAATAAAAAACAGAAGCAAAAACAAAATTTCAGTATTTATGAAAATGAAAACAAATTATTCAAGTAACAAAAACAAAAAATGACATGGGTCCCTGGTACACACCTCTAGTGATTTGGTATGGATTAAATAATCTGTAATGGCCTATTATGAGCAGTTATGGATTAATCTGAATCTGAACTGCCCATTTCTATTGTTTCTAGGACTGAAATGAGAACAGATATTATTCTGATGAAAATCTTATGAGAATCAAGAATCAAGGTCTCTACCTTGATAGAGATCAAGATCTCTATCTTGAATACGTCTCAACCCTGATTCAGATTCTCAAGAGATTTCCTGCTCCACTCCACCCCAGTGTGTCCAGTCAAGGCTGGTCTCCCAGTCCAAAAAAATTAAAGTGGGGAGGGAGGAGAAATCCACATTGTTCCCTGTCCAGCTTTCTTGCTTTGCCTGGGGCTGACAGCTGTCTCAGTGGGGATAGCTTTCCGATTTCAAATTTTCAGATACTGAAGGAAAGAGAGTAGAATGGAAGGAGCAGACTCAGCTGATATATTGGCATTTTATTGTCTAAAAGGAGTTAGCAGCCAATAGAATTCTGAAAAACTGTGTTGAGCCCACCTCTTCCCATCAACTCACTCTTCTACCATCTGAAAGTCTTTTCCAGATGGGAGTGGGGAGAGCAGTTTGGAGGGGGCAGATCTTGAGCATTCTATTGGGTAGCAGGAGTCTGAGCACTCAACAGAATGCTGAAAACCTGTGCTGATCCCACCTCATCCCTTCAGTTTCCCCCTCCCATCTGGAAAGTACTCCTCCCTCCCATCTTCTCAGATGGGAAGGGGGGGGGGATCTGAAGGGAAGAGGAGAGAATGCTAATGTATCAGCTGAGTCTTCCCCCTCCCTTCTGCTTTTCCCACTCCTGATCCTGAAAATTTGCAATTGGGAAGCTTTCCCCTCTGAGACAGCTGCCAACCCCAAACAAGGTAAGTAAACTGACATGGTTTCCATCTCCCTCTGTCCCCCCAGGTAGTTTGTTTCTTGAGATTTCTTGTGCTTCTCAGCAAGAATCCAGATGATTATTGTCTAATTTGCAAGAACAAGAGGAGAATTGTTATTCTCCTCAAGAAACCGAGAATCAAGTTTCATCCCTAATTATTTCCTAAGTACATATCAAATTTACTGTGGTTCCTGTGTGTTCGAGTTTATTTAATCAAGAATAATACTCAACTAAAATTCCCCTGTGGAAAAGTCAGAAGGGGAGAGATTATCATCAAAAGGTGTTTAAATTTGACCTCTGACCACAGTAACATCTACTGTCTCAGAGCCATATGTTCCCCACTGGTAGGTGATCTACATTACCTACTGGATTCATGCAGAGAGGAGAATAATAGCCTTGGAGGATGCTTCCTACCCCCTCAGAACATCCGTGCAGTGGGAAGCAATATGGATAAAAAGCTGCACTGAAATTATTTATGCTTCCTCTTGTCAGGCTGCAGCTGTAGGAAAAGGCATGGAAAATTCCTTCTCCTGATTTCATTTCTTAACGCTCCTCATCAGTTAGATTTCAAACTGACTGATGACCAGAACTGGAAGTACAGAACTTTTCACCACCATAAGGTTAAGGTGGCATTACAAATTATACTCAAAAGTTAACATGACAGTAAATTGGATGTTAAGGCAACTTTATTAAATATCAGACCACTGTATACATTTTTATTTTCTTATTCATTAATTAAACAAAATTATGACAACTAAAATTAAGCTGGATATGTGTGGTATGGTGACTGAACAATACTTATATGTAATGAGGAATGTATACAGTTTAAAGACAGTATTCCTGTTAGCAATAACTTCATTAAAAAGAGTTTTTAATCTCATAATAATCTCAGAACCATATTTGCAGATTTTCCAAGATAAATTGCTTTACATCCTGAATTCCTACCTAAGATAGTATAAGTAAGACAGTTGTGAGAATGTGGCCCTTTTTACATGGGCCTCTCCCACCCCTGAACATGCAGATTTCTGTATGTTCATGGGTGGGAGAACCTTGTGTGAACAACTCAGCGCCTGTGCCCACAGTGAGTGTGGGTGCGTGTACACGCCCCCCTAACGTGACACATCCCCACTCACCCCCATCTCGTTCCCATGCATGGAGGAACCAGGGAAAATGGCAGTTGCTCTGTGGGTGCGGATGAGTGGGGGGTGAGTGAGGATGCGCGTGTGGCCGTGTGCATTCCCCGCCAATGCACCAACACACCTACAGACCCACCACCCAGCGAAGCCATGTAAAACAGTGTGAGGAGCTACTCAAAGAAGAATAGAAGGTTTCAGCCTTGTAAAGAAGGTTCTTCAAAATGGCTCCTAACATTCTTTCAACACCCACCCTTCCTGCCCCGCATGGAATTATCTTCTTATATTCCTAGAAAGGGTTAGAAGGAATTGTCATTCTGAGGGGCAGAGTGCTTTTCATACTAGAGGAGCTTGAAAACATCATGTGGTCTATTATTTGAATATGGCGAGAATGCACAACCGTTTGTGAGAATGTTTGGCACCATCTCAAAGAACCTTCTTTACAAGGCAACAACCTTCTGATCACTCACATGGGGAGGAGTTCCTTATTCTGGTATCCCGCTGCTGCTGCTGCTGCTGTTGCTGCTGTTGTTGCAGCCCTACTAGCAGGCAGAGGCAGGTGAGGGATGGGGACCCCCCCTTCATCCCCTACCCCGCCCCTGGACTCCCCTTCATTGTTTGCAATCACAGAACACATGTGTTGCTGAAGGAAAGCTAGAATGGTGACCAACCTGAGGTTTTTGCTCTACTTACTCCCATTGAACAGCATAGGCACTGTTCAATGAGAGTTTGCTACCACCTTAACTATAGGGTCATGACTATGGCAGTATTTATTATTATTATTATTATTATTATTATTATTGTGGCAGCATTGTACCTGGTCCTGCACAATGAATAGTTATAGTTAGGTCCCTACCCCAAAGGGCTTACAATCTAAGAGAGACAATAGGTGGGAGACAAAGGACAGTTGAACATCAGGAGAAACATGGGTACATTCATGAGGTTGAGAAGTTGCATGTGCTGAACATGGTTACAGGGAAGAAATTCTGAGTGAGTGGGGAAGAGGATGCAATTTCACTCATGAATAGCTAGGGAAAGCCCGACAGAAGAGGTAGGTTTCCAGGAGGGATTTGAAAGTTAGGAGGAAGAGAGCAAAATGAATGTATCCAAGGGAGGGAGTTCGAGGCATGAGGGGCAACAAGAGGGAATGGGCAAAGATGTTTAAAGGATCAAGAAAGTTCTGAGCAGGCGAGGGGGGGGCAGAGGAGGAGCAACGCTCTCATGCAGGAGAATGCCGGGATACACAAATGGAGAGATATGGGGAAGCAAGGCCATGAAAACCCTAGAAGGTGAAGACCAGGAGCTTTCCACAATGCTAGGTTCTAAATTAGGAGTTACCACTCAGGAAAAGCCCCTGCTAAGCACCTTGTGCACTTCAGGGGTTAATTTGTGTCCACCCCATCAGGGGAATCAGGCACGGGCTGTTGCTGGGCAGACTTGGACCTGGCCAGGGCGGAAAAAGCAACTAGCTTACAAGCTGCTCCATTCGGGAGGCTGCAGCTTGCAAGGGGATTCTGGTGCGAGAATGCACCCTTCTGATAGGACACTGGGTGTCCACGTGATGTTGCTGGGCCATGCAGCCTCCATTCAACTGCCGGTGAGCAACTGAAGCCCACCCACCCACCCTCCCTCAGAATGGTACTGTGGATTTGTTCTGGTCGCCTATGTTATTGAGGGACCAGGAAGTAATTTTTCCCGAAAAGGGTTTTCGGCTTCCTCACAGTGCTGATCCATTATGGGAATCTGAGGTGGGGGTTTGGTGTCTGTATTTCTTCTAATTGTCGCAACCGGCAGAGTTCAGTACCATGGTGAATTAAACAGGTATCCGGAATTGGCTGGCATTATGGAAAACATCAGGTAATGGTGGATGCTGATAGGCATCCAGGAGGTGGGACTTGGGAAGCAGTCAGGGGATGGGCGCCCCACTGCTATCCCAGAGAAGAAGGACTGCCGTCAAGGGGCATATGGGAAGGATCTAAGCGGTCCCGACATGCTCACTTGATCGACAGTTCTTCCTGGCTTGGATAAATTTTGGTCCAGTTGAAAAACGGGGATTGGACTGGTATCTCCAATCCAAGTGGTCATACATTATGGTACTGAACGCGGGGAGTGAGGGGCATTAGGGACGGAGGTGATATCAGAAGGTTGGATTTAATGCCCAATCACTCTCCTTATAGTCTCACCCAGGGTGATCAATTCGGCTTTACTATTCAATTCTTGATTGGCTATTGTGGTAATTATATATATATTAATTATATATATATTAATTGGAAATCAATTTGGCAACAGAGCTATCCACCGTTCTCACGAATTGATTTGATTGGTTTATTAATTGGTTCTCGTTTATCAACAGGTTTCCGGTTATGCTGGTTGTTTTTAATAAACGGTTGCGGCCAGTTTTACCCAAGCTCTCTGTGTCTGTGCCTTATTTCCTGTGCGGGGGCAAAGAAATTTGGAGTCATTGGGTGAAAACAGACATGACGCTAACCACCCTTTAACCACCCTTGGTGGTTATTTATGCATGTTGCAGGGCTGGATTGGTGCCCTATGCAGCCCTGAAACATGCATAAATGACCACCAAGGGTGGTTAAAGGGTGGTTAGCGTCATGTCTGTTTTCACCCATTATAGACAATACAGGAATCATTTGGAATGGGATAGAGAATAAAACTGAATATCCCTAATGCCTCAGATCTACCGTACAACCATACTTGGAGTATTATGTGCAGTTCTGGTTGTCCCATTTCAAAAAAACACATAGAACTAGAAAAGTTACGGAGAAGGGCAACAAAAATGATCGAGGTTATGGAATGATTCCCTTATGAAGAGAGGCTCGATAGGTTAGGACTCTTCATCTTGGAGAAGAGATGACTAACACCACTTTCACAGCACCTCCCCCGCACATATTTTGGCTCTGTGATCGTCTGCGGGATCCAAAATTTGCATCGGGTTCAGCCAGTCTCAAAGATTCCCCACACACGGCTTTCCCGGCAAACACATGCAGAGATACCGAACAGGAAATGCAGCTCTGTATCTCTGCGTATGTTTGCCAACAAAGCCTCACAGGGTGGGGGGAGGGGTAAGCTTTCAGACTGTCTGAGCCCCAAACAGCTCCTGGCTCCCGCATAGGGTTGCTACCTATGCAAATGTTTAAGGAACACTTATGAAAAATACACATTGCTGGCAATGCATTGGTGTCTAAGGCACCACTGCAGGCCCTGCAAAACTTATTTTTCATAAGTGTTACTTAAACATTTGCATAGGTGGCAACCCTGCTCCTGCAGTCTCTCACGGAGCCAAAATATGTGCAGATGAGATGGTTTGAAAGTGGTCTGAGAGGGGATATGATAGAAGTTTATAAAAACATGAGTGGTGTGCAACAGTTAAATAGGGAGCAGTTATTTACCCTTTCTAAGAGCACTAGAACAAGGGGACACTCCACAAAATTAACTGGCAGCAGATTTAAAACAAATAGCAGAAAGCATTTTTTCATTCAGTGCACAATAAACTTGTGGAACTTATTGCCACAGGAAGTGGTCATGGACAGTAGTGCAGCTAGTTTTAAAAAGTGATTGGATAGATTACTTCTTGGAAGATAGTTCCATTAATGGATATTAACTAAGTAAGTTTTGGAAACATAACATCTTACTGTTGAGGGTTGGAACAAGAGGGAACTTATTGCCCATTGTGACATGTTGGGTACTTCTCCGAAGAGAAAGAGATTGGCCACTGTCGGAGACAGGAAACTGGACTTGATGGACCATTGGTGTTTCCAGTTCGGCACTACTTAGGTTCTTATGTTCAACCTGGCCCCTCTCCCAGGAGGGACGGAGGAACGAGATGAGACATTCCCGCATCTCCCTGTGGCACAGGTCCTGTGCGCCACGTGGGGAGACTCTTCTAACCAACCCTCCCATGTTCACACCAGCACCGATCAGCTGATTGGTGCTGACGTGCAGCCAGGAGATGACAGGGGAGGACTAGTTAGAAGAGCCTCCTCACCACGTGGTTCACAGATCCTGCATCATGGGGAGGCTGGGGGAATGGGGCAAGAGTAGTCACATGCCTGGGCTGTGTGGCACCAACAAGGAAGCATGAGGGACATCCAACCCATGAGGTGGGGCATCCAACCCAATGCCCCCAAGAGAGGATCAACCCCTGACCTGGAGTGGTGTAGGGATGGGCGATCAGTTCGCGGTTTGGGTTTGGCTGTTTGGTTCATCTGCATTCGGTTCGTCCATTCGGTTCGTCCGTTCGGTTCATCTGCGTTCGGTTCATCTGTTCGGTTCGGCAGTTCTGTTAGTTCGCCGGGTTTGGGTTTGGTCATTCAGTTCGGCTGTTCGGTTCGGCCGTTCGGCTGTTCCATTCGGCCGTTCAGTTCGACTGCGTTCGGCCGTTCGGGAAATGTTGTTATGGGTGGTTTTTTTGTTTTTTATATGTTTTTTTGGTTTTTTATTGGTTTTTTAAAAAATAAAAAAAAAAATCTAATATTATATATATCTGTCTACACTAAATCTAACTGCTATTAACTATTCTAAATACTATGAACTAAATGGATTATCTAATAAGTACACATAAGTACAATAAGTCCTACAAACAATAAAACTAAATCACTAACGCTATCTCTATCACTAAGCTAGCTCCTACAACTACTATCCCTAACCTATCTCTCTCTCTATATATATCTATATCTCTCTATCTCTATATATATGGGATGGGGGGGGTAATCACAAACACAAGGCTTCAGTTTAAGGTTTAAGTTTCATTTCAGTACAAAACTGAAATGAAACTTAAAGCAATCTAATAATCCTACTCAACACCTGCTGTTCAGGAACAGCGACTAGCTCAGAAGGTGTTGGGAAGGGGGGAGGCAGATAATTTCATTTCTTGCAAGCCTCTCCACCCCTGGTGCCTGGAAGTCTGTTTCCTCAGTGACTTGTACTACCCCTCCCTGTCACATTTGACCTTACAGTGAGCCTTTTTTTGCCACCCAAACTCACCCGAATGCGATCCGAACTGACAAAACTGTTCAGTCATTTCACCATTCGGAATTAGTTCGGTTCAGCCAGTTCATGTTCGGAAGTTCGGTTCAGTTCGGTTCGGTTGTCCAAACAGGCCGAGTTCGGGCCGAACTCCGATCTTCTGAATCGCGTTCGCCCATCCCTAGGGTGGTGATGAAAAGACTGGGAAGGAGATAAAAAAGACACAATCTGCTTTTCTTAGTAAATGATTTGCAGTGCATACAGGTACCCTGGAGTCCATGGTGAGACTAGAAACGGGGACTGTGAATATTCACATCAGAGCAAGACTATGATCCATTATTGGATCAGAATCAGAGCCTTCGTGCCAGGGAGATTTTCCAAATAAGTGTTACTGGAGGCTGAGGGAAGACAGGAGGCGGGGTTTTCCTGGTTTATGGTTTTTAGGACTTTGTTCCTATACTCAGGACTAAGATAATACTGGATGCACTTAGATCAGATAGCTCACCTAACAGAGAGATTAATTATAGATCAGAGGTTAAAGGATATATCCATACAAGAGGATGTGCCATGAGTAAGGACACTCAAGTGTGCCCCCCTGTATTTATTAATTAAAGGGGAGTTGGCCCTTTCTAACTATCTATCCCAGATATATTATTTTCCCCATAGGGATATACTTACTAAAGTTAGATTCAATCAAGTAGGGACATATGCCCAAAGAGTTGCTTGGAAGAAGATTCCCTACAACCAAAGATTATACTCCTGCTTAGTAGGTGGAATTGACGATGTTGTCCATTTTTTGTAGCTATGTTCCAAGTCGATGGAAGTGAGATATATATATTTGATTCCACATGTGCGAAAGCTTAGCTTTTTCACAATTATCGAGAAAACTATATGGATCTTGCAGAATGATTCTCTCAGAGTGCTGCATGATCTGGCATGCTATGCAATTGTAGCCCACAAACAACGATCAAGATTAATGTGCAATTTAGTTTTTAAGTGATTGTTGTGTATTGCCCAGGAGCCAAGCCTTGCCCCAATGTGCTCTGTTAAGAGTATCCCCCCGCTAAGCACCTTGTGCACTGCGGGGGATTTCGGGACTGCCCCCTGAAGGAATGGGGCACGCGGAAGTCTCTGCGAGCTATCCCGGCTAGCGCAGGATCAGGGGAGGCTGGCTGCGGCATTGCAGGCTGCAATCTGCCCGTTGGATTGCAGCTTACAAGGCTCGGTTGAGGCACTAAAAGGCGCCTTCCTGATTGACCGGGTCAGGCCACATGGTCCAGCGCGCCGTGCAGCCCGTCACTTGGTTGGCGGCATGCTGAAGAAGCGGACGTTTGTTTCAGCACTCCCGGGTTGCGGCGAGAATTGAGGCTTCCCCCCCTGCTCTTATAGCTCCCATGCTGTTTAATGGACGGGGAGTGCTGCGGCAGGGGAGTGCCCCAGCTGGGGTCGTGGTCCGGTTTTTTTCTCTAACTGGTGGGAGGGTTCCTCCTCCCCCCGCTTTGGTCTGTGTGTACTCTGGGATGGGGAGCCGCCGTGGCGGGGGTGTATCAGGAGTGTGAGTGGGGGGTTCTGACTGGTGAGGGTCCGTCCTCCTTCCCCCCACCAGGGCTTGAGGTCTCGCCTTGTGGGGGGTATCGGGAGCGCCTTGGAGGTTTGGGTCTATTGGTGTGTGTGTGTGTGTGTGTGTGTGAGGGGGGTTGCACAGTTAGGGGAGATATCCCAGCACACTCCCTCCCCCCCTAACACGTGTGACAGGGAGAAGGGGCTGTTGGGAAAAAGGAGGGGAGTACCCCCCTGAGAGGTTGAGCAGGTGAGTAGCCTGTGGTTGTTGGGGTGCCAGGAGCGGAGGAGGTTGTGCCCCCCTGACAGAGTTGAGTGGGGGTGCAGCTCTGTGCTTCAGTTTTACCAAGCTGCCAGATGGGCAGAAGAAAGGGGCTAGTACCTTTCCAGGTGTTAGGGTTGGGGCGGCCCATGCGAAAAGGGGAAGAGTTGATGAGGTAGTGTCTGTCCCCCCTCCATCTTGCCAGTATGGTGGGGGGGACCCATCCCAGGACCCGATGATGGCAGGGAACAGGATCTTCACCGCTGCTGGCTGTGATGGGGCAGAACATTTGTCAGGGCCATCTGTCCTGGGGGATTTGCTCAGGCAGGTTGGGCCTGGCATGCAATTAGTAGGCCCTGTACCCCCAAGTGGGGGCTTGACAACTGCTCAGGCTGTTCACCCATTGGGGAATCCCCCATCGGCCTTGGAGGACTTGCTTAGGCAGGTGGGGCCTGGCATGCAAACAGTAGGCCATGCGCCCCCTTGTGGTGGCTTGACAACAGCTCAGGTTGTTCACCCAATGCAGGCTACACCTATGGATGGGTGCCAGGATGAGCAGGGGCAGGCATTGTTCCAGGCCCTTGATGCCAGGATGAGTGCATGGGATGGAGTTATGGGGAGGTTAGCAGATGCTGGTGTGCTGGGGGCTGCCCCCGGGCATGGTGTGAGCACGACAGTAACAGGGGTGGTCAGTAATCCGGGTTCTGTTTTGTACCAACCCAGCATGAGTGGAGATAGAGCACATGTGCCAGGGCCGGCTAGTGGAGCCTCAGTGGCAAGCAGCCAGGAGGTTGAAGAGCTCGCAAGGAAAGTTGATCGCATGAATCAGCAGCATTACTGGAATCTGGGGGCCGAGTAGCGACAGCGAGTGTGCCTCCTGTTGCACCGGCCCAAGCTAGTTTGCCTGCGCAGGTGGCTGCAAGCCTCAGGGGGTGGTGAGTATGTCCAGCAGAGTGGGTTAGTGGATGGCGGTGGTGTAGTGTGTGAAGGCTCCCAGATACAGGGTGGGGGCGGTGGTGCTACGTTGCCTCCCAGTGCCAGTCAGATTTCACCCTCTCAAGCGGAGGGGACGGTGGGTGTGGTAACTGGAGCACGGGTGCAGCAGCAGGTGCCAGGAGTGCCACTCTCGGGGCAGAGTGGTTTGGGTCAATTGCGGGTGCAGCAGGACCCAAACAGATTGTTATGGGTGGACAACATGTGGTGCCCGCAATCAGGGCTGGGTCCTGCTATCTGCACTGAACCAGTGGGAGAGGGGCAAAGTGGTGGGACTAGGTCAAGCCCCCCAAGGACAAAGTGTAGTGCAGACATCAGCGACGCCGGTAGCGCCGGCGATGGAGGTACCCCCATGGAGGTACCCCCATTGCTAGGGTTTCTGCTCCCATGGGCGTACACTTAACACAGTCCACGCATGAAAAGATCTGGAAAGGGGAGTATATCAATTTGTTTGGAATCTTGTTTTGTGACCCAGTTCTGGATCCCGATGCGAAGCTCGAGCCCAGGGAATACGAAAGAGAAAAACGGAGGAAGATAGACCGGAACTGGGCTAACTGGGAGTCGGCATTTATAATTTATGCTGGTGTAGTAATGCAGGCTTTTCCGGAAAAGGCTGTTGCCCTCTGGAAATATTTTGACATCGTGCGGTGAGCCTATTTGACAAAGGAAGGGTTTGGATGGCTAAGGTATGATGAGGCTTTTAGGCAGAACGCCTCTATCATGCCTGAGGTCAGATGGGATGTAGAAGACCATGACCTCTGGATTGAATGCATCCAAGAAAAAGACGTGGCCAGGGTGGACAGTGGCCACATGGTAGTGAAAGAGGGTGGACAGCCGATGGATAATTTTTGTGGTGAACTGTCCAAAAAAGGGGCTGGCGCTGGCGTGCTGGGACTTCAACGAGGGGTCTAGGTGTTTTCATGCCAGTTGCAGATTCAGGCATTCCTGCCTGCAGTGCAGCGGTCCCCACCCCTTTTCTAACTGCCCTAGGTGAAAGAGTAGGGGACAGAGGGGTAAGCGCCCCTTTTCGGGGGGAGCACGTGGTGGTGGTGCCCCCCAAGCAAGTTCTAACAAGGGTGCCAACGCCAGTTAAATGGTGGGTCCTTGAAGAGTTGTTGGTTGATTACCCATTAGAAGGGGTCGCTCTGTATGTAGTTGAGGGGTTTCATTATGGTTTTAAGATTCCGTTTCAAGGGGTTCACGAGCATATGTCTGCACGGAACTTGAAATCCGTGAAGGGTTTGGAGGAAGTTGTGGAACGGAAGATAAATAAGGAAGTTTTTGAAGGCAGGGTTGCCGGCCCGTTTAAAAGTTTGTCTATGGGCAACTTAAGAATGTCACCACTGGGTATTGTTCCCAAGAAGACTCCCGAGGAGTATAGGCTTATTCACCATTTGTCTTACCGCAGGGGGTCTTCCATGAATGATGCTATCCCGCATGAAATATGCACGGTGCAGTACTCTTCATTCAATGTTGCAGTAGAACTGGTTCGTGAATGTGGAAGGGGGGCGCTAATGGCAAAGAGTGACATCAAATCTACATTTCGCCTTTTGTCAGTCCACCCGAGGGATTTTGACCTCCTTGGGTTTTCATTCGGGGGTTAGTTCTATTATGATAAGGTTATGCCCATGGGATGTTCCATCTCATGTGCGGCCTTTCAGAAATTTAGCACAGCACTGGAGTGGATTGTAAAGCGTAGGGCGCGGACTGGTCATGTGACACATTATTTGGATGATTATTTGTTCATAGGGGAAGTGGGGGCTATGACATGTGGTGATTTGTTGGGACTGTTCAGGGAAGTTGCTCAGTTAGTTGGAGTGCCTTTAGAGGAAGAAAAAACTGAGGGACCCGCACCTGTGATGACTTATTTAGGCATAGAATTGGACTCAGTCAGGGAGTTTTCGCGGCTGCCTGCGAGTAAGCTTACTGAGTTTAAGAAGGAAATATAGGCATGTAGAAGGGCCAGTAAAGTAACTTTGAGATTGCTGCAATAATTGCTGGGGAAGTTAAACTTTGCTTGCTGGGTTGTTGCTCCCGGCAGGGCTTTTCTATCACGCTTGTATTCCAAGACAACTACGGTATCATTGCCTCACCATCATATCAGGGTGACAAGGGAAATGAGGGAAGATTTGGTTGTTTGGCTGGAGTTTTTAAGGATGTATAATGGGGTCAGCTTGTGGCGCAACTTGTACTTGCTTGAGGCGGAATTGCAGGTCCACGCCGATGCAGCTGGTGCGACTGGTTGGGAATTTATTTCCAGGGTCGCTGGTGTGCTGAGAGATGGCCTTTGCAGTGGGAGAATTCAGGAATTTTGAGGGATTTAACCTTCATGGAATTATTCCCTATCGTGGTTGCCGTCCATTTATGGGTTGACTGTTTTCAGGATAAGAGGGTTGTGTTCTGGTGTGACAATTTAGCTGTGGTTCATGTGGTTAATTCACTTTCCTCCAAGTCTGAGAGAGTTATGCACCTCGTGAGGGTGTTTGTGTTGTGGTGTTTGCAGCATAATAGCGTGTTTAGTACAAGACACGTTCTGGGGGTTCAGAATGAGATAGCTGATGCTCTCTCTCATTTGCAGATGCAGCGTTTTTGGGAGCTTGCTCCCTTTGCAAGGAAGGATCAGGACTTCGTCCCCAGACAGCTTTGGAGCCTTGGAGGCTAGAGCTGATGGGAACGGTGAAGGGTTCTGTGTCCCCTGCGACGTGGCTGTCGTACGAGAGAGCGATCAGGGAATTTTTAGGGTTTGCCCGGGTCCGTGGGTGGGCGTTAGTGATCCCGGTGCCTCTGGACCAAAGGGTGCAGTTTGGACTTGAATTGCACAGGAAGGGTTTAGCAGCAGGTACTATAGCCACAAGATGGTCCGCTTTGGATTTTATGGTCAAGTTAGTGGGGGTGCAGGATTGCGATGGCTCCTCAGTGCTTAAGGCAATGGTCATTTCATGGAAAAGGCAGGGCCCTGTACGGGTTCATCGTAGGGTCCCTTTGTCACCCAAGATTTTGGCTGATGTGGTAAGCAAGTTGTGGGAGGTGTGCTGTGATCCCACGGAGGTATGTTTGTATCAGGCGGTGTTTATTGTTGCCTTTTTCGGGTCCATGCAAATTGGTGAGTTGGTAGTTAATTCCCGGAATGATAGGTCAGGAAGAGAGTTGCAAATGGGTGATGTAACTATGACTGGGGTAGGTATGGAGGTTAAGATTCGTTTTTCCAAAACAGATCAGTTGGGAAGGGGATCGAGGGTGGCACTGGCCCAGTCTATTGAACTGCTTATATGCCCGGTAGTATACATGGAAAATTATCTAAGGGTCAGACCGGGTTTTCCTGGTTCACTGTTCATACACCAGTCGGGTCTCCCTTTGACCCGCTATCAGTTTTTGGCAGTATTAAAGCGTTGCCTGGGGTTATTGGGGCTGTCTGGGGTGGTGTTCAGGTCTCATTCATTTAGGGTCGGAGCGGCGTCAGCGGAGGCGGCAGCCAGTTTCTATCCCCCTGAGATCCCGAGGGTGGGCAGATGGCATTCTGGGGTGTTTAAGTCTTATGTTCACCCGTTCCCAGTATTATAGACGCTGGTAGCGGTAGCGTGTAAGTGATGGCTTGTTTTAATTCTCTTTTTCATAGGATGTGGCCGTAATCCCCAGGGAAAGGTAATCTGGATCATCGACCACAGCTTTTTCAGGTGGCCAGTTAAACAAGTACAGGCAACAGGATGGGGAACACAGCTTGNATTGTTCCCAAGAAGACTCCCGAGGAGTATAGGCTTATTCACCATTTGTCTTACCGCAGGGGGTCTTCCATGAATGATGCTATCCCGCATGAAATATGCACGGTGCAGTACTCTTCATTCAATGTTGCAGTAGAACTGGTTCGTGAATGTGGAAGGGGGGCGCTAATGGCAAAGAGTGACATCAAATCTACATTTCGCCTTTTGTCAGTCCACCCGAGGGATTTTGACCTCCTTGGGTTTTCATTCGGGGGTTAGTTCTATTATGATAAGGTTATGCCCATGGGATGTTCCATCTCATGTGCGGCCTTTCAGAAATTTAGCACAGCACTGGAGTGGATTGTAAAGCGTAGGGCGCGGACTGGTCATGTGACACATTATTTGGATGATTATTTGTTCATAGGGGAAGTGGGGGCTATGACATGTGGTGATTTGTTGGGACTGTTCAGGGAAGTTGCTCAGTTAGTTGGAGTGCCTTTAGAGGAAGAAAAAACGGAGGGACCCGCACCTGTGATGACTTATTTAGGCATAGAATTGGACTCAGTCAGGGAGTTTTCGCGGCTGCCTGCGAGTAAGCTTACTGAGTTTAAGAAGGAAATATAGGCATGTAGAAGGGCCAGTAAAGTAACTTTGAGATTGCTGCAATAATTGCTGGGGAAGTTAAACTTTGCTTGCTGGGTTGTTGCTCCCGGCAGGGCTTTTCTATCACGCTTGTATTCCAAGACAACTACGGTATCATTGCCTCACCATCATATCAGGGTGACAAGGGAAATGAGGGAAGATTTGGTTGTTTGGCTGGAGTTTTTAAGGATGTATAATGGGGTCAGCTTGTGGCGCAACTTGTACTTGCTTGAGGCGGAATTGCAGGTCCACGCCGATGCAGCTGGTGCGACTGGTTGGGAATTTATTTCCAGGGTCGCTGGTGTGCTGAGAGATGGCCTTCGCAGTGGGAGAATTCAGGAATTTTGAGGGATTTAACCTTCATGGAATTATTCCCTATCGTGGTTGCCGTCCATTTATGGGTTGACTGTTTTCAGGATAAGAGGGTTGTGTTCTGGTGTGACAATTTAGCTGTGGTTCATGTGGTTAATTCACTTTCCTCCAAGTCTGAGAGAGTTATGCACCTCGTGAGGGTGTTTGTGTTGTGGTGTTTGCAGCATAATAGCGTGTTTAGTACAAGACACGTTCTGGGGGTTCAGAATGAGATAGCTGATGCTCTCTCTCATTTGCAGATGCAGCGTTTTTGGGAGCTTGCTCCCTTTGCAAGGAAGGATCAGGACTTCGTCCCCAGACAGCTTTGGAGCCTTGGAGGCTAGAGCTGATGGGAACGGTGAAGGGTTCTGTGTCCCCTGCGACGTGGCTGTCGTACGAGAGAGCGATCAGGGAATTTTTAGGGTTTGCCCGGGTCCGTGGGTGGGCGTTAGTGATCCCGGTGCCTCTGGACCAAAGGGTGCAGTTTGGACTTGAATTGCACAGGAAGGGTTTAGCAGCAGGTACTATAGCCACAAGATGGTCCGCTTTGGATTTTATGGTCAAGTTAGTGGGGGTGCAGGATTGCGATGGCTCCTCAGTGCTTAAGGCAATGGTCATTTCATGGAAAAGGCAGGGCCCTGTACGGGTTCATCGTAGGGTCCCTTTGTCACCCAAGATTTTGGCTGATGTGGTAAGCAAGTTGTGGGAGGTGTGCTGTGATCCCACGGAGGTATGTTTGTATCAGGCGGTGTTTATTGTTGCCTTTTTCGGGGCCATGCAAATTGGTGAGTTGGTAGTTAATTCCCGGAATGATAGGTCAGGAAGAGAGTTGCAAATGGGTGATGTAACTATGACTGGGGTAGGTATGGAGGTTAAGATTCGTTTTTCCAAAACAGATCAGTTGGGAAGGGGATCGAGGGTGGCACTGGCCCAGTCTATTGAACTGCTTATATGCCCGGTAGTATACATGGAAAATTATCTAAGGGTCAGACCGGGTTTTCCTGGTTCACTGTTCATACACCAGTCGGGTCTCCCTTTGACCCGCTATCAGTTTTTGGCAGTATTAAAGCGTTGCCTGGGGTTATTGGGGCTGTCTGGGGTGGTGTTCAGGTCTCATTCATTTAGGGTCGGAGCGGCGTCAGCGGAGGCGGCAGCCAGCTTCTATCCCCCTGAGATCCCGAGGGTGGGCAGATGGCATTCTGGGGTGTTTAAGTCTTATGTTCACCCGTTCCCAGTATTATAGACGCTGGTAGCGGTAGCGTGTAAGTGATGGCTTGTTTTAATTCTCTTTTTCATAGGATGTGGCCGTAATCCCCAGGGAAAGGTAATCTGGATCATCGACCACAGCTTTTTCAGGTGGCCAGTTAAACAAGTACAGGCAACAGGATGGGGAACACAGCTTGGCCTGGCCTTCTAAGGGTTTCGTTGTGTGGAAAGGAAGGAGAGGGATGCTGTGGCCTCAGCTTATGCCCTTAATGTTGGGTTGGGCAGATAGATCACACCTGGATATGATATTAATCCATCTGGGTGAGAATAATTTTTCAAGGGGATCTGGACTCAACCTATCAATAATGATATGGCAGGATTGGGTCCGGTTAAGGGAGCTATTCCCACGGGACACACCTTTTTCACGGAACTGTTGCAGAGGATTAAGTGGCCAGGAGCTACTAATCCTAGAGTGGTGGATAGAGCTCGAAAAAAGGTTAACGGGGAGGTCAGGAAATGAATTGCCCCTCGGGGTGGTATTTGGCTCTGTCATCCTGAAATACGATGGACCAGGCTGGAACTCTTTTGGCAAGATGGGGTGCATTTATCGGAAAGGGGATTGGATTTGTATATTGGGAACATAAAAAGGTTGTTATTACAACTGTTGGGGTGAAAGGGCTTGGATGGGCATATTATAATTGACTTGGGTGATTTGGTTTTGTTATGGGGAAGTTCAAGCAAGCGTAGCTGCTGAACTGATGGCAGTGTTCAGTACCATAGGGTTAAACTGGTAAGGGCTTTATAACCTGGGTGTATGGGCAGATGATGGGGTTCATTCTGCGAGTTGTACCTGGTAGGTAATTTAGGGGATGGGCGCCTCAAATTATTAGAAAGGAAGGGCAGGCGTTGTGTGCATATGGGTAGGATTTAAGCGGTTCCGAAGTTTGCATATGCAGCGTCTGTCCTTCTGGAACAAATGGATCAAGTCGGTCCATTGGATGGGGATTGGACCAGTATCTCCAATCCAGAATGGTTGGCATTATGGTACTGAACGCAGGGGGGTGAGAGATAGTTGAAGGGTTAAGTTATATCATCTCGTCACCCCCCCCTTTGTTATTCACCCAAGTTAATTTGGTCTAATTTTAATCAGAATGTAATTGGCAGGCTAATTGAAAAGGGTCTGCTCAATTGGATATACTAACTTGCCTCACAATTTGGCACGGGAAAGATTTGAAGTAGGGTAATTGGCTTATAATTCTATCCACCGTTATTCATGGTTGTTATTGGATTTTAATTGGCTTAATTTGTTTTCTTGTTTCTTAATTTTTATTTTTTTTATTTATTTTATTTATTTATTTATTTTTCAAACTTATATCCCGCCCCCTCCTGCAAACTTATATCCCGCCCCCTCTTAAGAGGTGATTAATTAAATTTGGCTTCAATAAAACAGCTGCGGCCAATTTTACCTGTATCCTTTGTGTCTGTGTCTTATTACTAGTGCGAGGGCAATGGCATATATTGTTAATCTTCAGGAGCCAAGTCCTGCCACGGTGTGCTTGCTCTGATAAGAGCAAGGTATTTATTGATCAGTATAGATTTTATTAATAAGTTAGGTGTCAAGCCCTGCCAAGGCGTGCTCTGGTAAGAGCATGGCTTTGTGTGTAAATATTTCAGCAGCAAAGCCCTGCCAAGGTGTGTTCTGGTAAGAGCAAGGCATTTTTGTACATTTGTCAGGAGTCAAACCCTGCTAAGGTGTGCTCTGGTAAGAGCAACACATATATTTTAAAATGCAGGGGGTGTGTATTTTTACACTGTGTACTTTGTATTGTGTATTGTCTGTATTGTATTTTTGATTTTGTAACTTTTTTGGCTTAAGTCATTAAAAAAATTAATTCATTAATTAATCCCATACCTCATATATGCTCAGTTTCCTTAATGTTAACTTTTAAAATTAAAATAGTTTTCTATTGTTCCGCTGCCTCTAGAGCTGTTTTGTGTAATTAGACTGTTTGGATTCAAGTAAATAAAATCATGTAATTAATAGGGGTGTGCCATTTGAATTGTTTTAATTAATGACAAAAATGAATGGAGCCCCATTCATTTTCATAACCAAAGTAATGAAAACAAATGAATAAGCAAATGGCATTCATTTGATTTCATTTGTTTTTTGTTTTTCATTTACTTTTTATTCTATTGGGGTTTTTTTTAAAAAAAAATAATCACTGTGCATCTGCAAAATGGCCACCGGGGTCATTCTGCGCATTCGTAACAATTTTCCAAAAAGGCACTGAAGCTGCTGGTGCCATTTTGGAAAAGGGCCATGTATACCCATGCAGAGTAATTTTCATTGTTACTTTAAATAAAATAAAATGAAATAATAAACAAAAACATTAGAGTCCTTTACAAAAACCTCTGAAAACAAAGTTTTTTTTGTAAACGAAAACTAAATGAAAGAAATAATGTCCTTCTGTACCCCTTACTAACATATTACTATTACTAACATATTCAGCAGTAGGGATGTGCGAACAGAACCGAGTTCAGAAATTCGGATTGGTTGAATTTGGTTCGAAAATCGAGTTTGGTTTGAAAGTTCGGTTCGGTCGACCGAACTATTCGAGTTCGGTTGAATTTCAAACTTCTGAACCAAGTTCGTACATTCAAAACCAGGTTTTTTGGCCTTCTGAACTGGTCCGGATTTGACCGAATAGTTCGGTCGATTTCAAGTTCGGTTCGAAGGTTAGGTTCGGTCGAACGAACTATTCGAGTTCGGTCCGAACTCCGAACTTCCAAACCGCGTTCGCACATCCCTATATCAGCAGTCTTCCCCCTGTACCCCTCTGTCTAGAAATACCTCTGCTACATATTAGCTACCTGTAAGTTCACAGATTCTGCATATCGTGATGAATATATAAACATAACATAATACTTGGAGGTAGTTCCCCAACCTTTGATCCTTCCCTCATGAAAATCACTCCATGGGTATTTTCAGACATTACGAGATCACGCTCAACCACGGACAATCCCCCATGGTGGTGAATGGTCCCGTAACGTCTGGTTGCTCATCGCCAGATGTTCACTATGGTGAACCACCGGCAGTGAGCAAAATAACCATGCTTTCAAGGATGGTCCAGTCACCATCTCCGAAAGCATGGTTAATTGAACCATGGCCCGGAATCGGTGGATGGTAACGTCTATTACTGCCACTGATTCCGGGCCATGGACCAGACCCCGGGTCGGAATCGGGTGCAGTGGCCGGATTGGCCGCTGAGCCCGCCCGTCTCCAGGAGGGTGGGCTGCTGGGGGAGCATGGGGGCAGGGCTGTGCGGTCACATATTGTGCCACACAGCCCCACCCCCTCCCCAGATTCCCCATCGGAATCAGGCGGCTCATCTGTTGATGGGCCGTTTTGATTCTGGTGGGGAATCAAAAAGTGATTCTGTGAGGGGGCCAATAGGCGCCCCATCACTAGGAATGGGCAAACAGATTGCGGTTCAGGTTTGTCCGTTCGGTTCATCTGTGTTCGGTTCATCTGTTCGGTTCGGCAGTTCGGTTAGTTCGCCGGGTTCGGGTTCGGCTCATCGTTTCGGTCATTCGGTTTGGGTTTGACCATTCGGGAAATGTTTTGTTATGGGTTTTTTGTTTGTTTTTTAGATGGTTTTTTGGTTTTATATTTTTTTTAATTTGTTTGTTTTTGTTTTTATATGGGGTTTTTTATATGGGGTTTTTTATTTATTTTTTTAATCTAATATTATATATATATATATATATATATATATATATATACACACTAAATCTAACTGCTATTAACTATTCTAAATGCTATGAACTAAATGGATTGTCTAATAAGTACACAGGCCTACTNGGGGGAATCACAAACAACACAAGGTTTCAGTTTAAGGTTTCAGTTTCATTTCAGTACAAAACTGAAATGAAACTTAAAGCAATCTAATAATCCTACTCTAAATGAAAAAACAGGGGAAAGGAAGGGAATCTGGGCTGGAATATATGGGAGAGGGAAAGGATTCAATGAAGGAGGAAGGGAATCTGGGATGGAATATATGGGAGAGGGAAAGGATTCAATGAAGGGGGGAGGGAGGAAGGAAGATTGAACACAGGGAACACAGGGAGGGGTAAAAACAAAAAATAACCATTAAATCTATCTAAACTAAGCTAAATAAATGAATGGGAATATGGGGGTAGATGGGTTGGATGGATGAAATGGGAGGAGGATTGCAATGGATTGGGGAGCTGGGAAATGCTGAGATAGGGAGCCTTCTGAAACGTTTGCTGTTCAGGAACTGTGACTAGCTCAGAAGGTGTTAGGAAGGGGGGAGGCAGATAGTTTCGTTTCTTGCAAGCCTCTCCACCCCTGGTGCCTGGAAGTCTGCTCCTTAGGTGACTAGCCCTACCTGTCATGTTTGACCTTCCAGTGACCCTTTTCTTTCCACCCAAACTCACCCAAACCCGATCCGAACTGACCGAAGTGTTCGGTCATTTCGATGTTTGGAATTGAATTCGGTTTGGTCAGTCTGTGTTCGGATTCGGGTTCAGGTTTGGTCATCCGAACAGGCCGAGTTCAGGCCGAACTCCAAACTTCCGAACCGCGTTCACCCATCCCTACCCATCACGTCTGAAATCACCCCATGATTCCTATTGCATAAAGAAATGTTATTAATTTTCTTACCTTTTGTTCTTGCTTGGTAAATAAACAGCTTTGGGCTCTAGTGAGCTACCTCTTTTGCCCTTTTTAAGGCACAGTTGGTTTGTATTGGTAATCCTATTTTCAGTATATTTTTCTTTTTTATACCTTTTCAGATATTTTCAGTAAAGTAACCTATGAATTATTTCCAAGAAGATAATACAGAGAACAGGAGAACCCAATTGTCTGCCCCAATGTTTACTCTAGTTAATGGAAAGATGGAGTGGTTTGAGTGGGTTTTTCTCCAGGCCCAGTACATGTGAAGTGGCTTCAGTGGGTTTTTCCCCAGGCCCAGTACATGTGAAGTGGCTTGACAATTTTTTAAGGTATGTTTTACTAACTCTACTCTATTATAATATGTTCTGTTTTTGTAAGTCAGCTCCTGAGTGAAAGAAAGAAGTCCCCATGGACCTCATTTTACCTAAATCAATCTGAAAATTTAATTATGGCAATTTTAAGGTCTGTAACCACTTTCCAGAAGCTGTTTTCTGGAGTGGAAAACAATAAATGTCTACAAAGTAGGTACTCTTAGAAAGCTATACTGTAAAATTTTAATAGTTCATTTAATAATTTGTAGCCTGGGGCTAATGATTTGCTAAGAAACTGTGTCCATGTCTATGGAGCAAAATGTGTTAAAATGTGGAATCCAGAAACTTACTTTCTTTTTGCAACATGTACTAATTTCAATCTTATTTAGTTTGCTTGTAATAAAGTAGAGCTATTTCAGTCCTTGTCTCCCAACAACAAAGCTTCTGAAAGGCAGACAGGTGCTTGTCTTTGAAATATCTGTTTCCTACTACTTAAACATTGCACATTTGTTCTAGGAGTAGTGAAAAGAGAGTTGTATTATATTAAAGAGCATTATTTTCAGTGAATAGAACTGCATTTACTTTCAGTATCATTCAGGACCTTCCATTCAGTTAGTTGTTATTTAATAATATCTTCAGGAGCTTAAACTGTAGGGGCCTTCTCATGAAGTTTCCTGCTATATATTAGGCATTTATTAGAGAAAAACCAAACCAGGAAAACAGCAGTTAAAAGGTACCTTTTTATCATAGGTAAACCGGGGGGGGGGGAGGGATTGAAATGCATAGTTATACTCAATGGGTGCAATCCAACACCCCATAATAAACTACACCTACGTCAGGTGCAGTTAACTTAAGCCAGTGCATATTTGCACATGCTGCCCCCCCCCACAGTAAGCCACTCATTGCAATGGGGCACCCCTGCTGATACAACCCGCCGAGTCCACACACACCGCAGCCTGGGGGATGGAGAAGGAGTCAAGCCTGCTCCATCCAGCAGAAGGCGGGTTGTGTGAGTTCGGGAGGGGTCGTATCAGCAGGGATACAACCAAGCGGCTTGCTGTGCGGGGGGTCCCACATGCATAAATGTGCGCCCATTGCCTGGCCAGGCATTGAACTGGAAGGCCGCATATGCAGCCCGTTGGATTGCACTCATAGTAAATTGATTTTATAATATAATCTATAATTACATTAATTAGGGATGGGGTGTTGTTGTGGAAAAAGGGGCTGCTAGGGGAGAGCTGCTGCCCAACTAATTGCAGTTTGAGAGACTCACCTGTACCGGGGGAGAGCAGAGAGAGCGATGAGTGGAGGCGGAGTCTTCACCTGCAGGGAGAAAACTGAACAGGGGATAATTGGGCACGAGCCACGGCACGAGCCTAAGGGCATGAGCTCAAGGGTATTGCCCTTGTGTCGCCCTTGAAGAAGCCCGGAGGAGCCAGAGTCCCCCCCCCACCCTTTCAAGTTTGAGACCCTGAGAAAGGAGAGAAGAGGGATCAGAGACTACCCAGAGTTGCTTCCGACAGAAGGGAGGCTTGAAGATCAGCTGAGGGAATAAGGTAAAACTGTTTACTAAAAGGCAGTTGGTGGACTGCTTCTGACAAGTTCTCAGTGGGACTCGTCTTTGAAGAAAGGACTTATTTTTAAGCAGGCACCATTGCATTTAAGATCGTGGACTTTGGTGACACTCCTGGAAGTATTGCCAAGCTTGGTGTCCTTAGTTTAGTTTGGGACTTTGTGAAATATTGTGTGGTCTTGACTAGAGTATTTATACCTCCTCTGAAGGAGAAAAGTCCCCTTGGACTGCTAAATAGACTTGGGTACTTCAGGTATCCCTAGGGAGTGTACCTCTTTGGAGGTAGAGGCACCCCAAATTTCAGCCACATAGCTTAAAAAACAAAAAAATTACAGCCAATAATGTGTTTTCCATTGAAACCAATGGAAATTCAATTCTGAACTCACTGAACGCATCCAAAATGAACGTTCGAATTTGAGTTCGGTTTGAACGTTTGGTTCAGTTGACCCAACAATTTGAGTTCGGTTTGAACTCTGAACTTCCGAATTCGAGTTCGGTTCGAATGTTTGGTTCGGTCGACTGAACTATTCAAGTTCGGTCCGAACTCTGAACTTCCGAACCGCGTTCGCCCATCCCTAATACTTACTTAGGCATAGTTTTCTCCTCTTCAAAATCATGGAAAGCAAATATTGAGGCTCAAGTTGTGAAAGCTACCCAGATGTTAGGGGGGATACTTAAACTTGCTTATGTCACCCCAATGACATCAGTCAAGCATTTTCTGGAAATGTATAAGTTAAAAGTTATTCCACGCTTGACATACGGAGCAGAGATAATGGGTCCGGGATAGAGGAATATTTTGGAGTTGCCCCAAAATTGTTTTCTCCGAGATTTCTTGAGAGCTCCAAGAACAACCGCACTAGCCATGTTAAGGGTAGAAACAGGAGTAATGACAGTTCATGCACAGTTAATTATTCGAATTCTATCCTTCTGGCTTAAGTTGGCTGCAGAGAATTCTGTGCAGCTCCTGAAAGATTGCTATAGGGAACAAAAAGAACATTCTGGAATGCCGCAGTACAGTTGGCTCAGATATCTTAAAAAGATTGCACTAGAATTGGCACTACCGTCAGGAGAGGATAATTTACCATCTGCCACAATCTCGAAGCAGGAGCTCAAGTTTAGAATAAAAGACTGGGCCTATAAAAAAGACCTAGAATTACTCACTACAAATAAAATATTCCAACTGTACCCAAAGATCAAAACCACAGTGGGACTGGAAGGATATCTAGACCAATTACAAGATTCAAGGCTTAGAAGAGTTTTTACCATTTTTCGGTTCAATCTGTTGGAGACGGCAGAGGTGAGGGGTAGAAGGGAGCATATTCCCCGAAATGAAAGGGTTTGTAGAAACTTCCCTTCATTAGTTGAGTCACTTGTTCATGTGACCTTAGAGTGCCCATGCTATGCTAATCTCCAGGAAATTTGGAAATTTGGAAATTACAGGTAAAATCAGTAGCTATGTTTCTCCTTCTGGTTGAAAAAGAGATGAGGATTGCCTTCACGGACAGGCCTTCTGTGGACAGTTTGCTTTAATTTCTGATGACCTGAGCCCTTCTCCCTTGGAGAATCCGTTATCCTCCTCTTTTCAGTATTGTTCTTTGTTCTTTGTTTTTTAGTATGTTAAATATGTATTTTAAATTGTTATAGCAAATTTGCTGAGCAATAAATGTTATTACAATTAGGGATGAGTGTACAGAACACGGTTCGGATGCTCGGACGTTCGATCCAAAATCCGAGTTCCGGTTCGGCTGTTCGGTTCGGCAGACTTCAGTTCGGCTGAACTTGGCCGAACAACTGAAAATAGTGCTATCGATACCGAAACCGAATTCAAATTATTTGGTGATTCGACCCTGAAACCACCCCTGGTCTCCATGCCTGGTGCCAGGAAGTCTGCTCCTCATCTGCCTCCCACTTCTAGTCCCATTTTTCCCACCTCCCAGTCACGTTTTTCCCACCCCTGAACTCATCCAAACTTTTCTGAAGTGTTCGGCCATTAGAGCGTTTGGTTCAGACGTTCCATTCGGTCGTCAGAACAGGCCGAGTTCAGCCCAAACTCCGAACTTCCAAACCGCGTTCGCCCATCCCTAATAATAAGCCTCTTTGGGGGATTTACCAACTAACCTTAATGGCTACTCTGTTGTTGGTTTGTTTGCTTTGTGGAATGACATCCTGACCATGGCCATCGACATGGTTGCACCAAGGTTTCCACTTCAACTGTTGTGGCAGTATACGTCCCCTTGGTATATGGGGGACCTGAGGCAGTTGAAGCAGGAGGGTTGGTGGTTAAAGCACAAGTGGCGCTCAATTCACGCTGGGGCTGACCGATTATGGCATAGATCATTTTAAAAGAACTATGCTGTGTAGAGGTGTGCAGTTCATTTTTGTTATTATAATAGCAAACATGAAATATGGATTTTTAATTTTTTTTATTGAAAAACAAAAATGAAAGAACAAAATAATGAAAAAAATGTTTTATTATTATGAATTAATAAGAGAAACCTGAAAAACATATATTCAGCTGTAACTTTTTTATTTTACATCCAATTTTGGAGACACTTGGTTATACTCCCAATGGAGGGTAGGGATGGGTGAACATATTGTGGGTCGGGTTCGGCCATTCGGTTCGGCTGCGTTCGGTTCGTCCGTTCGGTTCGGCAGTTCGGTTAGTTCGTCGAGTTCGGGTTCGGCTGTTCGGTTCGTTCGTCTGAACAGGCTGTTCGGTTAGGCCGTTCGGCTGTTCGAATCGGCCGTTCGACCGTTCGGGAAATGTTGTTAGGGGTGGTTTTTTTGTTTTTTATATGGTGTTTTGGTTTTTTATTGGGTTTTATATGGTTTTCTTTTGTTTTTTATTTGGTTTCTTGGTTTTTATATGGTTTTATTTATTTATTTATTTTTATCTAATATTATATATATCTATCTACACTAAATCTAACTGCTATTAACTATTCTAAATGCTATGAACTAAATGGATTATCTAATAAGTACACAGACCTACTCCTACAAACACTAAAACTAAATCACTAACGCTATCTCTATCACTAAGCTAACTCCTACAACACTCTATCTATCTATCTATCTATCTATCTATCTAACTCACCTGAACGTGATCCGAACTGACCAAACTGTTCGGCCATTTCGCCGTTCGGTGTTCGGTTTGTTCGGTATGTTCGCGTTCTTGTTTGTGTTCGAGTTCGGTCATCCGAACAGGCCAAGTTTGGGCCGAACTCTGAACTACCGAACCGCGTTTTCCCATCCCTAATGGAGGACATTCTGTGTGACAAATTTCAGAGAGATTGGTTAAAAATACGAGAATATATGCAGTTGAAATTCTTTATTTTACAAAAATCTGCATACACATTCTTACCTGTATTGCCTTTACCACCCATCTGATATGAATGAAAAATTTCATTATACCCCTCCCTAAGAATATTATGTCTGCAAAATTTCAGAAGAATTGGATAAAAGGTTATTATGTTATAAGCAATTGACTTGTAAATGCATTACTGGCTGTAACATTTTTTTTTGTCTATTCATTTTATATAAAATTTGGAAGAATTGTATTGCAGGCCTTCAGGATAATCTCTGCCAAACTGAAGTAAGATTTGATAAAGGGTCCAAATTTTATAAGCAATTGAAATTTACATCTTGAAGACTTTTGTTATTCAGGTAAATAGCAGATGCAGTGTCAGTCAGATCCAGGCATGGCGGGGGAAGAGGGCTGCAGAAGGATGGGGATCAGCCCAACAGACTGACAGACACATTCACTTGGCAATTACTGCATTTTCCCACCTTTAAAGGACGAAGAATCAGTGGTGGCTTCAAGTTGGGAATAGAGGGTAGATATAAGCTGCTGTTCTTTGGGCCTGCTTTTTGTCTGTGGTTAATTCTGCCTTTGGTCAGAACATTTTCTCATACTTTTCTGGTAGGCTTGTGTGTGCGTGTGTGTGTGTGCACGCGCGCGTGCACGTGTACACTAGAGCTCATTGCAAGAGTTCAGCTAGCTACATAAATCCAATACCCATGTATCTGGGATGCTGCCAAACTCCTGCCTCCTCCTGGAGTGTTCTCTGCAAGTTGATGGACACCCCCACGCACCCGAGGTGCCCACCCAGACTGTACTCTCTGCCAAACAGTAGAGACAAGAGAAATATCCTCTGGCCAATTGGCTTGACATTTCAAAGATATCCTGGCTGGAACAGAGATGTGATTTCCTCTCTTACTGCAAGCTTCCTGCTTTCAAAGACCAACCCTGGGTGGCTCTGAGGTGGGCATAGAAAGGACATTTATTTCTTTTATTTTATTTTGTTAAATGTATTAGCTGCCCCCTCACGCCTACGGCATCTCAGGGCGGCTTACAATACCATAAAAATACAATAATACTCATAAAATCATCAACAATAAAAAGTCAAACAAAACCCACAACAATTTATAAAACATCACTAAAACCCCAAACCCTCCTCCCTCCCCCACCCTCCCCTCCGAAGGCCTGTGCGAACAGCCAGGTCTTGCAAACTTGTTGAAAGACCAAAAGGCCTGGGGCCAGGCGAGCCTCCTCCAGGAGGGAGTTTCATGACTAGAACTTCATGCAGCAAGGCAGAGAGCAGGAGGAAGCATCCCAGCCATCAGGAGACATGGTTCATACATCCAGGCTGGCCAATTATCATCACAATCACATCCTGAAGCATTGTGACAGAGGACATAAGAGATGCCTAAGCAGATGCTTCTAACTTCCCAGCAGTGGCAGCCCCTCCCCCAGAGCATTGGGGAAGATGCCCCCCAAGTCCCTCAGGCATCCCCCCATGCTTTCTGGGGATACAGGGGGTGCTCCTCAGCTGATCCAGTGGCAGCGCTGAGTTTCCCCGCTTGTCTGAAGGCTTTGTTTACATTTTAACTCTCCACTCCTGACTGCCTGCAGAGCCAATGAGTCATAGCTCTGGCACACAGCCAGAAGCTAACAGCTGATATGTAAACCGAGCCTGCAAGGGAAAAAACTGCCAGTGCTTGTGATGAGTCACTCTGCAACAGAAGGAGGGGGAGGGGACAAACAACCTCCTCCTGTTGCTGCCCCCTCCCTTTAGCTTTCCACTCACTGGACAGAGAGCTAGAGGGATGCAGGGACTTAGAGCACCTTCCCAAGACTTCAGGGAGCATGCACTGGGTGCCATCCCAGAAAAGCAGTGCTTTCTGGGGAACTGGGGAGGGAGTAGGAGAGGTGCCAGGTGCTCCATGGCTGGGTTCCTATGGAGAAACCCAGTCAATCAGCAAGGCCTAGCGGCATGTTAGGGTACCTTTAATAAACACTCTGGCCACCCCATAGCTCAATTTTATCCCCCTGCCCCCTCACCTACCAGAGTGGGAGTAGGGAGGGATGGAGCTTACTCCTCCTTGCTCCTTCCTCCCTAAGTTCACCGGAGAGACAGGGGAAGAGGGGAAGGGCTCCTCCTCCCTTTTTTTTAACAAGATGGGAGGGATAAGGGACTTGTTTGGAGTCTCTGGACTCATTGTTTTGAGGGAAGAACAACAGAAGGTGGTTATCAGAGTCAGACTAGAGAGATCAGGAGGACTCATCCTTTCAGAAACCTGGTAAGTTCTGAAAAAACAAATCCCCTGCCCTGATCTCCTGTACATTGCTTGTGTGCTTGTGCTTTCTTTGCATGAATGTGCCCTCTCTGGTTGCATCAGTTGCCTTTTACATGGCAACAGAACTGTGTAGCATGTTTTTGGTCCAGGGGACAAGTGGAATTCCGCTTTTGTGGTGTGCTAAGGACTTCACATAATATTGTTGGCTTAATGGCTTAAGATTGTTGCTTTGCTGACTTTGTGTTTCCATGTGCACTGCTGACTCTGCCTACCATTGGCTAGACTCCACCTACCATTGACTCTTCCTACTGTTGGCCGGGCACTTCCCCGTTCTGGCCCCGCTCTGTGCCTCGCCAGCCTTGAAACCCATCAGCTGCCACTGCTTCCCAGTAACAAGTGATTGAGAGGGGTTGGGGTTGTCACAGCAGAGAAAGATATATGGGTGACATTTATGTTGGCCAATTAGCATCACAAGCACATCTTGTACTACAGTGATAAACATAAGAGAATCCCTGGCATAGGCTCATAATCTCCAGATCATGTTCAGGCTTATAACTTTGGGTCCCTTTATAATATATTTCTTATATTTCGCAGATATGATCCTGAAGATCCAGCATACACTCCTACTAAATTACATGTAAACAGACTGGAATACAAAGACGTTAATCATAAATGCATTTACAAGTAAATCACTTATAATGTTGTGACTCTTTATGCAATACTTATTAATTTTGCCCTAGGTAGTCCCCTTGTGAAGGGGAACTCAGGGGAGGGGATACAAAGCTGTTACATCCAGGAATGTGTACACAGGAGTTTGTAAAATAACAAATTCAACTGTTTATAAAATCATATCCCTTTATCTAACCTCTCTTAAATTTAGCAAACATTATTCCCTCTATTCGTTATATAAGCCAAACCATTATTATCTAAATTGGACAATAAATTAAAAAGTTACAGCCAAAAATGTGTTTTCCATTAAAACAAATGTAAATAAAAAATGAGAGTAAAAAATGGAAACAAACCAAAGAATAAAAAAATGTAACAAAAACGAATGATATTTTAATAAGGAAAAAAATTAATAACAAAAACAAAAGAGAGTTACTGTGCACATCCCTAATTGCTGTGACTGTGATGGCAATGAAGGAAGCTTTCTTCTCAGCTATTATAGCATCTGCAAAGTACCATCCCATGGATCTGTTCCAGGTGGTGAATGACCTGGTTAATCCAGCTGGTCTCTCCTGTGAACCAGTCATCAATTGCCCACTGTGACATTTTTATTAACTACTTTGCAGACAAAACCACCATGACTTCGATGCTGCTATTTCAACTGCAGCGTCAGAGTTTGGGGCTGTGGAAGATCAGCCTTGTCCTGTTTGTTTGGATCAGTTTCAATTAGTATTTCCCACCAATGTAAGGAGTGTGCTGGGGCGATGCAGGCAACCAGTTCAGAATTAGATGCTTGTCCCTCCTGGCTGTAGAAAGTCAGTCAGGAGATACTGGGTATTTTCAGATGTTGCGAGATCACAGTCAACCACAGTCAATTCCCTGTGGTGGCTGCGATCACGGAACGTCTGTTGTGGGGAACGAATGTCCCCCCCCCCAGATGTTACCACGGCGGGGAATCACTTTCGTCACATGAGCAGCCGAAGCGGCGGGACTGGTGGCAGTCGCATAGCGAAGGCGATTCCCCGCTGTGATGAACCCCACCGTCACTTCTGGAAGGCGACCACGGCCCGGAATCCCCACAGGGATTCTGGCCCGTGGCCAAATCGGGCGAGCGCTGTGGCTGCATTGGCCGGGGCGGCCGCCCGTCTCCCCAGAGGGCGGGCGGTGGGGAGCATGGAGGGGGCAGGGCCGTGCAGCTGCACGTTTCACCATGCGGACCCACGCCCTCCCCAATTCCCTGCCGGGATTGCCTGGCATGTCTGTTAGGGCGTGACGGGGTCATCCCGGTGGGGGATGAATTTATTGTTTTCATGACGGGGCCAGTAGGCCCCGTCATGTCTGAAAATACCCACTGAGGTCATGGCTGACTGGGGTTGTTATAGAAATGAAATGAAAAATATCGAGAAGTGCTGCTTCCATTGGAAGCAGGGTATTTGCAGAGATTCACACAACACAGAAAACTTACTGGCTTTCACACAGTTTTCTCTACTTTCCAAATCATTTTTGCATGTTGAATGGGGCTGCCATGGGCTGGTCTGAAGCCCCATGTGTGTCCTACATGCACCCCTCAGGGCTGTGGAGATAAAAAGGCTAAGCACCAGGAAAGTATTGAAAATTGTCAAAAGTGTTGTAAAACTGTCATAAAACTTGTAAAATTCCTAGAAAGTGACAAAGAAGTCCCAGAAAATGACAAAAATGTCCCTGAAAGTGATGAAAGAGATAAAAAAATGCCCTAAAAGTGACCAAAGTGATGGGAAAATGGCAGAAGTACAGAATCACTGAAAACTTGCCAAGTATTGATGGAGTCTGGTCCTATGGTTACTCAGGTTCACAATCTTGGAGTGCTTCTGAACTACCAGTTTGCAGTGGTGGCCAGGAGTGTTTTTCACCAACCCCATCTGGAGAGGAGGCTACAGTCCTTTCTTTTTGATTCTGATATGGCCACCGTCATCCATGCTTTCATCACCTTGACGGTAGACTATTGCAATACACTCTGAATGATGCTGCCCTTTGTAACTCTCTGGAAGCGGCAGCTGGTGCAAAATGTGGCGGTCCGGTTCCTTTTGTGCGTGGTTCTCCATGAATACTTTACACCTGTGCTTTATAGTCTGCACTGGCTATGTAAAGCTTTCTGGACACAATTTAGTGTTCTGGATCTGACTATTAAAGCCCCAAATGGTCTGAGCACCACATAGCTGAGAGACTACTTTTCCTTCCATGCTCCATTGAGACCCCTGTGGTCAGCCAGGAGCAGTCCCTTGCTGGTACCACCTGCTAATTTTGTTCGTACAACAAGAGCCCATAGAGAGGTGTTCTTGGTTGCTGCCCCTATGTTATGGAACTCCCTTCTCCTGGAGGTCCAGCAGAGCCCAAGCCTGAGCATTTTCTGAGGCAGTGCAAAACTTTTCTGTTTTGCAAAGCATTTGGCAGGTGGAGTTTAGGGGTTGAGGTGGAGGGTTTAGGGCTAAGGAGTGGATTTTTAATGAGGTTTTTTTTTAAAGGAGTTTCATTGTATTTTTCTGATGTATGCTTTTATTATGTAAGCCCTCCCTGAGCCTTGGGGGAAAAGCAGGGTAGAAATTCAAATAAATAAATAAATAAATAAATTGCATCCAATTCTTTCTATATAGATATGAGGTGTAATCTCATTCATCCAAGTGTGTAAGATGGCCGCATGCGTCATTGCACAGCAAAATGCTGCGCTAGACTTAACTCAGATCTGAATCCTAATTCACAGCAAGACATACTGTTGTCCATCACCTTCTTTCACTTACACATGTAGTGCCCTCTACTCAGCGTCCAGCCTCAATTTCTCATAGAGCTAAAACAAATATGTAAACAAAATTAATATTTTCCTCCCATGTGGAACTTTGCAAAATGTGCAAAGGTTTTATTTCCCTCCCATTAATTTGATATTCATTCAACAATTCTGTAATGTATTATTAGTTTTCACACGGTGTGGAGTTTATTATCTGATTGGATGTACAAATTTTAATTCACATTCAAATGAATTGAACTCTCCCTCTGCCCCCTCCCTCGCTCTCCCTCTTCTCCCCTGCTCCCCTAACTGCCTTTATCCCTTCTCCCTTACTGCCCCCCATACCTGGAACTCCCTCCCCACCCACATCCGCCTTGCCCCCTCCCTCCACACCTTCAAATCCCTCCTCAAAACCCACCTCTTCCTCGCCACCTTTCCTGATGCCTCTTAGAAATTTCCTTTAAATATTTACTGTCTGCCCTCCCTGCAGACTCCTGCCTAACTGAAACCAATCCAAGCACATGCACCTGAGACTGCACATCTGCTTGAATGTTATTTTCCCCATGTCTCTCCCTATATTCCCTCTCCTTGTCTCCCCCCTCCATGTCTATTAGATTGTAAGCCATAGGCAGGGGCCGCGTCTATCTCATTGTTCTGTAAAGCGCCAGGTACGCAACTGGCACTATACAAATGCTAATAATAATAATAATTAATAGCAATCAATGTAATTAGTGCACTAGAAAAGAAAAAAATTATAACTAAATATTGCGGTTTCTCAGCAGAACATACCTCTAGTACGTCCAAAGCATATGTTTTGCGTGTGCATTCAGTACTTTTCAATGCAACCCTTTCTGGACTAAAGGAAAACCTTAAAGATTTCCCAATTCTAGATGGAATTCTGAACAGGGAGCCATCTTTGCATTCATGAAGAAACAATGCTATCTGGAGTTCCAAATTTCCTTTAGTTTGGGCAATTTATTTCCTGCCCTAGTGAGAGAAATAATGCTGCACTATTTTCTAGGATAATGTCTTTTCTGAACACAACCACACTCATGGGTCCTTTATATCCTGTGTATTCTCCATTGACCTTTGATATTTATACATGTTTTTTTTAAAAACAAAAAAGAGATTGCTACATTTCTAAAGATGGTTTTATAGCAAACCAAACTCTCATATACTAGAAAATTATAGAAGGACGGTCATTTACAAATTCAAGGTCTTCGTTTTTCTTTATTATGTTAATTAAAAGGATGGGGGGGGGGAAACAGTTAGAGCTCCTCAAAATGAATTCTTTCCTCCGATATCCAGTGAAACACTTTTTGTAACAAATTTCACTGAATGATGTTGACAGTCATCTGTAACTGAATTTAAGGCTGTCTGTTCCAATGCCTTTCTTCTACCTATGATTTCTAATGCCTTATTCCAGTCAAACATCTTCATTTCTTTTGCCCTGCCAATCTCTTACTAATTCCCAGTATCCATTGTTTAAATTTAGATCCTGAAGATATGCTGCACCCATTGGGGAGGGAGGAAGAGCGAGGAGGCCTCTCTCCATCTGCGTGCACCCCCCATGGTATTGGTACTGGTATTGGCATTTTGCGGAATCCCAGGGCATTCTGGGGTGTCCTTGGGCATCCTGGAATGCCCCAGAAATGGGGCACCCTGTAGCTGATGGGGAGCCAAATACTCCATCAGGTGCTCACTGGGGGTGTCCAAAAATGTGGGTATTACCTGCAGGTAGCTAAAGTGCTACCTGATGCAGCTCTAGTATGGATAGCAGTTCTACAGATAGGGAGTGCTATGTGTGATAGCATATTACATACTTCTTAGTTTTCACACAAAGTTACCATGGGGTACATAACCAGCACTGGGTTTTATAGCCTTCAGCATAATGTTTAAACAAGCCATAAGGCATGTATCATATTATTGGAAAGTTGGGGTGTTAATAGATGAGATGTTGCCCCACATTTCCCCCCATTAGCCTCGGATCCACCTGCTCATCTATCCTCTGGCTTCCAGATATTGATTCTGGGGCAACCGCCAACTTCACACATCAAAAGCCCAGGAAATGTAACGCCTGCCATGCAGGCAAATATGGTCAAAATGGGAAAAAGGTGCCCACAGGGCTGCTGCCTGTCTGTTGAGATGCACTTGTTTTCTGTGTGCATTCCACAATGTATAGGCGCAGGCAAAACCTAGAGTGTCACTATAATGGTCGCAACTCCCAACATTTTGAGACGAGCGGGGGAATCTAGAGGATGGACATGTCTGCTCTTTAAAAAGTCATGTGGGAAGTGTTTACATGCACGAGAGGTTGCCAGCCATGATTGAAAACAGCGGTGCCTGGTGGCTCGCGCATTATTTTTAAAAACAGATTTGTAAAACATTGATATCAAGGTTTTTTAAAACTGGATTTATCAGTCCTCTAGATTCCCCTGCTCATCTGAAAATGTCCTCGATGAAGGGATGGCAGCGCATGGGCAGACCACAGCAGAAAGAAATGCATGCCCATCGGTTGAACTCCCCATGCAGAACCTGCAGCAGGTGGCTGCCTAGGAGCTGTGATGAGCCACTACAGACCCCAGGGAACTCCCAACCTGTGTATTAACACCCATTGGAAGCTCCTGGTTTGAGACCTGAGTTGGAGAAAATAGGAAAGGCACCATCCCACATTATCTGAAGGGATTTTTCAATATCTAAAAGTCAAAAAAAGCTTTTTCAATGTTGTAGATATTGTTTGTGGTATTGATTGATTTTAATTGGTTGATCTTATTTTATGATTGTTAAAGCCCAGGTGGCTAACAAATAAAATTATTACCTACTTATTGTGAGTTGAGAACATTCCACAACTATGGTTTCCTCTTAAAAACACTGATGAATCAAGTTGTTCTGTCTCTCAGATTACATTATTAGTTCATATTACTTTCAGGTTCCATTACTGCAGTATCTTCCATTTAATCACTGATTCCTTAACTGCATAACGTATCAGTCAATAACTTAATTTGATTAAATGTTTCCTTCAGTAGAATATTCCTCAAATGAAATCCAGTAAAGCCTAATTTCAGAGAAATACCAGGCAAGTCTAAATGACTATAATTACCTTTATTATGATTAAGCTTCACTCTATGAAAGGCTGTGTTACAGGAAAGGCTCCATCAACTATTTATCAGAAGACACAGGATACTAATAAAAGAGTTCATAATGAGGGAAGGAGAACACAGACCATGCAGAGACACTGGGGAGATGCTGCTCAGCAGTGGAAATAATTAACAAAAAATAATTTGATTCTTAATAAGAAATATCCTGAATGATCTGAGATCCCTTTAGAAATGGAAATGGATTGAGAGACTGAAATGTCAATACTGTTGTTAGAATAAACAAGAGGTAAGGTTACTTCTGTAAGACAAGACACAGTTATTTAAGCAATTAGATTTGCACACCAGAAGTGAAATTTTGCAAAGGTTCCACACTGGAATAGTGCAGAAGCAAGACAGTCAGGGCTTAACTTGTGCTATGGCTTGTCAGAGCTCAAACCCAGCACCTCTTTTTATGCCAGGGCTCTATTGCCTCCTCCAGAACCTATCGCTGTGGTAACTCCACTCACAGCTGGGTTCAAAAGCACAAGCCTTTACTCTACTCTTTCTTCTGACAAAGTTGGGGTTGGAGTTGCTCTGGATGGCCTTTGTGGCAAAAAGCCTTTTGACCCTGTCCTTGTCTCTAGAGGGACCATAGCAGGACAGTGTTGCATTCCTGAGTAGGGTGGGACTTGCCCTCCTTTCTCTTGTGAGTACATGTCAACCTAGCCACATTCCTGAACCAAGTGACTCATTTGTCACCACATGGCTGGGCAGAGACCTCCCTGCCTTGGTCTGGGTCATAGACTAGTTGACCTCCCATGGACCAATCTCAGCAAAGGGGGATAGGACCTTAAAAGGGACAGGCTGCCCCTTCTTTGCTCTCTTGCCTCTTCCTACCTGCTCTGACGTCTGCAAGATCTGGGCTTCTGCCAGATCGGAACTAAGGACTGCGCCCCATGTAAATTATTTGTCCAGGGAGTTATATACAACCATATTGGCTACCTGAACCAGTACAGTTTAGGCAGTTGTGGATTCAAAAAGAGTCCTCGTACCCTTCAGACTGGACTCTGGGGCTTGCTCAATGACTTATCTTGCTTTCTTACCATTTTGTGCCTTTTTGTACCTTTTAAAACCTATAAGTAAAGTGCTTGCAATGAACGCTTCCCTTCGCCTGAAAGGCATAGCTACCAAAGAGGGAGAATGGAATTCCCTTCTGGCTCTTTTAGCCAAGACAGCTTTTGACCAAGATAAGCACTTCTGGGTTTTTCCAAGGGTTCTGCCTCCTGGAAGGGGGAGAACACCAGATAAAGGGGAGTAGGGGGCCTTGAGAAGCTGTGGGCTTATACATTTCTGAGGTTCACATATCCTGGGTTGTTTGAATCCCCTCTGATTTCTGGAACCCAGGTGGTGGCAGTGAAAACTAGGTTTTTCTGGGGTTTTCCAGCTGTGGGGGACTCCAGGTTAGAGATTTGGATGAAAACAGTGATGTGGGTGGCTCAGCTGTATAGTGCCCCCTTGCTGCATTTCTCAGCTGTATAGTGCCCCCTTGCTGCATTTCTCCACAGCCTTTATCAGCCACTGTCAGGGAGAGTGTTTTGCCTCCAACAGATGACTGGCAGCAACACCAGGCCTCAACCTACATCAAAATTGATCAGGTCTTGAGCAAAGGCTGGGAACAGTCTGGTGTTGATGGAGGATGGGGCTTCTGAATACTCCCCTTCTATGTCCCTCCCCTTTGGGACCTCTAGGGCAAGACCAAACCCCAGAACGTATTCTTTATTTTACAATTAAGTCCTGAAGGGAATATAATACATGGAATATGAGGAATCAGCACTGAAGTTTATTCAAAACATGTTGGTCTAGATTCTCTTTCCAGGGTCAAATAACCCTAAGAAATTGTTTTCTGCTTCTTTTCGAATCCTAGAAAGTGAACTTCCTTCAGTCTCTGGGTGGACTAGAATTTGGACTGGGATACAGCATTGTCAAGTGTACAGCAGCAGAAGATCCATTTGAGTGGTCAAAAGTCTATGTGAAGTGATCTTTGAATTCAGCATTGGTTTAATTACACTAATTTTGGGTACAATTTTGTCTAATTGACCCATTTCTCACTAAAATTGCCTCTTGCCGTGCAAAACTGCAGATTGAGTGGGGAAGTTCCATGAGCTAGGTAATGTAATGCTGGCAATGGGAACTAGCCAGTGAGGTGCTAGCATATATTCTTCTGCCATGAGGTTCCCTGGCAGAGCTTCCAAAGTGTAGCACCTCACGATTCCTCACTAGAGAAAAGAGTCCCCTGCTGAGAGATCAGTTTGTGTTTTTTAAGGCATGAAATGTTCAACATTTCAAGATGGCATGCTGGGAACCCTATTTGCATTTACATTTCCATCATTTAATTTGTGTATTTTATTCTGCTTCCAGAATCTGAATTTTTGTGCTTATAGAATTTGGGTTTCTTGGTCTCAGAATGAGTGAATTGTTTGCAGAATACACAATAGTTAGTGATATCAGTTGCCTTTACACATTTATCCCTCCCAGTCTTCGTCCCACAGTTCTGCAGCATTGTTGAATTATGTCCTGTGCTGCCATGTCCTATCCTTGCATAGCTGCATATATCACCTTCTTCACTGGAATAAGAGCTAATGCTGCGATATGCAGGATTGACCTATGGAACAATTCACCAGGTATGTTGCTATGGTAGCATGATGCATTAAGTGGTTCTCCCCTCTTTAGCTGATTATGCTTCTACAATGCATAGTTTTCTATGAGTTTTGAGAAAGAGAGACCAGCAGTTGCTGTGTAGTGAAGCAGCACATACTGTGTTGTCATCTTTCTCCTCTATGTGCTTCTCTTTCTGCCATGCAGCCAATAACATAAAGCCCTAGGCTGTCTTTATAGCAAGGAAAGAGTAAGCACTCATTCTTCCATGGCTTCTTTTTATATTAAAATGTAGCCTTAAATTAAACTGTGTGATAGACCAATTAACTAAAACTCAGGCCTACAGTATTTGTTGAGATATTTTTTTTCTCTCCATAATTTCCCTCTTGTTGAGAAATTCACTCTTTTATGGTGATATTAATTTCACACCACTGTTCTTTTTGTGCAATTATAAAGAAGTCTCTGACTACCATTTTTCTTTTCACCTGGATTTGCTTTGCCCTTTCTCTAGGATAACAGGGACTTGTTTGAATTAATTTAATGGGCAAATACATTATTCACATAGCTGTGGCAGAGAGAACTTTCTATATTAGTAGACCCTTGTTGCAAATCAAATGACACAGGAACATCTCAAAACAAGCCTTTGCTCAGTAAAGTATAGGTTCTGTGTCACTCAGGCACTGCTCTTTGACAGGAATAGCATTTACAACATTTCTTAAAGGCACACACTCAGCATAAGCTAAGGTATAACTTTAGTTATTACAAAACATATGTGAAGTCTGAAGAATATACTGTATTACTTCATTTATTTTCCCACACTCCCACACAAGAGAGAACATCAAAATCTTGAAAACATGTTGATCTCTGTCTTTAGAAGTAATCTAAAACAATCTATTGAAATGATTATGTTGACACATAGTTTCTCATCTGCTATATCTAAGGATGGTTTGGATAATAATTTTAAAAACCCTTATCCAATGTGAACATTTGTTTCCTTCAGTTAATGCTGAAATTTAGAATCGCAGGACTGAAAGGAACTCTAATGGTTATCTTGTCCAGCCCTCAGCCATTAAACAAGATCCATTGTATCTACACGATCCATGGGAGATATGTCTAACCTATTTTTAAAGACTCCAGTGAGGGGCCTTCACAACCTTCCTTAGCAAATTATTCCACTGCCTAACTCCCTTAGTAGTTAAGGAATGTTTTTTAATATTTAACCTAAATCTCAATCTTTTACCTCTAGGGCCGAAGCGGCAACATTGTTTGCCGCTTCGCTATTTACTGTCAACATTGTGGCATTCTTGCCACTGATCTGATGGTATTTTCTGGAATTTTCTGGAATTTTGTGGCAGTTTCTGACAATTTCCAGTTTACAAAAATTTAGGAGAATTTCTGGCTCTTGCAGCAATTTCCTCAGCTTTCCAGCAGCCCACTTCAAGACTGTGCCCCACTGCCCAAGCTGGCACTCCACAGCAGGACTCATGTTGCCTGCTCCACTGCTCCCCACCTACTCCACCCCCATACCCCACTCCAGAAGTTACTAACGACAGGAGGCAGTTGCAGCAGTGCAAATCTGACTCCATCTGAAGATCACAGGGTCAGAAATGAGTCATCAGGACAGGGTCTGTGTATGGCAGGGTCATGTGCGTGGGTTGGGAGCTGGGCATGTGTGCCAAAAAATTTACCCCCTGCTTTTTGGTAATTGGTGGTAATTTGTGGAACTTTCGTGGTACTTTGTGGTAATTTACCCCCTGCATTTTGATCATTTGTGCTAATTTGTGGTAATTTGAAAATTTTGTGGTTGTTGTAATTTGTGGAACTTTGTGGTAATTTGTAAAACTCTCTGGTACTTTGTGACACTTTCAGAAAATTCAAAACATTTGTGACAATTAAGTATCAGCTTTGATTGGGGATGCCATGCCAGAAAAATAGAAATCAATGGGCAGTTTCTGAAAAAAACTGTCAAACTGCAATGTGGAGTTTCAGGCCTACCTCTCCTATCCTCGGTGGACAGAGAGAACACCTGGGCACCATTTTATTTATAGTGGTCTTGCTCCATTAAAGATCTAGGGTTAATTAGAGATTCTGTATACTTTCAAGGGATAATTTTTCAGGGGTCAAGTCTCCCACACTTAAGCTCCATTAAAGAGCTAGGGTTAACTTGAAATTGTCTACTTCATTGTGTGACAATCACCGAGGGGTTGAGAACCTCCTGCTTCTAGCTCTGTTAAAACACTAGGATAAATTAGATATCATGTATCCTATTGTGAGACAATTTCTCGGGGGTCAAGAGTTTCCCATACTCAAGTTCCACCAAAGAGCTAGGGTTAATTCTTGATTGTGTATTTTACTGTGGGACAATTATACAGAGGTCAAGAGTATACTATCTATGTTAATTTTGGATGGGGACAGTTGTATAGACTTTGCATATATTGGTGGTTTTTTTATCTGATTCAACTTGGTGTTGATGTTTTAAATCTGTGTATGTGTTGTTATATATCTTTGTTGTAGCCTATGGTTGAAACAATAAAACTCACTTGACTTAACTTATAGGGTGATTTCAGACGTGACGTGATGAGATCCACCACAGTGAATCCCACCTCTGTGTCAATTACTTCACTGCAGGCCGTGGTGAGCTGCGCGGCCCCAACAGACGAGACAGGGGTGGCATCACCGCCCGGGACCAACCCGAGTGAACCCAGGCTGGGGGAACCCAACAGACTTGACATGGTGGTGAGAACCGTGGTGGGAGCCCCACAAGGCACCGGGGTCGCACAGACTCAAACATGGTTGCTGTAGTGCAAACTAAGCCACAGACAGTGGAGGGCCCTGCCCAGGGAAGGGAAACATGAAGGGAGGGTGTGGAGGGAGCTGCAGTGCAAGCAGTTCTCACAAACAGTGGCCGCACGGAAGGTGCGCGCACTTCAAAATGAGAAGCACACACACACAAATGAAGCAGCACACCCGCACAACAAAGGAGAGCTGAGCAGGGGGACAGAGGGAGGCACACACCAGGGGGGGACAGGGAACCCCATGGCCGGTCAGATGCACGGGAGGTGGGGGGTTGGCGAGGGGCCGGCACGGCCAGCCCAGCAGGAGGGGGAGGGGGCAGGAACCCAGCGGGCAAGGGGAAGGGGGACCCAGCAGCCCAAGGAGACAGGAGGCAACACAAGCCACAGGGAAGTACAACATGTGTTAATTGAGGACAGAAGTGGAACCAGCCTGGCACAGAGCCATACAGAGCGGGAGCACACAGGACCAGGGCACGGGAGAAGGGGCATCAGCAAGGGAGGCACAGGGCCCAGTCCGGGAGGGAGGGAACCAGCACCAAAGCCCACCATGGAGGCCACACGGAGGGGTCCAGGGTGGAAGCAGCGGGTCCCAGACGAGGGGGTGACAGGGAGGTGGGCAGCAGCGGGTCCCAGGGGGTTCAGCTGTCCTGAAGAGGCAGCAGGCATTGGCGCGAGCACCCAGGCCACAGACAGAACGAAGGCGCTGAGGAGGCAACTAGATATCAGATGGGCCCGGAGCGTCCTATGCCCAGCTGCAGGGCTCCCATCGGGTGGAGAGGGCGGCAATGACAGCAGGTGCACATAGCAGGGCCATTGCCACAGTCCCCAGCAGAAACCATGACTGGCCATGTGGAAGCAGATCAGATAGGAGGCCTCGAAGAGATCCGCACAGCTCATCCCGAGTTGCACATCAGGGTGGCTGCACACCTCCGACAGGGTCGCCATCTCTGGCCCGGGAGGGGCAAGCCATAATCAGCCGCAGGGGGCCAGGGAAGGTGGGACAGCTTCAGCAGATGGTAGTAGGCAGCCCCGCAGGAGCGCGGATACCCACGGGCACCCTGCATGCTGATGAAGTAGGACACGGCAGGGTCATCCTCACCCAGGCAGGTTGCATATCCCGGGAAGGCACACACACACTGAGCAGAAGCCATCTCGGCAGGGGTCCATGCCGCAACGCCCCCCAGTGTGTCCGTTAAGCGCCCCTCAGGGAAGGGGGTGAGCCCCAGCTCCTCACAGTGCATGCGACAGTCGCCAGTGGTCGTGACATAGCTGAAGCGCAGCATACCAAAGCTCAGGCACCGATAGGCATCTGCCCGGGTGGGCAAGGAGTGCAGGCTGTGCTGAAAGATGGGAAAACGCCACAGATTGCACAGAGGCCATGCTCTCTCAGGTGGTCCAGGCACGGAAAGAGCCCCACGGAGCCTCCGAGTGGGACCTTGGGCTAAGATGCAGCCGCCATGGTACAGCTCCTTGAGGGTCTGAGCCACAGTGGCCATGAGGGCAGCATGGGATGCGGGTCCGGGGGGATGGACAGGTAGATGGCGGCTGCGAAGGCCAAAAGATAATGGCAGGACGGGAACAATGGGGATGCTGTGGAGGGATGAGAAGGGAGTGGGCAGCACGCAGCTGCCAGCATGCAGGGTCAGACAGTCCCACACATACCCACCTGCTAGTGGAGATAGCAACGACAGCATGCACATGCACAGGGAGGATCAGCGTCCCAGGGGCCAAGGCCCGAGCCCCGGGGAGATTCACAGGGTACCCCCGATGTCTGACCATAGCCGGTACATTGGGGTGGGGCACACAACTGTGGTGTGCTGGTGTGGGACGTCCTTGAGTCTGGGTAGGTGGTATGCACCTGTAGGAAAGAAAGCACTCGGACATGGTTAGGTGTGTCTCAGACCATGTATTGTGCTCCCCCGGTCCCGCCCCATACACCGGTACACCCATGTGCCCTAGTGCCCTTCCCCCCTCCCACCACCCTCAGTGGTCCAGGACGCCCCTGCCACACCCCATCCTCTATGCTGCCCTGCCCCATCCCCTGCTGCCCCTAGGCCAGCCACATCCCCTGCCAACAGGGATGGCCGAGGCTACCAACCCCCCCTTGTCTTAGGTGGAAGAGGAGGTTCTGTCAGCCTGAAGGGCTGGGTACCCTGCCCCTGACCCCCAACCGCCGCCCCCACCTGTGGCAGTATCAGGGCCTGGAAGCCTGGAAGCCTGGCTGCTGGCATCTGAGTTGTGGGGTCACATGTTTCTCGGGGGTCAAGAGTTTCCCATACTCAAGCTCC